>CM076263.1:28011878-28591878 GCA_038380795.1 Pyrocephalus nanus | reverse complement strand
AAAATCACTCCCAACAATACTATATGCCTATAAATAATTCTTAAGATTTTTTTAAACAGCAAAAATAGGTTCAATGCTGCACTAAAAGTTGTAGGCAAAAGCATATTCCAACACATCCTTATTAATTTAATACACTATAAAATCTCTTGAAATAATTTTTTAATCCCAGACGTTGGATGATGAACTGGATTTATTTTGAATGCTTTTTAACGGTCCAACTCTCAGAAAAGGAACCCAAGTTCCTTATCAAGAAGTTTGAGGTAACGCAATAGTGTGAAAACAAGGCCTTCCATTTATTTTTCTTCTCTGTGTGCACTGAACATCTTTCATTCATATTCAGTGAGGAAGTACTCCCCAGGCATTCAAACCTCATAGCCTAATACCAGTTTGAGATTTGATTATCCACCTTAATCCCATTAGACACTGATCTTTTAAACAGCAGGAAAATTGCTGACAAAATGCCACCAAGAACATTAACATTCCATTCACAGGGGGAATTTAATATTACAATTAGTTGCAGTAGCAACATAAGCATTGTAATTGTTTACATTTATTTAGTTACTGAGTGAAAATCAAAAAATGTTGAAGGAAATAGCAATAAAAATGGTTCCATAAATGCAAAAATTAAGGGGGAAAGCAAAACTTAAAATTCTAACCAACAGGACTAACATTCACTTGGTGGAAATTTTTGTCTAGCTATGAGAAAATGTATTTTGCTTCTCTGAATAAAGGAAATAGATGCATTTTTTTAGACTTACTTTTATCAGAGAAAGAAACAATCCCTTGTAGAATTCAGTGGTATAAGGAATAACATATAAGTTTTCCATCATTTGGCAAATTAACCTGAGGGCAAATGCCTAAGGCCTGTTTAAAAAAACCAGCTGTACTGGAGAGGACCTGATCTCTGTTTCCCTTTACTAAACCCCCAGTCTTCTAAGTTTCCAGTTCTGGAGTTTCTCTCTCTTTAATACTTGACTTGCCTTTGTAGCATCTAACCTAGGTGTCTCTTGCTACAGTTTCGGCCATGACCTCTTTTTCTTCCCATCATGGTTATGGACAGTACATTTCTCCTTCCTCTGTGCATATTTGAACGTCATTATGCACAAATGATGGAACAAGCACACAATAAGCTCATGAAGCTTAACAGAGGCAAAGGCAATGTCCTGCCCCTGAGGGAGAGTACCTTCCTGTATCTGTGCAGTACCCAGCTGGCTTGGTAGCAACTATACAGAATGGAACTTTGTAGTCCCAGTAGATAATGTCCTGAAAATTAGGTCATCTTTTGTTTTACTGGTCAACTTTTCTTGTAGAAGTGCTTGTGTATGAAGTGGAGTCACTAGGAAGACATAGATCAGTGTTCTGGGAGATGCACAGTGGACTATGAAGGTGCAAAAGAAAGTCAAACAAGCAAAATTCCAGCTGGACATACAGAGAATTCTTTCCCATGATACCTTGGAGTTTTGATGTTTTGATTTTTTAAATTTTTGTAGATCTTAGAAGTAGTTGTGTAGTAAATGTAGATTTTAGAGAAGTAGCATATTATCCCTTTACCCTTTAACACACCAGCTCAAACCCCTGTTACCCATTCCCATATCAATTCCCTAAATTCCACAGCCTGTTTGGTCTCTTTTTCAAGGTAGATTTGTAGAAGAACACCCTAGCCCTACGGAGGAAGATACAGCCATAGACTCAAGAACCTTCAGGCCCAGAATTCTGGAAAGCCTCCAAGGACATTACGTGCTCTGAGGAAGATGAAGATGAAGAAGAGGGGGTCCCAAAACGCCCCCAGACCCAATTCCCAAGAGGCATGGCGGGGGCAGAACCTGGGTGGTGGCCGGATGGGGATTGGGTAAAAATCATTATAAAACTGTGAACATCTGTATTTTGGAGTGCCCGTTGCTGTATTCCAGACAAGCTGGGGGCTCATTAAAGCCTTTGTATCCTTATCTTATCTCCTACCTAATTTGGCTTGGAGTCTTTTTTTCCCCACAGCCATTTAGGCAACACCCATAACAGTTTTAAAAATCTGTAACGGGTTACCCAGAGAGTCTGTGAAATCTCCATTTCTGCATATTGTGAAACCTCAGGTGGACAAGGTTCCAGGTAACCTGCTTTGAGTCTGAACTTAAAGAGTTTGTGTCTGCTCCGCTCTGAGCATTCCTGAAGTGAATATGAAATTTAAATATAAATTTCAGTCAACTAGTAGCAAGTGAATTAAGAGCCAGAAAATCCAAATGCTTTAAAGGAGAGAAAAACAATGTTAATACACTGGAAAGCAGACTAAAAAGGGATAGGTTGAGAGCCTTCTCACATGCTAAACAAATGCACAAAATTCAAATACTACAACATTACAAGAATTTACCAACATATTTCAAAGTATTTTATTCTTAATGCACAATGTGCCTTTTGACATTAGCTCATATCTATACCTTCTATCCTTCCAATCCCTTCCTATGCAATTTTATTTTAAATGTCTTCTAATTCTGCAAAAGCAAGCCAAAACATATTGTGTCATTATATTCAAGATTTCTTTTTAGAAAGTCACTATAGATTTGAAAAAATATCAGAAATACTCTAGAGTTGTTAAAAAATCCAATTTTTATTCTCATGAAAAAAGAGAGAGAGAATTTTAATTACTTCTATGCTTTTATGTGGTAGTATATTTTTTTTCCTCTTTTAGCCTTCTATGTTTAAAGACTAGCTTCTTTGGTAATGAGCATCCATGCAAACAAGTGAAAAATGAAGTAGTTGAAAATAAATTTACAAAAGTATGCAATTGTGAAAATAGCAATACACATGCACAGTGTTGAGAGTTAGTAAGGTATCTTTAGATGGATTTACTGTTCATGTTTACATGAACTGTTTACATGAACAGTAAAATATTTAATGTTATATATATCTCCCCTATTTTTCAGCACATTTTGGACCCAGTATATTAACTTACCATAAGAAAGTCTTGATTTCATCCCTCCTTTTTCTAGTCAGCCATTCTGGAGATGCACATTGGTTCTACAAGCCCCCTACTATACTGTAAACCCAATTGTATAGTGCAAAGGACATTTTTGTTTGTTTTCTTCATGTATCTTGGCATTGTGGAGGGCTGGCAATTTATACAATATTTTTACTGTCAGAGGAAAGAAAAAAGGAGAAATTGAATATGATTGTAAAAGAACCTATGAGAGTTTCTGTTTTGAACTGCACTGATTATTTAGTTTTGTCAGGTCTGAATTGCATTTTACTAGACCTGGAATAAGATAAAGGAAACATCTAGTATGCAGGGACTTTCTCCTGTTAACATTTTAAACGATTGCACAGATGAGCCAATCAGCTTACATCCCTTCTGCAAAAAATCCTTTCTGATCATAACAAGTGCTTTAAGATGTGAATATAGGAAAGGTCTACATTAGCCTACCATCAGTGACCGCTGCTGACCAGAAGTGAAAAGCACCAGATAGGCAGACATTTGCTGCCCTCTTTTGGAACATGTAAGTGAGAATTCAGCAGATCATTCTATGTGGGTTTGTTTTTATCAGATGATTCCCTTTGCCATGATCCGCACAATCAATGGATTTTTTAAACAACTACTTGGCTTACTGAATTAAAAATTCATTGTTCGGTTAGGCACTTAAAATTCCACCAAAACAAAAAAAATTATCTGGATGGATTTTTCTGGTACATGGGTCATTTGGTTCCACTGAACACATTCTTTAATAACTGAGAAATTGAACATTTATTTTTAGGGGATAACTCTCATATTTTTTTTCTATTAATTTTAATAGGAGGGTTTTCTGCAAATGTGTGAAATGTATGAAGTGTCCTTGAAAATAATAGAGTTAGTCTTTCTGTTAGAATAGAAAAAATAATTTATAAAGAGTGGTAACATCTTTTCATTAGTAAAAACCATTTATTCATCTTTTATTCTTTATTTATTCTACCTTTATTTTGACCTGACTGACATTTCACTACATATTAGAACTAATAAACTAAAAATCATATGAGATGCAGCATAAAATTTTAATCTGAAATATTAAAGAAATCTAAGTAGCTTATCAAAATTGTCTTAACCCACACACATAGCAAGGAAATTCTCAACAACATATCAGAGATCCTAAGTGGGGCATTAGGACAATAGAATAAGGATGTAATCAAGGTCATCAGAACTCTACTAGAAAAAAAAATGGCTGTTTCCAAAGAAAGCCATGAGGAGTATTTTGAAGCAGTTGTGGTGGCAAATTAAGGAGCTTCTACTAAGCAAGATAGGTTGTTAAAGATAACATTACTGTATGAACAAAGAAAAGTCCATTTACACTACAAACAATCACTGTATACATAGGTTAATAACTACCAATTTTCTCCTGGCCTTTTTTTTTCATCTTTATTGCAAATGGCAGAGAGCATTTTCAGTACTGTTTAAATTTTGGACATGAAAATATCAAGCAAGTTATACGAGCCTTTCCTATTCTTAGTAAATACTGTCTTATACCATTTTTACATATGAAAATTATTTCAATGCTATGATTTAATGAACATGCCATGTGGTAAAAACTGAATAGGACAATTTCTATTGTTATCAAACTCTCTATAAAAGCAATTCATAAGAAACTTCCCTAAAATAAATCTGTTATACCATATGGCATGTCTCAACCCAAAAACAGGATCTTGAGCCCACCGTTCTCTGTGTTTAGGTAGTAGCTCTTGGACTTTCATGCAGTGTCTTTTTCATGTTTAGTCAGGCTCTATCAAGCCACAAATTCTAATTCTGATAGGGATTTAAAATTAGTAACGTTTTTGTGAACTGGCTGCTTGAGTTAGAGAATATAGTTAGTAGATTGTGGGAGTCCAGATGAATTACATCACTGAAGGGATGGAGGGAGGGAGGGAAGGAAGGAAGGAGGGAAGGAAGGAGGGAAGGAGGTAATATTCTTAGTCTAAGCCTACCAAGCAATAAAAAGTACATTTCATCTACCACAAACACAGTTCAGTCTCATTCTGATCTAATTCCTCAAGTCAAGAAAAAATTCCCCTACAGTAAGGGAAGTGTAGCTGGTTTTAAGTGGAGACTGCAATGATTTATCAGTTTGTTAGCAATCAATATTAGAAATTTACTGAAGTATATTTATCAGTTGCTATAATAGCAAATTATTTTTATTTACTTCCACTTTAAAGGCAGTCAGGAATTTGAAAACTTTCTCAGCCATAACTAGATCATCATTTCTGTCAGTGGTGCTTCCAAATATACAATCAGTCATTGTCATTGATAAACTATGATGACTTTAGAAAGTGGTATATGGGGAAGAGAGTATAGGAGCCACAGCACTAAGTCTCAGACAGTAGATCATTACAATGTCCTCCAAGGACATCAGTGGAATGGCTCATCTACTGTCTCTACAATTCCCCATATACCTACTCAGCAAAACTTATTGTGACAAAGAATTTGTATAGGTGGCATTAGAGTTTCCATAAAAGATCTTAATAGCTTATGTTGTAGTGGCTGTTATTACCCTATTTTGAACAGATCTTTCCAGCTATACCTGCAAAATTCACAGTTACATGCCTGCATTTGTAAAATGCCTACATTTGTGTTTTTGAACATAAAATCTGAGTGTGTGTGCATATCTGCACTTATATATTTGGGCTTTTTCCTAGAGTTATGATGAATGTCATAATTAAAGCAACAGCAGCTACAGCTAGAATAGACTTACTATTAACCTGACATAATCAGATTTTATCTGCTTTCTTCCACTGACCAAATATAACATGAAACTTGTTAAGCATGTGATAACTATCATATCATAAAATTGTATTTTTATTTAAGTATTCTCTAAGCTTTCCCTGTTTCTACCCAGAAGGGTTTTTTTCCCCACAAAGTGGTTAATTGGCTTCACAGTGTAATTTACTTAAGCCATAAGCACATACTTAAGCACACTGCCTGATTACTATACTAGAGCAACCAGATTTCAATATTCATGAAGTCATAAGAGTACCATATATACTATAAGCTTGCACCACCTTAGCTCTTTCAGTAATGTGTTCATATCTTCAGGGTCATAATTTTTAGCAGTCTCAATAACCTGACAGAAGTAAAAAGGGTGCACTTGCAGGGGACACATGATGAGTGCTGTTTTCATCATATCTGCAGTATGAGCTGGATCTCTCTCCAGAGATCTTCAAGGGTTTAGGATAATAGGAAGGCAAAGACAGACAGAGAGAGGTGAACCACAGCTGTCAGCTTTTTTATTCTCAGTTCTGGCTTGCTTAGGGTTTGAAAACTGTCACTAAGATCAAAAGCCTAGCACTTAAGGCAGCCCTCGGACAGTCAAAGGAGAACAACACTTTCATGTTTAGTGCCTGTCACCAGAGTTCATAATATAGATGTTGCCTATCTTTTCTACCTAGTGAAGCATTTCCTAATTGGGTATAACAGATAGTAGCAAAAGTGTATGCCATCAGGTCCTACCGACTTTCTGTATCTACCCATTAAAACATATGAAAATATATTCCAGTATACTGAGGAATACCACTCACATGTACTTAACCTCCAAATGGCTAGTTCTTACCATCTGCCTTCTACAAACTTCACAGGACTGTAGGTTCCTCTAACACAGGGAAAAAATGCATCCACAACACTCTTGCTATTCCAGTCCCTCTATATTGGCAGCCTGTCTGACTTAGAACTTACCTGCTGACCATCCCACTTTGAAACATAAATATCCATTTCCATATGAAGATGCATCTGGCTATAAATCATTGCTCATTCTATAGATAATATTGAGACATGTTACCAGAAAAATCTCTGAGACATCTGCTAATACTATTTGTAAGAATTTTCCCTAAGAGTTGTTGATTTTGCAGTTTTATATTGGGTGCTACTCACTCTGACAGGGTTCAAGACAAAATTCACATTTAAATAGTGGCAAAAAATATATCTGTGTTCTTTCTCTGTAAACAAACACAAAACAAGATGAATAAGTAGAAGACTGATCATTTCTTGCAAGTTTTTTTGGCCTGTAATTTTGTCCTATTGTCAGGAAAAAAAATGGGTTTAGGACAATATTCCCAGAAAGAAAAAGCTTTCATTTACCTCTAAAGTAAATATTTTCAGATAGAGAGAAAACCAAGAAAATCACTAATGTCAAGTATTTCACCTGCAAAAAATTCTTCAGAAAAAGATTACTTCTAAAAACTAAAATACTTAAAATTATATAACATTTTACCAATATCATAATTGTTTTCAAGAACCTTCCTTGAAAAAAAAAATGTAAAAAGGAGAAAATTACGGGCAGCCAGTTTTAACAGTTTTAACTTCAGGTGATATTCGAGTACATGTTAACTACATTGTAATTCCTTGGAAAGCATCTTCATTAAAAATCATAGAAACTGCACCCCATAGAGGAGACCAAATAGCATTTATTCAGCTCTATGATGACATTACCCATGGCCTAGCCTTGGCCAGGACTCATCTCCTGGATCCTTCTGAACAAATGCATCCACTGTTGTCCTTCTCTATAAAACAAAGACGTTACCTCCTTTGGGAAGATCTCTAGCATCTCCTGATAGAAAGGATTATTAGGTTATAATTTACACCCTCATCAGAACCAAGACTATTATTTAATCAATTCCCAGTGAAAGTAGTTTTTCAAGACTTACAGCTTTTTTTCCAACACTCTTTCAAATTTCAAGTTATTAATGGTGAATCAGATTATGTATCTTTCTGTTTATCTGCACAGCACCCAGTACTGAGATATTTGCAACCCAAGGGAGTGTAAAAAAGATGATAATAACAGTAAAGATGATAATAAGTTTAGAGATGATTTCTGCAGTCCAATATTAGGGAGAAAACTTTTTTCAGACTTCTGATTTTCAGATTAAATGTTTTTCAATTTTCATGCTTAACCCCTACCTGGACTTGCAGTTTGGATCATGATGGCCTTTTGTCAGACTAAAAATTCTAGAGTTGTTATGTAAAAACTGTTGGTGAAGAGGAATCTGCAGTAATTGAGGTACAACATTTTTCAGTGCCATTTGATTTTTTGTTTTGTATCCATTTGCCTGAGTTAAATGTTGTGGTACCTTGTGTCCTTATTGACTTATTTCTGTCATGACATGTTAGTTATGATGTGATATCACAAGTTACGGCACTGTAACACAGTGTAATCTAGTGAAATGTGGTACATAGGTAATTTCATTGAAGTGCTCCTTCTCCCTTCTACAAAGATCAGACTGTCTGACACCTGCACTCATCTCATTTTGAGTAAGTACATAACACTGCAAGATAAATGGATCTCTGATGTTATTAAAGGATTTAAAAACTGTGAAGTACATTCCTCTAATTCTACCCAAACAAACAGAAAGCAATAAATCATTTAGGTAATATGCGAAAGAGCCAAAATATAGAACTTGTTGGAGAAGTTATGTCAGAGAGTTTTTTAGTATTTTGTGGTCTTAGAATGACTGTATACAACCTTGAAATTAACCAATAGTGTATGACAAAAGCTCTGAGCCTTCCTTTTTTGGGCTCCATCGTGGAAATCCACAAACAATTATGTCTATAACAAAATATCTCTAAAAACCTCAATCAAATTATACAGTTACCAACTAACAACACCGCACAAATCCATAGCTCTGAGATAACTGTACGAGAAAATGTGTGACATAGCTCCCATATCCTTTGAATCAAAATTCTGATAAGAGTTCATCATACTTCTGATAATTTAAATAAAGTTCCAAAGCACTTATGTATCTGCACTTGATTCAAAAAATCTATGGCTTAATAAATCTGGGCACAGCTCTAAATTCAAGAAAGGACACTATCAGTTCTTCCATTCTCCACTGTTAAAACTGAAGTAAAAGTGACTTCTCTTGCCGTCAGAATAAGTAGAATCTAAAGGACCATAATTTCTTACCCATATTATTTGGTGCAGCCTCAGTTGCTCTGAACAATGTGGCCTCTGTGTCAGAGAGCAAGGAATGGACTTCAGCATCTCTCTTGCAGAATCTTTGTACCACTCTGTGTGGCTGAGTGAATTACATAAAGTCAGAGCATGCCCTACTTAAAAATCAAAGCCAGGGAGATACCCTTATTAAGGTCTAGAATTTACAAGCCAGCTGATATGGGGGTCTGGCAAAATAATGCACTGTCCCTCTCACCATTAAAAACATCACAAAGCTGTTCTCTACTTCTTCCAAATCCTAAGTGACTGATCCTAGAGAAACTACACTCTGTATTGCAACTCCCTTTCCCACTCATGTTAAATGGTTTTGATAATGCTTAATTTGAGTTTGATATTTACTGGTAAGTAAAGGTTGATATTTATTTTGTAAGAAATTAAACACAGGGGAAAAAATATTGCTTTTTCTTTATGAAAGCAGTAAACTATTTATTCTTTAAACACTCATCATGTCATTTCCTAAATTTTCAAGAAGACATTTGGATTTATGATTCAGTGAAACCATCAATTATCTGCAATTATTTTATTTATGCATGCATACCAACAAGATATATAAAGAAGGAACTTGTTTTTAAACTATTCAAAATCCTCATTACAAACACCTTTTGTAACCCTCTGAGAAAGGAGTCCTTTCCTTTCTCAGAGCCTGAAAGCATAATGAGCACATGAAGGGAGTGAAGAAGTGTCCATCTTAGCATTCTAGACAAGAAGTCCATACACATTTTTTACATGTAAGTTCAAAGCAATGTCAGATGCATTAGAGTATAAACTCTAATAGAATTGTGAAGCTTAAAGCTATTATATCTGGAAAATACCAAGGCTACCTATGGATGCCTTTTATCCCTCTTCATTGTTATTACTGCAACAGTCTGTGTTCTAAAAGTTCCATATGACAGTTCAGAGCCTTGTTGTGGAAGGCACTGTACATGCAGTGCTTTAAAAGCTTCCAGTGGAGATATGTGAGAGGCTACTGGCAGTGCTATAGACTACAAAAAAAAGACAAAATGGGAGAACTGGAGTAGGAGCTCTAAAGAAAGAACATTGTGTCATGTGGCCCAACTGTAAAATAACAAAATTGCGTGCAATTATTTTCCAAGCTGAGTGTGATGATGTGAAAGGGAAGAACTAATGATGATGCACTCTGCTTGTTAGAGGTTTTTCCTTCCTGGAGCTCAAGGTTACAAGAAGTGCTCTTCATTTGGTTTTTTGTTTCCTTCCTTCCTCCAGAAATGTGATGGTTACAAATAAATTCTGTACACTGGGAGTTAATAACACTTCAAAGACATTATGAAATAATTTTAGTTACTAATGCCAGACATACAGTCTTGGCAATATTTTTTTTTCCTGACTTCAAGCATCCTGTATTGATTGATTAATTATTCTACCAATGAACTAACAAATATTGACCTTATAGAGTTGAGCAGCATTTAGCCAAAAGTCAGTAATCTACATCGATCACTTAATGGAACATCAAAGCTCAGCATCCCTGACAGTTTTATGTCATTCAGCAAAAATCTTTCTATGCTTTGATGATATCTTGACCTTTCTTATTAGGCATCCTTGGTAGAAAACTAAAAGCAATAATAAAATTAAACCTGTGGATAATGCTTTGTTATCTGGAGTGAAACAGTCACTGCTATAGGATGCTTCATGAAGATTTACCTACAGTCAGGGGTAGCCTCTCTTTTTTCAAACTAAAAATATAATTTGCTAGTTATATGATCAGGCAGCATGATAGACAAATGTAATTTTACCTCATAAGAGTATTAGGAAAACGATAAGGAGAAAATGCTGGTGTATGGGGGTCTTTTTTGGTTGTTTTTTAAGGAAACTTAAACAAACAACTTCAGAATAGGAATGTGAAGCCCTCTTAACAGCTAGGGATCTGTCTATGCAGCTGTCACAGCAGCCATTCAATTTATCCTTCATGTGTACAAGAGCTATTACTAACATTCCTGATCAGGTACATAGAAAAGGATTACTACAGCAAGCCCTGATCAGGTACAGAGAACAGTCTTGTTAAGATCAGTTATCCTGCTTCTGGGGTATGTTTTCAACCTCTAAACCTAGCTAATGTGCATTTTCACGCACAGATAACATCACAATCACATATGACTGAAAGCATAGATGTACCCTGAGGGGATTCGTGGGGGGCAGTAGCAGCTGATGGGGACGGTTTCTCACTCAGCTTCCCATTCCAGAGAATCAAAGTCTGCAGAGAATTCACTCTACATTAGTGGCTAGCACCTCAAAGCAGCTCACCTCACTTCTTCAAGCTAACATATTGCCAATTATTAGGGTGGTGAAATATCAATAGCTACCCCAATATTATTATAGTCAGGAGTAAACTTCACGCCTGTACACACTAAATCTGTTTTGTAACTAGTCCTGGGTGAGTGGAGCGGTAAGAAAAAGGAAGTATTAATGTTAAACTGGTATAGAAAGAGACAATAGAAGATTATCACCTTCATTTTCTCAACCCCAGCAAATGGAATAGTTCCTCCCCTTGCAAGAAACAGGTGTAGAAAATTCCCTCCTTCCAGTTTTCCAGAGGACTAACTCTACTCTCTTTGCCTTCATTATTCAAGTATCACTCTCCTAGAGCAAGGCACTGTAGAAAGCACTGGATTTCCACTAGGAACTAGTATTTACTCACCTACCTAACTCATGAAATTCAGGCAAGAAGTACTTTCCATGTTCTGAAACCCATTGCTTCATTAGGCTCTTTTGCAGGCAAAACTAGCCCAGCCTTCCATTTCTCTAACTTTCAAAGGTGTTTTGTTGATCCCAGTCTAAAAGGGATAAATATATATCACTGTGATATCTCCTGATCAGTACTGTGGCAAAAAAAAAATACGTGTGTAGTGTCAATCTGAGTTGTGAGAAATAGTAGAGTTCTACAGAAAATCAAAAGAGACAAAGCACAGACTTTCAGTCCCAAAGCTTGGGAAGGCTTTATTATCACAACAGTCTGGGCTTTGAGTGTTCTGATTCAGCTCACTAAAAATGTTGCTACTGAAGTCAAGGGTGTTGCCACAGAGGTGTCTTAATAGTTGTTACTTCTTATTCACTTAACACTGGGATCTCAAAAGCTGCTGGGTTTGGGGAAACCTTTCTTTTACTAATGTTAAGTTGTATCCAGGTTGGTTTTGTTTTATATTTGGTTGGTTTGGTTTTTTGGGTTTGGGGGATTGATTGGTTGTTTTTTTTATTTGGTTTTTGCCTTGAGTGGCTTGATTTTTACTGATAAACCATCTTTTTCTTTTTTCCTTGTTCTAGCTGTAGTGATGATCTTTTCAAATATTTTGCTAAGATACATTTTAAACTGGTTGCCAAGTAAACTATATGCATTAGCTACCCTGAGAAAATGGTGCAGTTCAATATTAAAATAGATTATGCTTCTGGTTCAATAGAACTCTGAGCATTTAGCTTGTATATCTGCTAATGATGTAGCCCAATTTTGGGCACTCAAGTAAGAAACCAGGTTTTGAAAACTGCCCAAAAACTAGCAATCTGTAAAAAATTCATCTTATGGGAAGCTGAGATTTTTGAAAATTATGGTATTCAGTGTCTAAATTCAGTCACACATACTTAGAAAATCTACTTCAATTTCCTTAGTGAGTCATTGCATATATTTCTTTATATCCTGTAAATGTTGCAAGGTAATTAGTTTATTAAAAACTACAGTGCTATAGAAATTCACCTTCTGCGCTAAACAATACTAAAACAATTTCACTGATTCCTACATTCTGGCTTAAGGGATAATCATCTAAAAAACCTTTTCTAGTGGAAGAAAAATCATAGATAAATGTTCATCTCATCTGTCCATCTCCTAACTTTAAAGCACAGTCAACTCTAACTTGCATTATTATGCATGAATTCTAAGGTCTAAACACACATTTAAGGCTAAAACATATAAAAGAATATTTAGTAGCTGTTCAAGGTTTCCAACTGCTACAGAAAAAAAACAATAATAAAAGAGCAAAACCTTTTTTTTTTTACAAAAGTACTATTTTTACAGAAATTCAGACATATTCTGTGTTTCAGTTTCTCAAAGTCTTAAGTCTATTGCTTATGATATTCAGATTCATTGTGTATGGAGACATACAACTCTCCAGTTGTTTGTTTTTATTACATTTAAGTACCACACCTTCTTTAAGAGTTTCATCTGAAATGATGGCATGGAGCAGAACTCTGGAAACAGACAACCTAACTTCCTAAATTGTCTATAATCTAGAATAATAACTAAGCATTTTACCACACACAGTATAGATGAAATTGTATGCTATTATCAGTGTCTTGAAAAAAGGATACTGTTTGGCTGCTGCCCTACAACAGATATTCATGTCTGCACATTCACACACACACATGCACTTCCATCTACAGAACTGAAGAGATACATTATTTAAAACCACTTCCAAATGATGGAGGATGTTTGGGGTTTTTTTATCACCCTGCCACATATAAAACACACTTTGTACATAAAACTGTATCCAATAGGGATTTCAGTCTAAAATAAATTGTGATATTGTTCTTTTCTTGAGTGCTAATTTGCTTCTACATTTTCTATATGTACCTTCTTTAAAACGGTACATTCTGTTTCTATTTTACTGTATTCAGCAATCAATGTCAATTACTCTTGGTAACCATGGCAACTGGGCAACTAACTGTTCTTAAATCTTCATTTGTCCACTACTTTTACAAAATACTTTACAGTCAAGAATGCTTTCTTACTATGTACATAGGGAAAAGCTGGAATGGAGAAATGCATAACCTCTTTAACAAATAATATGATGAGAATATATTCTGCAGTGTAAACACATATTCTCTTGGATTTAGACATTCTTTAGGATCCTATAGTAACAACAATTTCACAGTTTTCAGGATCTTCAAGACTATACTCCAGTACTTTTCAATTCTTGTATGTACTTTGTATCTTCCCAGGGGACCTCTGGGATCTTTTCTGATATTAGGAGTTTACCTTTTATAATATTCTGCTTCTGGACTACTGGTAGTACCATAATAAAATAGCTAAAGAGCCTACCAAAGGCATAGTTCTCCTCTGATTTCTTTTAACAGCTTCAGAGGTTAGTAATCTATACAATGGTACAGAACAATTACAGCTGCCTGTGTGATTCTCATGAGCTCCAGTCCAGACATAAAGAAGACAGTCCTATTTTCATAAAGAATCACGGATTTGGTATGGACAGGGTAGATCAACATCCAGTGAAACTGAAAAATACCATCCCATGCAGTGAGAAGACTGGAGAAAAAGTTTGTTTTTCTGTAATATTGTAAATCTGTATTAAGCTATCAATAAAGCTTTCTGTGTGGAAGGAAAAACAAAAAATTAACAATTGTGTGCATCCATTCTGTTTGGGGACAAGAGAAACCACATTTCTTTTTTTTTAAATAGAAAGCACTGAAAAATGTGAGGTATTGAAAGGATTTCTTAATCAGTTTTCAGGGGGTGAACTCCTTAGAATTACACTGGTTTTCTATCACTGATGATACATTAAATTAAATATGTTTTGTTATGATGTGTGCAAAAATATTACCTTATTACAACATTTTATAAAAATAAAGTGTTGTATAAATTTATCCTGTTTAATACAGGATAGTATGAGTTTACATGCAGCATGGTATGCAGTTCAGTAAGCCATCCACTTTTGACTTTCTTTTCTTCAGACAGCTGCTTCCAGAGTGTCTCCTTCTCCTAGTCACATACTTGCTATCACAGCAAATTTCTCTAACAAATTTTTGGCTTCTTTTCATACAGTGAGAAATATTTACACAGACACATGCCTTACCTGCATTTTTGGAGCAAAATTGTTACTTTCTGCACATTAATCTAGAAAATATCAGTTTCCTAGATAAAGGACTAACAAAAACTACAGTGAATCTTTCAGCTGGTCTTTCAGAATTGAACATTTTTTAACCCTAACCAAATTATTCTATGCTCCATCCCTAATAAATATCACAGTAGTTTGCATTTGGTTAGTGGTAAAATCACTTGTGGTTGCAGTGTCTCATGATACTTTCATGTATTTCTCCAAAACCAGAGTAATAAGCTGCCTGGCAGCTTATGACTGAATCATTTCACTTATACAGTATCAACAAATGAAGAACTCTGCACAGAAATGGGGTACACTTTGGGCAGGACACTCACAGACTTGAAGATTTGGTCCCAATTATTCTCTCTGCTCTTTCTGATTTGTGTAAATCTTTTAGTGTGATTATTGAAAGTAGCTCTTAAGTCAATGAATAATTGCTTTCTACAAAAAATTCCATCTTTTATCTTTTTAACATAAATTTGGGTATGAAAGAATGTGTCATAAGTTTCACAGTTGCTGTAATTTTGCTTTTGGTAAGTATACAATCTAAGTACAATCCAACTCTGAAAGAGCACCCAGTTTTTGCAAAAGAGACACTGCCTTCTCCAGTCTTATGAATCATATTACAGTAACTCCATTCCAAATCAAAGTGCAACCATGTCACTCATAAGACCAAAAATAAGATAAAAAATTCTTTCATTGTGACATAAGGGCTACATAACAACATTTTCTGATAATATGCAATTTCTGCTTTATGAAGATATTTTTGTTTTCCTTTTTTATTTTTTTTTATTCTTCTCTCAGAAGGGAGTAAGTATCTATGATGCTGTCAGGCTGGCTACCAAGATTACTATTACACATTTGGTGAACTGAAAGCAATGTCAGTATTTTCCATCTATCAAGTGCTCCCTTATGTAACGTTTCAAGGAGAATTTTACAACTCCTGCTGGGCTATAGCTGAATCTTTTTCTATCATGTATCTGAGCTGAAGGCATGAAATGTAATGGTAAAATGTACATTAGAACCAAGAAAATAACCACTATAATACTGTCATTGTCATACCATTACAAGGATTTTATAATGTACAGCTACTGATTTTCTCAATTGACATCATAGAGGGCTCAGCTAATGAAATGAGACATGAAGCATAATGGACCAACTAGAATGCTGGGCAGGAAATAGTAAATGGATCATGAATCCAGCACTCCTAGCTAAAGCAGTCAAAACTCTAAATAGCAGAGAGATTAATGTTTTTAGCCATTTTTACTTCCAGATATAAGTCATAAAAAACAGCACTAAAGTGTTTCCGTTATCTGGCTGCCTACCCTATCGTGAAAGCCAGCCAGCCATGCTCAAAAGCATTTGTTTTTAAATGAATCATGGCAATACAATAAAGATGCAACATGCAGATTAGGTTCAAATTCATGTCAGAGTCTGTTGTTCACATCAGTGTGTTCCAAAGCACAAAAATTGCTCAGAGTCAGAGAAAGTTTATCCTCCCAAAAAGGAGAAAAAATGGAGATACGGGGAACTACAGGCTGGTCAGTTTCACCCCAAATCCCAGCAAGATCATGGAGCAGATCCTCCTGGAAACTATACTAAGGCACATGTAAAACAAGGAGATGCTTGGTGACAGACTTAGTGGCTTCACCTAAGGACAAATCATGCCTGATAAATTTGGTGGTCTTCTACAATGGAGTTACAGCATTGGTGGATAAGGGAAAAAACGTTATCTACCTGGACTTGTGCATTTTAGACTGTCCCACAAAATATCCTTGTTTCTAAACTAGAGGGAATGGATTTGATGGACGGACTTCATGGTGGATACGGAGTTGATTTGATTATTGCATTCTAAGAGATGTGGTCAATAGCCTGATGTCCGACTGGAGGCCAGTGACAAATGCCATTCCTCAGGGGTAGTACTGGGATCAGTGCTGGTTTACATCTTTGCAGACAGCACCAAGCTGTGTGGTGAGGTTGATACACTGGAGGGAAGAGATGCTAACCAGAGGGACCTTGACAAGCTGGAGAGGTGGAACCATCCAAACCTCATGAAGTCCAACAACACCAAGTGAAAGATCTTGCACCTAGGTTGTGGCACTCCCAAGCACAAGTACAGGCTGGGCAGAGAGTGGACTGAGAGCAAGCCAAAGGAGAACTTGGGAGTGTTTGTGGACAAGGAGATCAATATAACCTAGCAATGTGCATTTGCAGCACAGAAAGCCATCTTTGTCATGGTCTGCATCAAAAGCAGCGTGGTCAGCAGGTCAAGGGAGGTGATTCAGCACCTCTACTCTGCCCTTGTGAGACCCCTCTTGGAGTACCGCATCCCACTCTGGGGATCCAGACTTGCTAGAGCAGGTCCAAAGGAGACCATGAAAATGATCAAAAGGCTGGAGAACCTCTCCTATGAAAACAGGCTGAGAAAGTTACAGTTGTTCAGCCTGGGGAAGAGAAGGCTCCAGAGACACTTTACAGTGGCCAAAAGGGCCCTACAGGAAAATTTGGAGAGGGTCTATTTACAAGGGAATGTAGTGATAGAGCAAGAAGTAGTGGCTTCAAATTGGAAGATGGTAGGGTTAGATTAGATATAAGGAAGAAATTCTTTACTGTGAAGGAGGAACAGGTTGCCCAGAGAGGCTGTGGATTCCCAGTCTACTGAAGTGTTCAAGGCCAGGTTGAATCATAGAATATTCTGAGTTGGAAGGGAGCCAAGAGGATCACTGAGTCCAACTCCTGGCCTTGCACAGGACAATGACAAGAATCACACCATGTGCCTGAGAGCATTGTCCAAATGCTTCTTGTGTCAGGCTTGTTGCTGTGACCACTTCCCTGGGGAACCTGTTCCAGTGCCCAACCAGCCTTCAGATGAAAAACCTTTTCCAAAAATTCAATTTAAAGCTCCTCTGAAACAGCTTCAGGCCATTTCCTTGGGTCCTTTTGCTAGTTACCAGGGACAAATGGGATGTGGCTTTGATCAGCCTGGTCTGGAGGTAAGTGTCACTGCCCATGGCAGTGGGGCTGGAACTAGATAACACTTTCTCAAAACAACATTCTATGATTCTATGATAAAAATGTGACACAGTGAGTGAACAGAGAGCAATATGCTGAGTTCATTGTGATTGCCTTGGAGCCACTGCTGTTCTCTTGAGCAATTTTTGGAATTTTGTAAGCATGTTAGCATCGATAAAATTTTCCCCCACACAGTACAGTGGCTGTTTTTAAAGCAGTAAATCTCCTGATACATCTTTTTATCTCTTTGGCTAAATTACACATTGCAATCATCAGACTTCACTTCTCCAGTAGGTGAATAAACCATATTTTACAGTACTTCTGCCTTTTGGGGAGAGAAAAAAATTATTTAGAAAGAGGCAATCATTTCAAAGTTTGAGAGAAGTGTGAACAAGAACTGACAATTTTCCTACAGTACTGGGAATACCTAATTTTTTTCTCTACAAGCACATCTAATTGAGCACATGAAATGTCAATCTGTCTTTAAGACTCTTTGTAATGCAATTGCTCGAGTCCACAAAAGACAGTGCTGGGAATGAACCAAAGCCAGAGCTCCATAGTCAAAAGTTTTCAATCGATTTATTTCATTTTTTAATTGACTAAAAAATTATCATGGTCTAAATTCTCTTCCAGAGGCTCATGACCAGTGTAAA
Organism: Pyrocephalus nanus; assembly: GCA_038380795.1. Taxonomy (NCBI): domain Eukaryota; kingdom Metazoa; phylum Chordata; class Aves; order Passeriformes; family Tyrannidae; genus Pyrocephalus; species Pyrocephalus nanus. Next base: position 28,573,431 of record CM076263.1, on the reverse strand, counting down.
TACAATTCTCTTCTCTTCAAATTTAAAATTAGAAATTTCAGTGCTGAAGACCTCATTAAATTGCTTGACTATTCAACGGTGATGAGAGTATAAAAGCTCTAAAAAATTATTTCTGTCACACACAATTCTAACTAGAAAGTTTTCAAAATTTGAACCTAAACTAGAAATAAGTAATGATCTAAACAGAAATAATAATTGCACAACTAGATCATCCTGATTCACATATACACTCTACTCTCCTGGAGACTATAAACTTTAATTTGTCCTTAGAGCTAATTAGGGGGAAGAAAATGTGATTTTTTTTGTTAATAAATCTCTCTCCAAATAGTGCTTTCATATTAAAATAAATTAAAGATAAATAGCACCATTATGCCTCTTTAAAATACATGGTTTATTTTCCAAGGGGAAAATGTGTCTTCCAAAAAGAAGGGAAGGGTTTTTTCTTTCAGAGAACTGCTGTGTTTTCCTATGTTTCTGAGTAATTTTCTCTGAGTTTAAGCATCTGCAATCGCCTTTAGGTTTTACAAAACGGATTAACACAGTTAACTGTATATTTTCATAGCACATTTGGGGGGTTTTAATGTTTGTGTTGGTAAATTTTACTCTTGTTTAAAACTAAATTCACTGAGTTTTGAAGTTTGCCTTTACACTTCTGAAGTTATATTTATGCCATATTTGCAGTCTGTGCTTCACAGAAATACGAAAAAAATATTCCCAGTGTCTGGAGGGTTTTTACATTTACCTGTACTAAAAATTTTTCCACAATGCACAACTTTGTGCTGCTTTGGAGTATGCAGTGGAACTGAGTTTCCCTAAAAGCGTATATTTCCATTTTCTTTCTACTACTTTATAAATTGTTACTAGGTTGAAATATAACGCCATTTTTCAGTTATCAATATAAACAGCAAAACCAAATTGCATTTCAAAGCACAGATTTCTAATAGTTCTTGTAATATTAAACTGTAACATGTATACAAATATATAAAACACACTGGCTGAACACTGGCTGTGGTAAGGGAGAGTCACTTGAGAAAAGTGATTCTCTGTTTCATAGATATGTCACTAAAAGACAGCAGAATCTGATCACAAATACATGTAACATTAAAACCTTGTAGAAATCTCACATTGACTCCAATGTCAATGCCTTTGTGGTTTATAATTTCATACATATGAAATAAGTATGAAATTATTAGATATACTTGGAATATTTCATTCTTTAGATTTAAGTCATAATAGGTGACTTACAGTGCCTGAACTGCTTACAATAAGGTTTGTGAGACTTGGAAAACTTTAATCTATTATAATCGAATTTTTTTAAAAGGATGAAAATCTTTATAAAATTTTTATAAAGAGGGGAGTGTGATTACATAGCATGGGAAAAAAATTCCCTTTTTTTTTCCAGATTATATTTTAAAATATTCTAATTTGTATCATACTTGGTTATGCTCATGCATAAAAATAAACTTTTCAATACTGGAGAAGGGATCAGTTTGCAGAGTCCTCTGCTTACAGGCACAGTTTTTTTCTCTTCTCATATTAACCAGCATACTTAATATCTTGATCCTAATTAACTGTTAGAAAACTGTAACTGCTTCACGAAGACTGACTTTGTTTTCTCAGAACTGCCTGCCCTGTGTACAGGGATAAAATCCTTCTGGGATTTAATGATCATTATGAAAAGTCAGGACATATGGCACTTTATTCTTTCTGCAAGTACTGACTTAATTTCCCCTTATTAGGAATGCCTTATCAGATTGAGGTGGAGTCTAACCTCACCACTGAAAAACACCTGTAAGATGATTTGGAGTCATATTACTAATAAATCTGCAGACAAAGATTTCCTCCCTATAAAATTAGCATTTCCATCCATCTCTGAATGAAATGACAGGAGGTAACTCCTCTTCTTATCAGATATGCCAGATAGAGAAATCCTATTGCAGTAAAACTGAGGAGTCACTACTGAGCTAATTGAATCAGAGATGATATGATCATAAGAGATAAAAACACATTAAGGAAATTAAGATATATACTACATGATTTAAAATTCACCTTTTCCTAACAGTGAACCATGATGCCTAAATATGGATGTTATATTACTAACAAAGTTTCAGATTTCAAAGTGTAATTAAACTAGGAGGAAACAGCTTTTGAGCAAATGCTGAAAAAATAATTTTAAAACCTTGTGCATCTTTCACATACTTTTCTTTCCACTTTTTAAAATTGTTACTAATAAATCGATGTAAATGATAACAAATATAAATTCAGCCTTCACTTTTTACTAAATTATTTTTTCTAATCTTTGAAGGTTGAGCTTTCCACCTCATTTTCTCTTATTCTTGCACTAAAAAAAATTCATTAATCCTCCTTTCTTATTTTTTATTGTTACATTTGCATCAGAATATACTTATATTCTATAGACTTATAATCTTTATTTTCCAGTACTATTACACTTTATAAATTTTATCTTTCGGTGTTCTGGCCCAGATTGGCCTTTCTTAAAACTCATCTCATGCAGTTTAAGGTCTCCAGCCATCTTTTACACTGAGTTTTCTGACTAAACCTCTGATACATGGACAATGCAGGCACACAGGAGATGGCTTTTTCTGATGGTAGAGAGGAGCATCTGACAAAAATAAGAAAAATAAAGATTCCTTTCTAATCATTCAAGAAGCCCAATGCTCCTTTAGTTCATGGTAATTTTGCCTGTTTCATTTCAAAGTAGAGAATCACTTGAGGATAGACAATGTGCCAGCAGGAGCCTAATTATACTGAATTGTAGGAAATATCTTGAAATATCTACAATATTCACACAGGCTAACCTCAGTTTCATTGTTTCAGCACACTGGTATATTTCCTTTTGGTAACTAACACTGCACAGATCATAAGAGTGAGAAGAAAATCAGAAATTATTCGGCTAATAATTGAGTTCATTTGCAGAGAGAAGAACATCTGTTGATGAGGAAATAAAAAAAAATACATCCAAAAAATTAAGTGATTGCCTTTCGTTATGGTTACTTCTATCAGGTATAGTAAAATCAGAAAAATCAGAAAGAAATAGCTTTTTTATCATGAAGATAAGGTACCTTGTTGTTAGGTCATGAGAGTAATTACTTTTGTAATTAGCAGTCCTTTCATCCTTACAGTTATATGAATTAAGGAAAATGAAAAAAAAATAAAGATAATAATAGAACCATTCTTAAATTTGTAATTACATAGTGATAGGAATCAGTGGAACATACTCATCCTTCTAGGACTTATTCTCAAGTCCTATACTCATATTACACAGGTCTACAGGCTTGACAGTGCAATTTTAGTCTAGTTAATAGAAGAATTTTGTTCATTTAATGATATACGGCACAAGTAATATGCATTTTATTCACTCTGTGCTTGTTCCACAATGTAAAGGGGTAGAGCAATGATCCAGGAAAGACAGCAGCTGAGAGAAGGTTAGCATCACTGATATCTCCTACGTGGCCTAGATCAGATTTCAAAATACTTAGGAAATAAACTTTTCGAGCTAATTTTCCTGGTCAGCTGCCTGAGGTACTCAGCTTGTAAGCTGAGAATACCTGCTTAAAAGGGCAGTCCATTTTCTAAAATATGTACGTTCATCATACCTAAAACTTTACCTAACCTCCAAACTCAATGACTCTCTGTCGTATCTGCAGACCTGCTTACAATTTGGTCACACCAGTAGAGCTGATCCACACCTGCAAATTTTTAAGTTAGAGAAGTATAGGTGCTGAAACAATGTGTCAGGACTATGTGTCAATCTGCCAAATCTCTCTTTCACTCTGCTCACGTTTAGATACAGGCTGTCCTGGCACATGTGACAAATAGTTACATAGCAGCAGAACAACAATGTTCAAAAAAAGAGCATGTTCAAAACTAATGATACAACAGATTAAATCCTACTACTTTAATTTAGATGATGTAGTTTCTACAGAGGCCATTCAAAAAGTGGAAAAATAAATAAAAACACAATCTATGTATACTCCATTTTTATCTTTTGTATTTTATTCTGGAATCAGTATCTCAGGTCATATATTCGGGGTATTTTTGAGATCTCTTTATCTGAGTTTATTGATCAAAAGGTATTTTAATACAAGTATGTATGCATTTTGAAAAAAATGGCACACTGTGAACACACTGTAGCATTTTCCATACAGTTTAAATAAAAAGTCATACATGTAGAAAGAGGAATATGTGTTTTCTTTATGCTTCAAACATCTGAAAACACACAAACACAGAACAGGAGCACTTGAGAAATAGGAAGGAATCTGAATGTCAAGTAAAAGTGTAAACAATCAGTTAATGTTTACTTTCCAGGCAAAACAATACATAGTGGGGACAAAATGCAAAATGAAAAACAAACAAACAAACAAACAAAACAACAAAACAAAACAAAAAACAACCACCAAACAAACAACAACAAAAACCCCACACACAAACAAAAAACCCAAATAAAAAAACTAGGATGGGGACAAGAAAAACAAATATCTCCCCTCCCACACATCTCCCTCCAGTTCTTTCTAAACAACTTGAGTACAGAACTAAGGACAGAAGTGATTATGAGCAGAATGGCTGATACTGATGATCTGTTACACCTGAAACAAAGAATCTGGTCTTTCTACAATTCATATTTTAACATTGCAATGAAGACTGAATCGCATAGTAGCTAAAAAACAGATTAACAAAGATTTAAAAGCATAGTCACCAAATCTAAAGAATTTTGGAACACACTGCCTTCCCCATCACCATATAAACCAGCTGTGCACTAGCTTTTCTCCTGATGTTAAAGGTGATACGGGAAAAAAAATTCAGAAATGTTGATGAGCCATTTACAGTTAGTCTAAGCTAGCATTATAAAATAAACTACTACGTTCAAACTTAATATACCTTCAACGGCATTCAAATTTCAGGATATTAATATGGACCTGTGCTCTTAAAACTTTTATTGACTGTCCTTTGTTATGCACTCAGGTGAAATTATCATTGTTTCCAGTGGGACAGAGAAAGGACTAAAATATTCTTCTCTCTTTTTGACTTCCACATCCTGCTCTGCTCTAAAGTAAGGCTTCAGGCCTGTTCTACTAATGCACCGGAATGTGTTAGGAGCTCAGCACAAGAATTACTGTGTGAAATTATATGGCTTATGTTATGCAGGAGGTCGGGCTGAATTATTATAATGGTCCTTTCTGGGTCTTAAAATTCGTGAATAATCATGTCTCCATCCTAACGTAGACTGCTACTTCATCTAATCTAGTCATCATCATATTTCCAGTAGAGGCTAGCACCTAAGATTTCAGTGGAAATCAAATCCCCTTTCACCCTTTTAATGTAACTAGATAATTACATGAGGGGAGAAAAATTTCTTCCGAACTCTTCAGACTATCATAGTATAAATGAAATAAGGTACTTGTTTCTGCTGTAACAATGTTCTAACCCATTAAAAATGTAACACTATTGAACTTCATATGTAATTAACATATATAGCTGTGTCCAGTAACCACTTCATTGCTACTATGCAGCATTTATTAACCAAAACTTAATTGGGAGTTTTGCAATGAAGAAAAATTTTCAGCAGCAAAGTAACCAAAAGTTCACCCACAGTTCATATAACCTTTCCACAAATTCATGTCAGGGGACAGCTGCACAGAAATGGCAGCCTGAATCCAAAGAAGGGGGTCTTCCCTGGTATATCACAGGGTCAAGAAATCCTATACCAAAGAAGAATGCAGAGCTTTGCTATAATATCTGTGGTTTTCATTTTCACACTATCTTTTTAGCCAGTGCTGGAATGCTGCCATGTCACATCCTCAAGATGAAATATATAAGAGCCACATGTTGAAGTGAATTTCTCAAAAACACAAAGATAGAAGTGATACTGGGAGATCCATGCCCATACTAGAGGCTACCTAGGAAGAGGAGTGAGACGAACTACCACATTAGTCAATGAAACGGGGAGAGAATTAGTCAGGCAAACGAAACAAATCTCAGGTGCATCCTTTTACCATTCTTTCAAGACAGATTCAGGATGGACAGTTAGCTCTGTAAAGTCCTTAGTTACTTCTCTAAGCATGTCTGGGATTAAGAAAAGTTATGAACCTTGAAAGATTGCTAAAACTGTACAACTCCTAACATCTGAGTTACAGTGCAGTAGTTACTGTTTTTTTCCTGCATGGAGCTTTCTTACAGTACTGCTCAAACTGCTGCTGCTGCATGAGATAGAGTCCATTCTCTATGGTATAGAAAGAACCTATGCCACATGTTCACTACTAAAAACTCCGTCTTTCTTATTCTTTGTTTTCCTGTTTCTCATAGCACAGTACTATTTAAAGCAAAAGTGTTTTCCTTACATCTATAATGCAAAATTTGAGTATAAATAAAATTGCTGCTATCACTTCCCTACAATTTTCACTGTATCTATTGAAATATCTGTGATCTAGAAACCACAGCTAAACACAGCTATCAGGTGTCAGGAAATATAATTGAACTGACACCTGCACACAAAATGCAGGGATGAGATGAGGGCAGCCATCTGGACAGGGAGAGCCATTTCAATCTTTGTATGAAAGCCTGTGACATTAAGTCATAATTACAATTCCTCAATCTGTAAAGTTTGGTGACTTCTCCTTTCTAAAGCCCATGTTTATAATTACCGGAAAGGAAGCATTTCACTTTTACAGAATCTTCAGAACTACACCGGGAACCACCTCTGAGAATTCACAGGGCAAGAGGTTCCTTTAATACATTTCAGTTGCTCCCTGAGCATCTCCAAATGCAGGATGATCACTTGTCTCCTTTGTACGAACAGGGTGATTAAGAAAAAAAAATTAAAATACTATCACAGGAAAATATAAACCTAAGACTACATTTCATTAACCTTCAATAGTATATATACTTTTCCTAATGCAAATGTGGGCTTATATTGTTCAATAATTTTTTTTTTCCAAAATATTTCTGAAGCTAAACATTTATCTTTGTAAAATATCTCTGTTTCTCCTAAAATCTATTAAGAGGTGTGAAATTGCTGCAATGTAAAGGGACAGGTCTGACCACCTGTCTTTTTTTACCTTTACAGTACAAATAAAACTTGGATTACACATTGGTTGTGAGTTATCATAATTGCATATATTTTGAAAAAAAATAAACTAAAGCATCATTTCTTCCTCTGTATATACATAGGTATAGAAATATATACTTTCACACATATATATATACAGACACAGAGATGGCATCCATATTTCCATAATCTCCTTAACAGGACCCAAAAGAAAGTACAGATTTACTGAAAGTGAACATATTTAAAGGTATTTAACATGATTTATATTATTTGGACATTGATAAATTACTGCATTTTGGCATGAAAAGCTGCCTACAAATATTCAAGGAGACATAAAATAAAAGCACCCATTCTTTCCAATGTCAAGACTAAAATTCTGTATTCCAAAAACACCCAAATTGAACCAGACCACTTCACTGTAAAGCACCTCCAAAATGATCCCCTTTAACAAGTGTGTACAATGAGTCATTGACCTGATCATCTTAGAAAACCATATGTGCTAATGGAGAAAAAAGACTGGGATTTAACCAGGGAAGTGAGAGAGATAGCCAAGAAAGCACAGCTGCATGAAATATGTAATAAGGAGCCTTGGTCTCTTCTGAAAACCATAGAATCAGTGTGGTTTCTTTCTGCTTTCAACCCAGCATTCTGGGAGAGCTGCCAAAAGCAAAAAGAGCTGTAGGATGATAGTGAGGCTGACTGGAAAGGAGAAAGACAGTTAATTTTTAAATTTTCTTTTCTCTCACATAACCTGCTGATTGGGCTATCAAACGATGAAGGAAATTTCTTGGTCCTAAAGCACCTCTACTGCCAGATGGAATCTGGGGAAAGGATCTCATTTCCTCCCAAATAAACAAGGATCAGAATTGTTGATTTTCTGTGTACTGTCCTGGAACTAGGATTTGGCAAAAATTAATTTTGGAGAGGAAAACCTTGGGATAATAGTCTGGAATGACCAGTTCTTGGAAGAAGTACTTCAGGAAAATGAACTTGAACAAGCCAAATTTGGGGTGAACAGCTCTATCAAAATTGACTTTGAAGACTGAGATGGGATGTGTGACTCGGCTGAGTGAAAGCTGCAATGTTCAAAAAATACGTGCCATGCTAGAGGTAGCAAACTTCTGCATGGAAAAGTTGTGAGCAATGGATGTTGATGATTAAATGCTCAGGGAGGCTGCAACTCCAAAAAAAAGGCCGAACAAAACCTGCTTTACTAATCACCAGAAGACAGGAGGTTATTTCAAGTAGAGGAATGCAAGCCAAGGTTTCATTCAGCAGGAGGAAAGGCAGAGGACTTGAAACAAAGTGAGCAAGATGAAGGCAATAAGACTACTGCAGCTTCTACTTCACTTCTCAAATAGTGAACTGGGAATTTGCCGCACTTCCATGTTAAGTGGTGATATTTGGGCACTCCTGGAATGAGGACTTGGCAAAAAATGAGACACTAAAGCAACAATGGAAAAAAAAAGTTATTAAGCAGCCATGATGTCATGTCTATTAAAGATATTATCAGATTTAGAAAACAATTTAGAAAACAGGGTAAATATTAATTTACTTTGTAGCTTTTGTCTATATAGTGGGAGAATGATCTCTTCTTTTTTTTGTATTTTTTATTTCCTTCCTTATTCCCAAGTAAGGGGCTGAATCACAGCTCTGTAAGCAATTGTGCAGCCCTGTAAGACTGAATCCGCAAACTCTATTCCAGAAGCACTTATTACATGCATAAATCATTTTTTTTCTCCTAAAAACCACCTTCTATGCTTCACTTGCTGGAGCTACATTTAATTAAATTTTTCAGAGAGGAATCTGAGGAGAAATCGGTGGCAAATAAACACAAGAAATATTTTTAAATGAAAAACAATGAAAAGTACATTTTATTGACTAATACTTTCTAAACCATAGGTGCTCTTCAAGGAAAAAAAAAAAAAGATAATTTTTCAATAATAGAAAAAGTCAATAGCAATTAAATAAACATACCTGAATTTTAAAATGTATACATTGGAAGTGTGTAGTAGGCAAAAAGCATCTATTTAGTGTATGGAAATAACACTGATTTAAAATATAATTAATAGAAAACAGAAGTAATAACTGTACCACTATATATGACATCAAATATGCTCATAAGACATTTTCTTCATTCATAACTTGTAGTAGTTGTACAACAGCACAAGCCTCCATTCGCACAGAAGTGCAGGCAGGGCAACAGGAGAGGAAAATAAGACAGACCTGTTGGTGAACTTGAAGATGGAAGTTTTTGTTAGTCATGTACTTCTGATAATCCTTTTTTGATACGAAACTCCTCTAAAAGCACAAGGATTATTTTTTTGTAGTTCTTGTCAGAGGAAATTTTCAACACATTTTTTTAGTAGTTAGATTGGCTAAAAGAATAATTTCAAGGTATTCCTTTAAAAACCAAAAACTTTCTTAGTCTCAACATCCTGATACTCCACTAATTTCTGTCACAAATTTCAATTAAATATTTCTAACTGTATAATAACTGGTAGTGCTCTTATCTTTACTTAATTAGCTCTGTTTTCTAATGTTAAACTCCTGCATAAGATTAAAAAGGCCATGGTAAGCCACATTCTGTCTGTAAATAAGATGAGTCTGTTGTGAAAGGTTCATATTCAAATGCATGTTGTTGATGACTAAGAAAGCTATGGGTAATCAAGGCTGTAAATCTGTTGTCGTGACATAAGAGTAGTGCTTAGCACCACACTTAGTACAAGGGCAAACATGTAAGTGGAAAACTTGATGATGAGTATTGTGAAAAAAACAGCAAAATAATTCCAAACACTAATTTGAGAGTTCTGGTTATTTTAGGGACATTAAACCCTCCATCTGAAAATTACCAACTTCAATTCACTGTAGATACTAAAAAACTCTGACAAATGATTTGTCTGTTGAGAATCCCTGTCAAAATTGATATTGCTAGATAATTATCTCTTCAGAATAAGGAAGCATTTCAGTTGGACACATTGGGCAGATACTGGAAGTTATTTTGTATCTGAAAATCTTTTCAAATGGAAGGAATTAATTTGGTGTGATGAAATTTATAAGTCCTCATTATTTATGATATATGCACACCTGGGCTGGGAGAAATATGTTATGCTGCACTTTTGTATTTGAGATAACTGCTATCTTCTTCTGCCAATCCTACTAGACTGATTTGACTTTTATTAGAGTGTCTGCAATATAGAGAGAGCTGAGTAGGGGTAACTGGAAAGGCTAGCTCAAGCCTTATACATGTCAGATAACAGCATTTATGTACCTATGTAAAGCTAAGTTCAGTGGCTGAATGAACCACACTGTCTATCTGGTAAAGGAAGTAGAGAAAACAGGTTTATGCAGAGTGTGAATACGTTGCTCTCTAGCCTACTGCTATATTCTACTGTATACCTTCAACAAAAAAAAGGTATAAATTTGTATATAACAACAGCAGTAATACCACTAAATCAATCTGTTAAAGCTGAAGTTTTATGACAGCACAAGAATTATCTGTAGTAAGATAAATTATCTGTAGTAAGTTAAATTATCAAGAAAACCAGGATTACTGGGACCTAATAAAATGCTGTAGTATCAGCTTACCTCTGGTCACCATATCATTTCAGGGTATTCTCCAGTCTTATTTTCCTTCCCAGCATCTTTCAGTTTCATCCTAAGTTCACATGGGACTTTTTGTTGCCCATACAGAGGCAGTACAAAGGATCAGAGAGAGGTGATAAAATACCTACAAAATAACAAACTAACAAATGTATTAATTAAAAAATCCATTCTCCTATTTGTCACACATTGTCTATACTCATCCAATGAGAAATCAAGTGAATGCTGAAATTGATGAAGAGTGAATTGACAAATGATGAAGAGTGTCTCACACCTCAAATGATTTTACTGATCTCAGTGTGACAAAATTTTATTATTTCAAACTACCTTTTCTGGCTGCTGCTACCTCAATGAGCAAGCTACTAGTTCATCTGGTTAGAGCCAGCTGCTAATAACACCAAGGCTGTGGGTTCAGTTTCTCAATACGCCATTCACTTAAAGCTGGACTTCGTGATCCTTGTGGGTTCCTTCCAACTCAGATTATTCTGTGACTGTGTGCCAGTACTCTTACTGTTCATTGTTCCGAATTATTGGTCTCTTCATAATTCTGCAAGCAAAAGAGTATGAAGCAGCAGCTATTAGTCTTTTTGCATTTGCAGTTTTGTTGAGACAGGGTAAAAGGTTTCATCAAGCATTCACAAGCATTCCAGCTTTTGATTTATATGAGAAGATGAATGGATAATACCTGGTCTTTCAGTAAAAATGCCAGCATGATTTGAATATGACAGACTACCCATACAGTTGTCTAAAACTGCGGAATTGGTATGCACATTGAGGAGAGTGCATGGAAAGACATGCCACTGAAATATAGTGAATAAATACTTCTGCAGTGACCCAGTTTTTACTGTCTCTGATGATTCAGTACATTGACAGATATGTAGAGAAAAAGAAATAGGTCAAAGGCAAAGGAATTTTGTTCCCAGGAAAGACTCATGAATGGAAAAGGGACCATAAATTTCTTCAGACCAAGTAGGCATATGAGATTTTCACCATACCAACCATCTGAACTAATCAAATTGTAATTTTTCTACCTATTTCTAAAAGAAGTGGCATTGCATGCTGAGCTATGAGGACAATCATACTGAGATTAATCTTTAACTAAATTATCTCAGATCTGACAGTTCAACAATCAGGTCTTCCTGCCTCTGCACATCTGTCTGAGGAAGGTACTTCATTCTCACCAAATGTTATCTTAGCCTGTCCTGAGACTTTGAGTGTACTTAAGTGATACCAATGTTTACAGTGTAGTTGCATCCCTAAGACAGCTGCAAAAGAGTGATATGACAGATCAAAGCTCTGTGGAAGTTTTCAGGTAATCCTAATCACAGCCTGTTATAAGAAACACAATCTGTCTGACACATGGAGCAAATGACCTGTAAATGAAGCTGCTTCATGAACTCTATGGACATTTCTCTGTTTTCCACACACCTTTTGCTTCAGAAAATTTAGGTCAAATAGCTTTTCAATTTTTTTCTAGTAGATTAAATTGGGTCATGTTCCTAGAGAAGTGGGTCATTTTTCCATGTAAATAAACAGTTTCATGCCTGCATATCCTTAGTTCAAAGGCTCTATTGTTTGTACTCAAAACTGCACAATCCCTTTCCTTAGCCAAGAGGCAGTGATTTTTTTTTTTCAAAGGGCAGTCTTTAGCCTGACCCAGTAAGACACACGATGTTTCTCAGTGCATGACAGTTAAGAGTCTCTTTTCTACCTTCCCATCAAAATAAGTACTGGGGACAAAATTCTTAACCAGTATTGATTGATTTGCTCCACAGACTTCAACAGAGCTGTTCTGGTTTGTATCGTGTGGGAATCTGTGCTGAAAAAGACCAGTGTCTAGTGCATAAATATAGAAAAGTTTCTGCTAATTTTCTAACATACCTCAAAAGATTATTTTCACATCTGTCCAGGTGAGAATAAGGACCTTTATGAAAAGAACATGGTGCACCTTCCAGACAGAGTATTCTACCTGTAAAGTTCAAGCCAGACCAATGATTCATCAGGCAAGGAATAGTTAATTAATACAGGATGGTTCAATTAATTTTTATAGAAATAAACAAAGAAGTCTGACAACTATATAATCTTCTTTCCCTGTTTTGATGGGGTTTTTTAAAAATTTAAACTTATAAATATTGTTATCCTTTATGTCATGAATGAAAACATGGAGAACTCCCATAATGCTTAGTAGAGTTTTCAAAGAATTGCATACTTATCTAATGCCCACAAATATAGACGGCCATTTAAAGTTCACATATGTGAATATTTTGTAAGGTCCTTCTTAAGCCAAAAATTCCCTGATCCTTTGTACACTTTTTGACAATTTCTCCTAATGATTAACATCTAGAGCAATTTTTTCTCACTGTTCTTAACCTTTTGTTGTACATCTCACAGAAAAGTCAAGGTTTTAATCACTCTTCCTTTTTAAATTCACAACTCTCTTGTTCTCAAATTGACAGTGCATGCATGTGCCTAACAAACGTCAGAACATCTACTGTCTTTGCAAGTTTAATTCCTCTTCACTATTATTTCTTCACTGTGGAAGAAGGAATAAGAATGTTGCTATGTCAAATTTCGGCAAACATAGCTAAAATAAGCATTTTAAAAAGTACAGATATTTCAACAAGTAACTTAGTCTTTTAATTATTGGAGTAATGTTTATTGACTTTGCTCAGAAATCTAGACTTTTACTGACTATATCTTTATTGATCTAAATTACTTTTTATTTTCTTTACTACTCTATGTGCTTTGAGAAAGATATAAATATAATATATAAATATAAATATAATATATTTAAAGTGTAACAGCAACAAACATCAATGTTGATTTTACTCTTCTGTCACTAATCTAGTCTAGTTTTATTTTCTGATATAACTCCTGTATATATAACACATATAACACATATAATCGATTCTTCTGTGGTATTTGGAATCAAACCTTTGAATAGAGACATACCAACAGCTATTAGTTTGGAAAATCCTTCCAATGTGTGATAGAATCTCCCAGTTTCAGAAATACTCTAGAGATAATTTGCCAAATTTTCAGGCTAGTCGAAAACTACATACAGATTTGACAGCATTTCTTGGCATGCCAAGATTTTGCCACAGGTATCTTGATATCTTTGGCTGTATGACTAATGAAGAAATTTCTATTAGCATAAATTTTTTCTAGATCAATTTGAAAAAAACTTTCAGCAATTGCACTGTGTTTTTTCAACAATTTTACTCTTAAGACATTTGTTTAGGAATACAATAACTAACACTAGTGAATGCTGCTTTATTCATATCAGTGAATGAGCTTCTGAAATGATCCTGAAGAGTTAAAAAAAATAAAATTAATGTCAAAAGAAGATTGTAGAAAAATAACAAGATATCCAGTCTAACCTTAAAAGAGTAAATCCTTTTCATATTAGTTTTACGATATTGAAAATCTTATTCTAGTGATTCTTACTCAATTTACTTATGTATGAAACAGAAAACATGGTAAGACAAACATAAATAACTTGTGTAGATTAGATTTAGGGAATATAATTGTCCAAGAGAAACACGGCACCTCCTGTAGAGATCTGTACGGTGCCTCAGATGATCACCCACAAATACAAACCAGGGCAGCTGTGTTCTCAGATAAGGTTCTTGAAAAGTGATTTTTATTATATATCTTTGTTTACTTTAAAAATACAATTCTACCATATAAAATGGATTTTGCAGGTTTTTTCATAACAGGTTTGGACCTTCTCATACTATGGCTAGATTGTGATGTGTACATCAGATGTGTGAGAAAACAAAGGAGACAAAAAACACAGATCTCATTCCAAAAGGAAGTGAATCAGTATTTTTATGTGAAAAATGATGGCTAGCACCAATATGAGAAAAAACAAAGAAAGAAAATTCTGGACATTAAAAAGACAGAGAGGGAAGCTGAGCAGTCCTAAAGGATAGCACTGGATTGTTTTCCAAACTTTGGGGTTCTATGAATATATTCATCTAAATAACAATTAGCAGATTGAAAAGGCATTGATATGAAGATACCAGCTCTTCAACTGGATGCAGTGAAACAGAATGTAAATAAAGTAGAGGAAGGAGATGAAAGATTAAACTTATCAAAATAAGAACAGAAGATCTGGCCAAAATTTTCTTCTATATTGTTGGAGATTTTTTTGTGGTGATTTATCAGAAAGAGAGTTATAAATTCTGAGACTATCTTCAGAATTGAAGCAGCTATAAATGAAAAAAAAAAGGAAGCATAGTAAAGGGAGATAAAAGACCTAAAAAGAAGGACTGAATTAGAGATACTTATATAGACTTAAAATCAAGTTCTTTTAAATCTTTTAGAATGATGCATAATGTATGATGAGAATTAACAGGTATTGGACTACATATACAAAAAGAAAAATTATGACTTGGTTCTCCCTTGTGCTTTCAAAACTGGAACAAACTAGGCAATGATCAAAGTAGTCTCAGAATATGAGATATGCAAAAGGAAGAAAAAGTAGAATTGTATAAAAAAAAGAGACTATCAGCAAAGCAAAGAGTTACTAAAGGAGCAGACTGGGATGAAACCATGAGCTTGGTACAAAGATTTCAAAAGATTACTGCTGGAAATACAAGAAATTGAAGAGCTGGTGTAAGAGAGATTTGGTAACTATGTAACTACTTTTCCAATTCTGAAAACACAGTAGGAATATGGCAATATTTGTAAGGTTTCTGGCCCTATCAACACAATACAGCCCAGTGTTGATCATGACCAGTATTAATCAAAATCAAGTTATTAAAATAATACTAAATCTCTATTTAACAACCTGCCATGAAATTTATTTTAATAGTACTTTTAGTCAACACTCTTATCATGCTTTTACCAACAGTGTGATCAATATGAGCATTATATCTAGCCTACAATTTCACCCACCACTTCAAAAGCTTCATAAATCATCAACTTTTATAACTTCTTGATTACCTCCTAATGTTCATACAAAACAAGGATAAAAACAAAAATCACCCTCTGATGAAAGCATGCTGAGCACTTGAAAAACTTTTATTAAATGATATCCAGTTAGCAACACCCTGTTGGGCAATCGCTGTGTAGTGATGATTATGGAGTGCTCTTTCGCATAAACTGAATAAATCTCATAAATTGTTGATGGAGGTGCTTTAAAATATCATCTATTGACCAACTTTACCCCAGCAACAGAACAAAATTGATTTACTTTGCCTCTCTTCTAAGAAATTTTATCCATAGCCTGGGGCTTGGGGATTGTACAACAAACAGATCAATTCCATGTACTTTCAAGGGCTGGAGAAAGCTATTCACTTCATGTCTGGGTTTCCTGAAAGGTCTGCATCTTTCTGCCCAATTTAGTGATGCTTGCTCACAGTATGACAAGAAAGGAGAATGAGAGTAACCCATCTTTAACATCAAAGAGAGCTCAGATAGGCATAATTAGAGGTAAAATTTTCAGGCCAGTTTTTAGAATGAGGTTAGGGCTAGAACAAACACATAACTGAATTTCTTTTCCACTCAAGCCCCAATTCACCTTGGCCCTTCCCTCTTCTGCCTAGACTGTTCCAGGGAGTGTGAAGTGACAAGAGGCCATGCTGCACGTGGCGTATATAATTTCTACCCATACAGACAAGCTTCTTGGGCAGTGCAGCTACACTCAGATTTCAACCTGAAGACAGAACAGAAAAAAAACAGAAATGCCTTATGTTGCTGTTCCACCTCTACAAGGTTTGCATTGTAGATCTGTTCCATAATACTTTCTGAACTTGCACAAAGTATGGGAAATTCTTTTGTTTTTCTACAGCCTTTAATAAACTAAAACTGCTACCAGCATTTTAACCTACTTTCCATTAGATCTTTAAAGAAAATTCTTTTTTGCCAGTTTTTAGTCACCACTGGTGAGGAAAAACTGAAATGCCTGTAGACCTTGTCGTACTATTTTACCTCTCTTTCATACTTCTGTGATGCTGCTTCATTAACGTACTCTGTCACCACACTGAAAAAAGTCATAGCCAGATACTCAAAAAAAAGTTCATTGTGGTAAGATAACTAAACAGAACCAGATTAAATCTATTGCAGTAAGGAGTCTTATATCTCATCAATGTTTTTCTTGCAATAGCATGATGTCTTACATTTGTGTAACATCTTGGGAATACAAAAAGCCCTTTTAGACACTACTTCTATGAGTGCCTCTAACAAGGACCATTGGTTTCTTTGGGACTGCCAGTGCATTTGAAATTAATGGAATTGTATATGAGACAAGGCAA
The DNA here is from genome assembly GCA_038380795.1 of Pyrocephalus nanus. NCBI lineage: Eukaryota > Metazoa > Chordata > Aves > Passeriformes > Tyrannidae > Pyrocephalus > Pyrocephalus nanus. The sequence continues at coordinate 28,556,502 of CM076263.1, read as the reverse complement.
AAAGACAGAGGTCATTTAATACCTTATTGAATTGTCTCATAGTTAGGCATGGAATAGTTTTCCTTATAATAAAATCCACAAAAGATAACTTATCCAGTAGAAAGTCCTCTATGTGAGATCATGAGAAACACCTTACTAAATCTCCAAATGAATGAGATGCACATTGAAACCTCCCATAGCTATTAATTGACTCAGACACGGCATTGCAAATAGACTTGCAATTCCTGTCTCAAACCTAGCTTGTTATCTGATCCTTTCAATCCAATCTCATTACAGAGTGTGGAAATGGACTTGAATTCAACCTTTCCAGCCTGTGGGCACATAGGAACATGATTTTCATTACTACCTTCAGTTTTGCTGTATGCAGAAATCATTGATCCTACTTGAAGTTGTTACAGAAGCAACACAACCTGGTACTATAAGGTGGTTCACTCACTCAAATACTACTTTTAAATAGAGTGGCATATCCAACATGGTATTTGCTGATTAATTCTTTCTACATTTACATCGAAGGAGTTCTCATTTAAGTAAAAATATTCATTTACCGCAAAGGTCCTTCCCTGCCTTCCTACCAGGCAGTTTAACATCCAGGAACTTAAAATCCCATTAAAATGTACTGGTAAAGGAATGAAAATCAGCTTTATTTTTGTTGAGGGAATAACCAAGAAAACAATGAGTTTTAAATTTTCCATACTCCTTGAGCTAGGTCCACCTCTCATCTGGGATTTAATCCCTCTCCTCCATAAATATGCTAGCTGACTGAGGAGGGTCTTAAGCAAGGCCTGAAGGGACATACTATAGAAGAGCTATAATGTCACACTCAGGAGGCACCAAGATACTCTTTTGTGAAACCTACTGTCTCTGGGTTCCTCCAGAAACTACCTCAGTGCTGTGTGGGAGACTGTAAAAGATTAAATGGACTGCAACTCAGTCAACTCTGTTGTGAACGACCAATAAGTGGAAGATCCTCACATAGATATACCATTACAGTGTTTATGGAAATGGGGGGAAAAAAAGAAGTTTTACTGATCCAAAGGCAAACCAGTCTGATTCTGAATATATGTAAGGATTAAAAACATAGTACAAAAAGGCATTAGCCATTTCTCATTGTACAACACATTCAGGAAAAAAAACAGACAACTAGAGAAGGAAGACAGAAAACATACTCTACTAAGGTCACTTCTGCCAAAGGAACATCATGTTATTTGCCATGGAAATGGTGCACTCCCTTTCTTCCTGTCTTAGTGAGAGTTATGTTTTGTTTTCTTAAATGTGGCTCTGTGTCTATCTTCTCAGCTGTTTGCCTATGTCTATGGCCAGTCACTTTTATCCTTGTGGATGCCAAAATATGAAGTTTCTAGCAGAATCACAACGAAGGAAGACAATGTTTCAGGTTTAATAGGAGGCCCAGGCATTAAGGGAGAGCGTGAATGCTTCTGCTGCAGTTTTGTTACTGCTTGCCCTGAGTCAGTTCAGTTTTTCTTTTCATTATGGTATACATGGAAGGAACATTATCTCATAATTTCTCAGTGTGCCTACAATACAGGAGAAAGTAGATTCAAGTTTTCATTGTGTTAAAATGCAGACAAAAGTTGGCTAAGAATTTGCAGCTAGATACTCTGGTCAAACCCTGAAAAGATGGCATTTCCCAAGGCAAAATATAATAGCAAATCCATTTTTTACTTGTATCTTCTATATAAAAAAAAAAAATAAATAAATAAGAGGGTTTTTCTTTTCTCCTATCAATAAACTACTTTAAACCCACCATCAAATTTAAGAGCTTTTAATGAAAAAGAACAAAACAGAATGAAACTTTAGCATGCTACTTTAAAACAAGCAAACAAAAAACCAAACAACAGTCTGATTTAAAATTTCTCAATGACTTCTGAAAAATCCCCCTTTTTTTTCAGTATTTCAACAGAGCCAAATTCTTTGGAAAATATATAAGAATATTACCTTTCAAAAATACTAATCAACTCTTGGTTTTAACATTCATCTATTTAACAAAATTGGAAATTTTATTTTGTCTGAATACTCTAGCTTTAATACCTGAATATAACATGTAATGATTAAGTCATTTCCTCTCTTTTTTGTACCAGCTGGTTTGCGACAAGCACAACTGTTCAAACTTCACATTTTGTCGAGGCTGTCCACAGACCTCTGAATATATATTCCAACTCCATGAACAGGTAACAATGTACCCAAGTAACTCCTACATGCTCCTTAGTAGAATACTTCCCTCTATAAATGAAAGACAAGGGGAGGGGTTCTGTGACAAGGAAAAGAAAATCGAACAAACCAACAGTAAAAGGCAGCTTGGGTGATGTGGTGTTCCAGCTGTGAGAAGGTGTCATATAGTTCATGTGCAGATAAAAATTTCCCTAAGGTTATGAATTATTTGATTATAGGCCAAGGAGGTTCATATCTGAACTTCCCTAACGCTCACAAACTTTAGAATTGGTCCAGTTTCTTTTAGTGCCTTAATAGGTACTATATGTCACATGACAAAAAGGAAATCTCCACATTCTCCCACCTTTCAGAAATAAGTCCAAAGGCAGAAAAAGTAGTCATCCAATTTTATTAATATTTAACTGGGCTATTTTCTAGTTCTTAATCTTTTCTTAACATGAGCTCTTATTCCCAAAATTACTCAGAGGTAGTCGTTTTATCACATAAGCTGTGTTCTTTCAGACCTGTAAATGCAGCATGAAGTGTTTTGATCTGTTACTCCACTTATACTTACAGCCAAGTGAGAGTACTAAAGGGAACACATTATCTGAAAAGGTGTCAGATCAGTGTAGAACTGGAAAAGAACCACTTTGAAACTTATATCACAGAAATGTGATGCTTGGTCACAGAAATTCTTTTAAGGTACATATGGCATTTGCCCCCTGGATTCATACTGGGAAGGAGGCTGAATAATATTCTCCAAACATTCCAGAAACTCTTTCCAGTTTAATTTATTGCAGAGAACTTGTTCAATAGGGAACAAAATATTTTCTCTAGTTGGCACAGCACAACAGAAAAAAAAAGAGAAAACAAAAAACAAAACCACAGCTTAAAAGGTCAATACTCCCATCTTGTGGCTGGAGAAGAAAACGCACGTGTAAATAAAAATGGGCCAATTAGCTTCATGTGGATAGTTTTATAAATATTAATTTACTTTAATATGATTTTTCTTTTATGTTGTAATCAAATTTTGATCCTAGAATTATCCTGGAATTCTATTCAGAGAAGGAAGGACGTGGAATTTTTTTCATTCAGTCACAACTGATTGAATTTTTGTAGCAAATTCCTAATTGCAGGAAGCTGAAAGGATGAAATCCACTTTTGTGATACTTTGAATTCAGTCTCCTAAATGAAGGCAGGAATGTGATGGAAGTCCATAGGCTAAGGGCCAGTAGGAAGTACTGGCATTTAAGGATACATGATGGAGCAGTAAGAAGCAGTCCATTCATGATGCCCGGATGCAACTGATACAAATCTCCTATCTGTAATTCTATTAACCTCAGAAGAAGGGACAAATCTCAGTTTTCCTGGGTCTTCTGAAAAATTTTTGTTCTTGATTTGTTGACTACATGTAAAAAGCTGGAATGAAGAGCATGTGACTGTTATGCCTCATCAGAGGTTCTATATGGGTCCTATGTTAGATGTCTACTTACACAAATCGTTGAAGAATAAATTCGTTTCATCTCTCATTTCTCTGTGTCCATACAAGTCCTAAGATAGTATGTATCCTAACCTTTGATTAGCATCTCAAACTAGTAATAATTTATAATGTGTGTTAACACCAATAACAATGTGAGAATACTTCTGCTCTGTTTGGAAAACACTGACATTGAGCTAATTGTTTCAATGTTAGGCTATAACCAATTCCTGGGAAACACCAAACATTCAGTTTCAGAAAATAAACTTTCACTGGAAACTCAGCTGGAAGCATGGTTGTAAAGTTGAAACAGATGACAGTCATAGAGATCATGAGTCACGTAGTATCATCTTAATTAGAAGAATCAAATATGGAAGGAAAAAGCTTTCCAAAGAATCTTGAATATCATTTAAATATTCTAGTTCACATGATACAACTAAATATATAGAATGAAAAGATTTAAGGAACATTAAGGTTCAAACTCATAAAAACTATGTTTTTTCTCACCAATTTCCACATGTGACTGAAATGAGACCAAGGTTCAGCCTGCTTAATTAGAAATGGAACTTCTACTAAATGTGTGATCTGTGCATGTAAGCATGCATGTGCATCCTGTCTTACCAAAGAATAAAGGATGAAACATTGTGAACTCTATGGCAAGTCAACAGCATTTACAACAGGTGAAATTGGCCTTGAGAGTAAGCTGAGTGCTCAATAGACATCTAACACTTCAAAGCAGAAGATTCATTAAGGGCATTTCGAAGACAGAAAGAACCAGTCAGAAGGACTCTAATTGTTCACTAACAAGCCTCCTGGCAAAATGTCTCAAGAGAAGTGCTCAGATTAGGTTCCTAACACAGGAGTTACTACTCCTCAGATGAATGCAATTCTCTGCCTGCAAATTTACTCATAAACCAGATCCACAAAACAGTGTTAAGTTATGAGGGAGAACAAGACTGAAGTCAGAGCCTGTCATCCTCAGATGAATAAAATGCCAAATTCATAGGGCTCAGATTATTAAAAGGGAGACAAGACACAACAAAAACAGCAAAAATAACATCTTCAACTGTCTACACCAGCCTGTAAGTACACAGGCCAAAACAAGGGCTACAAATGATCAGTATCTTGGGTTAGCGTTTCAGTTTGTAGGTATGCTTTAGTCTGAGGGAGAAAAAAAGAGGATTCTCTCTTTGAGAATGAAGCTGTTCAGTGCTTATTAAATATAGTGTCTCATAACAAATAAACTGTGCATGAGTAATGTTTATAATAGTTACACATTAGTGAGGACTACATCCTTGCAGTATGAAGATGAAATATATGTTGGGCTGTATTAACAACAGTGTGACCAACAAACTGATGCAACTGTTGTACTAGAAACTTAAGATAATCACAGATTCACTTAATATGCTGAGTTGGAAAGAACACTAAAGAATCATTGAGTCCAAACCTTAGCCCTTCACATCCCCATCCCCAAGAGTAACGTCATGTGCCTGGGAGTATTACCCAAGCACCTCTTGAACTCTGTCAGGCTTGATGCTGTGAACACTTCCCTGGGGAGCCTGTTCCAGCACCCAGCCACCCTCTGGATAAAGAGCCTTTTTCTAATATCCAACCTAAACTTCCCCTGACACAATTTCAAACCATTCCTTCAGGTCCTGTCACTGGTCACCAGAGAAAAGAGATCAGTGCCTGCCCTCTTCTTGCTCCCATGAGGAACTTGCAGACTGCAAAGAGGTCTCCCCTCAGTATCCTCTTCTCTAGAGGCTGAACAGATCAAGTGGCCTCAGCCACTCCTCATAAGGCTTCCAACCAAGGCCCTTCATCATCTTTGTTGCCCCCCTTTGGACACTCCCTAATAGCTTAATGTCTTTCTCATGCTGCGGCACCCAAAACTGCCACTATGTTCAAAGTGATGCCACATTAGTGCAGAGCAAAGTGGCTCAACCAGCTGGTGATGTTTTATCTGATGACCCCAGCACATAGTCGGCTTTCCTGCCTGCCAGGGCACTGCTGACTCATATTCAACTTTCCATCAACCAGGACCACCAGGTCCCTTTCCATGGCACTGCTTTCCAGCATCTCATTCCCCAGTCTGTAAAAACATCCAGGGTTGCCTCATCCCAGGTGCAGAATCCAGCACTGTACCTTGTTGAACTTCAAATGGTTGGTGTTTGCCCAGCGTTTTAATTTTTCAAGGTCTCTCTGCAGGGCCTCTGCCTTTGAGGGAGTCAACAGCTCCTTCCAGTTTTGTACCATCTGAAAATTCACTTTATATCCCATCCAATCCTGTGTCCAAGTTATTTATGAAGATGCTGAAGAGCACAGGACCTAAGAGGGAGCCCTGTGGAACCCTGTTAGTGGCAGGTCACCAGTCTAATGTCATCCCACTTACTATTACTCTCTAGGCCTGACCCATGAGCCAGTTGCTCATCCACCACATGATGTGGTTATCCAGCTGTGTGCTGGACATTTTGTCTAGAAGGATCCTGTAAGGGATGTTATTGAAAGCTTTACTGAAATCCAAAAATAATTATATCAACTAGCTTCCAGGACTGCACCCAAATCATTTAGGTAGATGTTGAAGAGCACAGGACCTAAGATGTAGCCCTGTGGAACCCCACTAGTGACAGAAGACCTGCAGAGGTCCCTTTCACTTAAATTATTCTATGACTGCATATTTTAAGAGCTGAGGCACAGTGCAATAACAAATACTGGAGATAGAATAGAGGTTAAGTCATACCAGGAAACATTCTAATCAGGATTTAACTACAATACAGATAAGGCATCCTCAAAGGCAATTTGCACAGCTGCAAAAAAGATCAGCAGAAATTGCATCAACTCTATCCCAATCCAACATTAGTTCAATGTGGTAGATGTCAAAGATAAACTGCAGCTAATAATTTCCTTGCTAACCATGGGCTACGAATGTTACCTTAAAAATTAAAATGGTTTTGTGGTAAGTAGAATTAGTGAAGTTTTCTTTCAGAAGAATTTGTAGGGGTTTTTTTGCTCCCTTGTCTTATTCAACATATATCTTTCATATACTCATTAGGGGAAGAATCAGCAATACTGTGGCTGGCTGAAGGACCAGCCAGCAGCCATCTGTTGCCAAATAAAATTTGTAACAATTGAGTTCTGCTTCCATTTTATTCTGGGATCACAGTGACCTGGGTTCCACTCCCTCACTCAGCTGGTGTATTTGTAAAATTTATAGAATTTCCATCCCACTCTAAATTTACTTATAGACATTCCTTCCTTTCAAAATGTCATTGAAATTGGCTAGTAATTTCAAATTCTAGGGTGTATGAGCAAACAGCTAGTCACATAGCCTTGTTTTCCAGGCTTAATGCAAATATTTATATTAATATACATTTATGAATTTTAATCATGGCATTCATGCAATAGAGGAAGGTAAAAGACAGCTGAGAAGAAATTTTGACCATGATTTTTTTTCTCCGTTGGAAATCAGAACAAAAACCATTTCTATCTTGAAAAAGAATTTTTAAAATGTTGCTCTGGGCCAAACAAGCTATATTTATAGCCTGTAATTTATTTCAAGTGAGAAGTAATTAAACTAAAGAAGATTGTATTTCTTTTTCATATAGTTGGGAAATATTGAAAGATCAGAAAAAGTAAGAGTTCTTTAACTCCCTTCAAGCAATTTTTATGAAGTTGTTTTCAGATTAATTTTTTCCTATAGGATATATAGATTTTCATTAAGAGTTCTTCCTATAGAAAGCTTCACATCAGCTAAATATTGTGTAACTGTAATGTGCCTTAGATACTTTAGGATGTAAATGTTATTAGAGGTAGTAACTGTGCTACATCTGTAGCAGTGCAATAGATAAAATTTTCTTCAGGCTAAGGCAGCGTCTGAGGTCATGTTTTCAAAATATATGTGCATGACTTTTTACTTCAGCTATTGTTGGAACATAGGTACCAAGAGGGAATATACATAATCACCAAATCAACACACAACTCTTTCCTACAGAATTCCAAAAGGCTTCCTACTTGCTGAATTACATTACCAACTTTTTATGTTAACAATAGAAATAGAAATTAATTGCTAAATAAAACCATAAGGTCTAATTCAAGTGCAACATGAATTCTACATTACTTATGGAAGTTTTGGTACTGATAGTGTTAAAATAAGTGTATTATAGAAGGTTACAGTCATCATATAGAGACAGATTGTGCTTAAACAGAAAACAAGGGAGAAAACTTGATTCGCTTACTAGATCACCTGCCTTTTACTTACAAGCTATGAAATCAGGATCTTAATACTTCAAAGAAAAAGTTTGGGGATTGCTGAAATTTTCATGCACTTTAGTTTTGGTGTTTTTTCCCCCCAGAGAAGAAAACAAGTGTATTTGATAGAAATTGAACTAAGAACTGGCAATGTTTTCTCCTCCTTAATAAGTCACAAAAGATGCTCAGACTTGTTCAGTCTTTCGTCTGACATTTCAGAAAAAAATGAAAACATAAAAACTCAAGCCAACCAACCAAACAAAAACCCAAGACACCACCACCAAAACAAACAATCAAAAAACCAAAACAAAATTAAAAACTTTATGCTTGCTCAAGACAGGATATTTTAGGTGCTGAGGGTGTGGCGCATTATGCTATACCTGTCTCTTCGATAATCACACTAAGCCAGTGTTCATTAGGCCAAGAAATGTAAGTCCCTCAGAAGTTAAATACCCAGTAACTGATTTTCAAGTATGCCACGTGCACTGGCAGAGTGTCAACAACAAAATTGGAAGTAATTTTCCATTCACTAAGCTTATAGTCTACTAATTAAGATATTCCTTGAAAAGGGGGAAGACTTCAGGCCTTGGACATAGCTGAAATGAGTACCCTAAATCGGTGACACCTTAACAATAAACTTTTGAGTACTTTAGCTCTGTTTTTTCACCAAGTCAGGATTGTAGCTTCTCTTTCACTTGTTTTACTTTTTACAGATGTACAAATTTAGCTTTTCGTCTACTTGGTCTTGTGCTTATTAACAGCTATGAAAACAGAAACAAAACATGATTCATTTCACCTCAATTAAGATTTCTATAACATAGATTTTTTTTTTTTTACATCCTTATAGAGTCTGTATACAGTCAGTGAAAACAAACATTTTGAAGACATGATTCATCTGACTAGTTGCAGACACTTATTTTAGCATTTATTTTAGAATTACATTAACCACTAAAGGCCTCTGTGCTCACTTCGCAGAGCTTAGGGTGGCTTAGGTGAAAATATAACTTGTACCTAGACAAACCCTTCACGCCAAGGAAACTTTAGCTAATAATTTCCATGATCCATATAAGCATAATGTTATTCTTTGGATGAGTAATTTTAAATTACTCAATGTCGTAATAAGGCTATTATTATTATATACTAAATGTTTGGGTTTATTACTCCCTAAATAAGCCTTTGAACTGAAAAAAAATTACAGTTGTCTGGTTCCTGATTTTGCAGTAATGCCCAGTACTACCCAGGCAACACTGCATCTGAGCCTCAGTTATTTCAGAAGAATGGGATGGAGTCCTCCCGTGCCCATTTCAGCTTCTTTAAATCTCAAAATGAGCAGCACAACCCCATTATTCCAGCAGCCACTTGGATGGGTTTGGTCTTTAACATCAGAGTCCAATTCAAAATGACCAAAACTCAAGTATTTATAGCCAGTTCTATATATGAAGAAAAGTTGCACATTGGGCAAGAATCTGCTGGCCAGTGCTTAGTCATTTATAGTATCTAGGCAAAGGAGGAAAGTGGTCCTTCCTACCTATCATCAGCTTAAAAAAGGACTTAGAGATTCTATTGATAAGGAAAATAAAAACCATCACAACTGGAAATTTTGTACATTCTTCTCTCAGAAAATAAATACTCATCTCTGTGAAAAACATAAAACCTGAAGAGTTTGCATGTACAGTAGTCACATAATTCTGCAATAACATAATCTTCTGGACAATCTTTCCAAGTGTTATATTGTTCCTTTTCTTACCCTACAGAGTAAACTTAGCAACAGTTTCTTCCATCTTTCATGTGTGCAGAATTCTGATGAGAAGAATGGGAATTTTTAGTAACAGCTGTGCTTTTTCCCTTGCTGAAGAAAGAGAACTAACTTGAGAAGCCCATGACCTATAGAGTGACAAGTCTGAAATGAATGCACCTTTTGCATCAAAATATAATTACAAATTAATCAAAATACCTTTGGAAAACTTCTGGTTTAAATCTGTTTTATTTGTTAGTCTGATTAATATAATAAAAAATCAAAGACAATTCTCCAATCACCAGGAATTCACAAAGATGTTGTAACGAATAAACACAGTTTTCATGACAGACTACACATGTAATTAAAATAACGGGAGATAAGAAGAAAAGATGATTCTATGTATAAAGATGATTCTGTGTATAAAGTATGAATGCAACTGCTTTCCAGCTACTTAAAAGATGATGTATGGGAAAGTCTGGATTTTCTAGATCCAATCTTTCATTTTTTTAGGTCTGTCTTTCATGGTGGCAAAAATTTAATCTATGATTTGAGATTTGCATCCAAAGAAAAGTCACTTAATCTTCTCATTTGGAATACAGAACTTGCATATCTAGATCACATATTTAAGCTTTGTGCTATTTTCATCCAATGACATCCACACAAAAATAATACTCTATCTTTCCACGAAGGAACTCTTGCTCTAGACTGGAGAGAGAAAAGTTAAAATGCTGTCAAAAATCAATGAAACATGTAAATTTCACTGCTAATATATCTCAACATCCTGAAAGGGATTAATATACATAAAAAACACCTTTAAATCCAAGCCATCCAGTAGCCATATTTTTTTAATGAAGACATTTATTTTGAAGGATTGGAAAAAGCAGTTTCAGATTCACGGATTTGCTCAGCTATCATTCCAGAGTACTTCTGATACGCTGCCATTACAAATAAAGTTGTACTAAACAATGTACATGCCTCTCACCTCTAAGATTTCTTTTCTGTAGTGTAGAACTATCTTACTGCCAAAAGTAAACAGTGAGGTTCACTGTGAATGAGACTCCACAGCAAGGCAAAACCTTTACTGTGTGTTTGTTTCCTATAATAAGATGAAAAAATAATTTGTAAGCCAGCTGAACCCCTCCTTGGTATAACAATATAAGAGAACATTTACAAATGTATCTTGTACAAATATGGTGCTCCGTGTCTCTCCATACAAATCTACAGCTATTTGCTTTCTGTTCTACATGACAGTGTCATTCCATGCCTAAATGCCTTACTTGTAACATGAATGGAAGTTTTTTCCTTTTCTATCAGCAGCTTCCCCAGACATAGACACTTCCTGAGACAACTTTTGCTGCATAATGTCTCTTTCTCATTGTATGACGCTGATCTTTACTTATGCCTGTTAGACGTGCTTCTGTCAGCAGAGAATGGGACTTTGCCCTTCTGTTGCAAAAGCAAAAGTTTGTTAAATGTTTAATATACAAAATGGTACTAAAACTATTATTTAGGGCCTGTACTGGAACTATGAATTGATAACCCAAAAATTAAGGCTTTTTTCTTCTCTTATGCTAAACAGCTTTCTCTCTAACGCTCTCTATCAAGCATGATGCTTGCTATCTCTTAAAATAATAAAAAACACTTGCAGAACTTTAGTTAATGTACTTTTACACAAAATACAAGGTGAAGACATTTCATTCAGCAAATCTGATTTAATGCAACACAATTTGGAGATCTGAAGGAATTACTTCTCTGCACATATGGCATATCATAAATAATAATGATTCATATATTATCATTGCCAATACTAGCACAAATAAATTATTGCTCTAAAATATGGCATGAAAGGTAGTGTTGTTGGGATGCTATTCTCTCATTATTTTAAACTATTTTAAATTGAGCTATTCAAACTATTCCTGCTAAGAATAGCTCTAAATACAAGGACAGATCTAAAGCTGGTTTGTGAGAGTAGATCTTTTGACATCATCTGAAGACAGAATCTTAAATAGAGTCATATCAAGTATTTTTCAAAATAGCTAGAGCAGAATGGGATCCTGAATGTTGGAATTATCTTTCTGTTCATTATGGTTAGACTGAGGCGAGAGACCATCTCACTGTTTCTATGTAAGTATTAGGTCAGGGAGGCTTTAGTGTCAGCATATCTATAGTTGGGCATCACATATGGGGAATTCTGAACATTATTTAAATAATATTTGCATAATCTGTTCAAAATTAAGTAATTAGGTCCAGAGATTCAAAGTACCAGCAATTCTTATAAATTCTTATAAGCCATTTAAACTCATTTTAATTAAATCAGAATAGGAAAATTTTCAGTTAAGATGAGTTATAGTCCCTTTTTACTACCAGACAAATGTATGTGTGGGCATATAATGGACATCACACTAAAAAGGCCTCAGGAAATGGAAGAAGAGACTAATGAAAGAGGTCAGCTTTCCAAAATCACATCTTTCTCATGTCTAAAGGAGCACGTGAAGAACATGTGCATTTCCAACCACTGACAAATTAAAATGACACACAAGGTCACTGCAAGAGCCTAGTAAATGATTCCTCTGAACAAAATGCTTATGCATTTCAAGAAAAGTAAAAAGATATTCAAAAGAAGGACATGTAAAAAGAGTTTTAAAAGGGTATCTAAGGTGGAATCTATGCAACATCAATTACATAATGATCCAGATGTAACATACTTTCTTAGTCATCTAAATGTTGAAGTTGTTACAAGTCTGAAATATGTTCAAGCACAAGAACAGCTGCAGTGCAACTCTTCCCTCCGTGTTCTGTTTCTATGCTTCAAATGTGAGATAGAAGAAGGATAAGAAAAAAAGAGGAATCTCTGATACGTGGCCTCAAGTAGAAGAGAGTTATCTCTTGTTCTGGGGTGGGGTCTAAAATCAAATACAGTATTCTGGATGCAGTTTAACAAATGCCAAGTGGTATGAGTATCAATATAATGGATAATTTTATATATTAAACCACTGAACATATGGAATTTCAAGTTACAGCCACAAGGTAGCAGAATAACTTTAATTTGAGCCACTTCTATAATGTAATGGTTGCTCAAACAGACAGGAAAAGCATATATTATAAAAAAAAGAAACCACCACACATAGCTCTGTCCTCCCACTCTCAAAAACCAGTCCCCAGACATTCCCTAATGACAAATATGGTAACATTCAGCTGTGTCTTGAAGTTCAATGAAAGGAAAGTCATGGTAATGTGTAACACAATCTTATTAAAGACTTAAACTTTATTTCACAACCTACAAACTACAGTTCTTTTTCTCTGTTTAAACTCCTATGAGGAAAACAAATATTTTGGAGCTGAATGTCATTATCAATCAATTTTGTTGTAGAGTTCTAAGGAATAATAACTGTTTTCCTGTCTGTACCTGGGCAATATATTGCATAGTGAAAAAATGCTTTCATTTAAATTGATTTTTTTCTCAGTTTTAGTTTACAGTTTACCTCAGGTTTTTATTGCACTTCAAGAATAGCCTTCCTCAAGGGTCTAAGCTCTGATGCAATTCAGATTTTAAGTTTTAAAGGTAGATTTTAGCCCTTATATAGAACATTTTAAAATCCTTCACTTTCATGGACAGAAGAACAAGCTCTGCAACATACTAAAATTTCATACAGAATTTTGAACTTCTAACTTGTAAACTTGTTAAACCTTTTTTTCCCATATTTTACTAATTTCTTGGCATCTTCCCCAGTTCCCATGACCTAGAGTTTCATTGCATTATCAATTTCCACAGGGTCTCATGAATTTCTCACCTACATGAAGAAAAAATAGCTGAGATTTTTTTACTGATTATTTCTCATGTCCATTTTCTGGGCATAGCCAGATGGGCCCATCCAGTCTGATCCTTGTGGTGATGATATTTTATATGCATTGCTTGTAATACTTATAAAAAATCCTTCCATAGTATTTGGGCATGATGGCAAGTAGAGACATGGGAAGCAGAAGGGCAACAGAATGTAATTACAAAACACATGTGAGATTAGCTCCAAGGAAAGTAATAGGCAATTTATTTTTTATTTATTAATTGCCTAATGTTAATTATTCATGCAAGAGATCATTTTCAATGGTATTTAGCTATCAATATAACCAAGCTCATATCTGGTCTGACTGCAAAATCAAACAAGAAAAAGAAAGAAGAAAATGACATTTCTAACTGATAAAGAATTTGAATGTGAATGCTAATATTTTTGTGGCTATAAACCTGATACACAATGAGGGAGTCTTCTTAAAAATTAAGGCAAAAATTTCTTTCCACTTTATATACTTAAACTGCTGTTTCGTCATGTGATTTCCCACTGATATATGAATTGGTTTTGATCCACTGCTTACATGGAAGATGAAACTAAGCACTTTTGTCCAAGGTAGGGAGGAGGAGATTCAAGGTTGAGGATCCCTTAAGGCAAATTCATGAGTCTTGATACATGGTAAATGTCATTGATATGCCAGAAGCCATGAAAACATTGCCCTTTTGCAACTCTAATTACAGTAAATTGAAATTAATACTTGAAATTAAAATTAAATGTAGGCAATTATTAAAAATTTTCAACCTATTCTGTGTTGCTGAGTCACTACTGCATCATGCTGTACAAAAACTCCACAGAGCTGAAAAGTTTTGTTTAGTCATTTACTTCACTGACATAATCACTTCTTTACAGAAAGTCAGATATTTAAATTTTATCAAGCCTGGCCAAAAAAATAAAGGAGAAAGATAGAAACCTTTCTTTTATTGCCTGGTTGGCAGAGAGGAGAGATTAAATGGTGAAGGGTTACACTAAGCAGTCTAAGAAATGGGGAAATAACTGCTGATTAAATACAGATGCTGAACTTAAAGTCACTGCTGATCACACCCACTTGGTCTTGCTTTAGAAAAGGAAAGAGTAAAGACATGACCTCCATTCACTCATCATTTACTGCCACATAATTCCTCATTAATAAATATTATAGTGAAATAACTTCAGTATTCTACAAATGTCTCTACAGATACACAGGGTAATACAAGGACAAAATGAAATGACTATTTGTAAGAAGAGAACAAATCACAAATAGAGGAATTAAGGTCATGAAACAGAAGAACCCAAGTAGACATTAGAGATGAATAATTGAAAAGATAATAAAAGGAATTCTCTTAAACATGCAGAATGCAGAAAGAGCATTAAAATAAAATTTATGTTAAAAGTGATAAATGTAATACTAGAGTACAGAGTTAAAGTCTTGAGGTACTATGGCCTAATTGAGATAGTCTATATCTATTTTGTGACTTCTAAAAGGCTGATCAAAGACGAATCAAGATCAAATCAGTGATCAGAAAATAATTAAATTCTAATTTTTTTCTTGTAAGTTTCAAATAATAAAACTCTACTTTGCAATGTTTCAGCAAAACAAGCCAATGTAAAAGACATACGAGCTTTTCTAGAATTTGTTCTTGCACATACCAAATGAAGAAGTACACAGTGGTTCTTTGAAATGCTCATAAATCAGTGAGTTCTCACTCTCTAAGGCATGACATTGTTTATTGTACCAAGTCAGAAAAGTTGCTAAAGGAGTTATGAGATGCTATCAGAAAGGCATTCAAAACAATATATCACTGATCACATGTTTTGTGTTTGAGAAATCTTCAATGTGCTGCCTGTGGAGCTGGCAGGGAATACTTGGAATATATTCAGAAATTAGATAGATAGATAGATAGATAGATAGATAGATAGATAGATAGATAGATAGATAGATAGATAGATAGATAGATAGATAGATAGATAGATAGATAGATAGATAGATAGATAGATAGATAATCTTACTGCCAAATATACAAATATATTTGGAATCCAGTTCCACATAATCCATATGGGTGAACCCTTCTGTCTGCACTGACTTTCACTGTAGAGGAACTTGGGGTTTTCCCATGTGTATTTAATTTCAGGCTGGATAAATGTTTTCCTTTAAAAAAAATATCATTCGTTATGCCACCAGAGGTCCTTAATACTTACATTTTATATGCATCAGTTAAGACACCTATTATTCAGAGAACTGTGATTACTCACTCTGGACCAATTAAAAACCTACAAAGCAGAGCACACAAATTTCCATAAGAAAATCTTACTTCTAAGCACCTTCAATTTAAGCTTTCCTGAAAATTTGATTACAGTTCATGTAAAGACAAAAAGTGATACAATGAGATCAACATTCTTTTATGGAATATTACATCAGAAGAAAATGAGGGACTATGCATATTTGTGGTGCACATTTCTTTTTCAGGTATGGAATATTTTGTATATGTATAAAGTATGGTGCATGAAAATTATTTACTGTTTCACTAATATTTAACTTTGATTCCTGAAACATATGAACATTAGAAAGCCACTCTGGATAACAGCAGAAGTCTGTCAAGCCCAGAGCCCGGTCTCCAGTAGGGGTAACAGGCAAATACCTGAGTAAAAAGAGGGCAAGGATATACATTGTCCCTCCCTTACACTCGCAAGCCTTTTCAGCTCCTTGTGAGCTAGAAATGGTTTCTATACATTTTGTAATCATTAATGAACTTCTATCCCATCAAATTTTCCATGTCCTGTTGAATCTATGTAGATTTTTAGTACTCATGACATCCTTTGTCACTAATCAGCTACCTATTGCATGAAGATCTATGTCTTTTAATTGTTTAAAAACTGAGTCCAGCTGGTTTCACTTATTTTCTCTCCCGCCTTCCATTGCGCTCCCATCCTTATCTATCCATATTCCCCTTGTCTACATCATCATCTACAGTCTACAGCATTATCAAAACTGAATTAATAATACATAACATAGCTGCACCATAGTATCTTATTATACATCAGCTCCTAAAGACTGACTGCTCCCATTTTTCAGAGCTAGAAAACAAGACAGATAAACTTTGTGCTAGTGTTCATAGTGTTCTAGCTGCCCCCAAAAATTGTCTGCTTCTTAATCTATTAATATATATCTATTTTTAAAATCTATAAAAAAGAAATGGTACATACTCTTTGTCAGGAAACCTTCTGATTCTTCTTCACTTATGTCAACAGAAATATAAATGAAAATACTATATGGGAATACATTCTGCAAAAGCATAGCAATTCAGTGAATGATTTTCTTACTCTGACATGGCAATCATTCCTAGAAACAGCACTGTATGAAACAGAATTTTGAGAGAAATTAATTAATGTGGTGAAGTGGGAAAATCTCCAAACCAAAAATTACAGAGCCTGATAGACACTGCAGAAGTTGGATTCTGCAAACAGTAGGACTCTAAGCCAAAGTGTATCAGCCAAGGATCTGTGACTGTTTGGTTTGTTTCCCCATAACTTTGTGTTTCTATATGATCAAGATTTTTACATTATTGTTCCACAAGAAATAAATGTTCTCAGGCCATTTCATATTTAAATGTGTTTAGCATATGGTTTTCCTAATGTTTGGAAATATTTTCCACTGGTTTTTAGGCCAACAAAGTGGGGAGATGTTTTCTGTTCCAGAAATGTGTAATACACAAGGACTGAGGAGGAGAAGCACAAAAGGAAATAGTTTGTCACACTGCAAGAGTGAAATGATCTCTCCCCTTTGATGGTGTTAAAATTGTCTACCTAAACAAATAGAAATCTACTTTAACTATTATCTCCCAAACTGCTACTTTCAATAAGAGCAAGACTGGATTTGAGGCTAATTTTAGTTTGGATTTATCTTATTTTACTTTGCTTGTACAGGTGTTTTCTATTTTGCTATATTTTGCTTAGGGTATGTAATCCAAATTGTCTTGTTCTAGCACATCTTGCTGAGAAATCTCTTGTTCTGATATGTTTAGCAACTGAAACTGCTTGGTCTGGCAGTGATGGCAACATTCATTTAAATAAAAAGCAGAAAAGATGAATTAGTCTGCTAGAGAGATTAGGGGTTATCTTCTTACACATAGCCTGTTCCAACTTCTGTTTGAAGCCAGTGGGAAGCTTTCAAATTGCTTCAGCTGCAGAGAGATAATTTTTTCTCTCAAGCAAATCATCAGATTTTTAAGCTGTGCCTAAATATGGACTTCATGATGAGAATGTGTCTGATGCTGAAATCTCACCAAATTCTCCCCATAGTAAGAAGTAGAAAATTTTAAACAGTCTTTAGAAGACTTAACTTCTAAGACAGAACTACTGTCATTACAAACCTTTTGTATTTCTATTATTTGCTTATGCTATTTTTCATTAGCTCATAGTTACCTATACAATGAGATTTTTGTCTTGATCTATCCCATACTCACCAAATCTAATGAAACAAACTTGTAAGTTCTCTGCAAATATTCCATTTCACTTTTTAGTATCTTTTTCATTACAAAATACTAACGTATTCTGAATTATTTAGATGCCTATAAAATATGTCCACAAGAAAACTATCTGTTGTCTTGTGAAAGCATTTCAGTTTTTTACAACATTCTTTTATTGCTGTGAAATTTTTAAACCTCTTCCTGTGAAAACAGTAATATGAACCCACTTTAATCTTATTACACACTTTCACAATGCACCTATTTCTTTTATAAATAGAAGTAAACCCACAATTTGTTAGCAGAAATGCTAATGCCTGTCCATAAATTATCAATTCCACTATGAATTCTGAGTGTTCTCTTTGACACCACTGATCCTTAAATCAACCTGACAAATTCTTAACAAATCATCTTATTATAAATATTCACCTTTTGCATTTGTTTATATTTAACATGGTCTGTTTTACTTCATCATTTTTCTCTTTTACTGATTGTAGTGGTTTCAAACTCCTTTGCAGGAGTTTCTATGATTAGAAAACTAATCATAAGCTAGAATGTTACCTAAGTAATATTTAACAATTGTAGCAAACTTTGTCTTTACCATCTGTCCTTTATTACTTCACCCAAGATTTTCTGTTTTCTTCAATCATTCCTCACACTCAGAGGCTCCAGATTTATTAGCCTGAAATGCAACTCAATTAGATTATTAACCTCTGCTTTAAGACTAGCTTACAGCTACCTCTCCAAATAATACGCTATTCAAAAAAGAAGGGGTTGACCCAGACTAAAGCAAATTTGGTCCTTGGGCAATGCTTCTTCGGACAAGAATGTTGTGTCTCAGCTATAACTGAGAGCAGAACTTGTCCCTCTGTAAATGTAGAAATTACTCTGGGATTTATATATCTGAGTTTTTCACATGCTAACCTCAGGATTTCAACAATGCCAAATGAAAAGTCATAGACCTGAATCAGGGCAATCCCAAGCACAAGCACAGGCTGGGAAGAGAATGGACTTGAGAGCAGTTCCAAGGAGAAGGACTTGGAGGTGTTGGTGGACAGGAAGATCAGCATGACCCAGCAACGAGCTTGCAACACTGAGAGCCAAGTGTGTCTTGTTCTGCATCAAAAGTAGTGTGGCCAGCAGGTCAAGGCAGGTGAATCTCTCCCTCTACTCTGCTCCTGTGAGACCCTACCTGGAGCACTGTGTCTAGTTCAGGGGCACCAACACAAGAAAGAAGCTGACGACTTAGTGTGGGTCCAGAGGAAGCTGTGAAGATGATCGCAAGGCTGGAGCACCTCTCCTATGAAGTCAGGCTGAGAGAGCTGGAGAGGCTGGAGGACAGGCTGGAGAAGAGAAGGCTGAGACACTTCCTATCACCTTCCATTACTTAAAGGGGGCCTACAGGAAAGCTGGAGAGAGACTTTTTATTAGGGAATGCAGTGATGGGACAAGGGGAGATAGTTTCAGACTGAAAGAGGGAAGGTTTAAATGAGATACTAGGAAGATATTCTTGATTGTGAGGGCAGTGAGGCACTGCAACAAGTTGCCAAGGGAGGTTTTGGGTGCCTCAAACCTGAAAGTGCTCAAGGCTAGCTTAGATGGGGCTCTGATCCGTCTGGTCTAGTTGAAGGTGTTCCTGTCCATGGCTCCAGGAGATTGGAATGAGATGATCACAGAATCCCAAATTATCACAAAATGTGCTTTGGACGGCACCCAAAAGAGTCATCAAGTCCAATTCTTAGCCCTGCACAGGACCATTCCCAAGAATTACATCTTATGCCTGAGAGTCCAAGCACTTCTTGAACTCTGGCAGGGGCTTGGTACCTTTAAGGTCCCTTCCAACACAATCCAATCTATGATTCTATGATATCCTTATTTTCTTCTTATACGTTTTCATGTATGATTGCCCATGCTAAAATTTTAGTTGACCTTTAAAGTTGTAAAATTCAAGGCAAGGGAGAAAAAAAAAAGAGGAAAAGAGAGAGAAAAGGAGAGGATTGAACAAAGGGAAAGAGGAGAAAAGAGAAAAAAAGAGAGAGAAAAAAAGGTCACCAGGCCTGATTTCAACATTGATCCTGCTGAGGGGATGTCAATCCTGCTTTCAGCACTGATCCAACTGCATCAGTCTAGCTGATGAGATGTTCTGAGGGTACCCTCTGGGCTTAGGGGAGGGACCTTTTTATGGACAGGTTTCTCCACCCCAAACATAGATTTTTCACTTTCTGTGTAAATTAGTTAATATGCATTCTTTCAGGCCTTTATGGAAATGGGTCAGAGGGCTTCCAGGGTCTTTGGTGGTCTTAATCCCACCCTATACTCATGCCCACTTTCTGGCACTCATTCACGTGCTTGCACTGTACTGTGCTCTGATTCTTTCTCATGGAAAAGTGCTACCCTACCACTTTCTGGCCCACCTTCTCCAGCTACATCTTGTTCTTTCTCACAGTGTCTTAATATCAATACTCCTTGCTTATTACCAGCAAGTCTTGTGTGCTATTACTAACAGTCCTTGGTTGGCTCCACAGCCATGCAAAATGAGTGTTTGAAGCATACACATTAGCCTTATCTTCTGGGAACTGAGAGCTCAGAAGGATCTAATTTGGGACTACTGGTCGTTATAGAGTAGGCTTTAGCCATAGTAATTTTCCATTCTGGTCACAATTTGAGCTAGTAACAAAAATTTTATTCCGCTGGAATTGTTACTCAGGCAAAAAAAATAAGTTTCCAAGGCTGTTCATTAAAAACCAGGCACTCATTAGACACCTGTTTGTTCCTGGGAACAGACAGTGTTTTAGATAAGCTCGAGAGTCCAAGTGCACGTTGTCAAGGCCAAGGCCTAACAAGCATTTCTCAGATCATAATGTGGCCTAGGGACAGGGGATGCACCACTACAATCCACTCAGCAATTAAGGTCAGCTTCTCTGGGCCTCTACACTTTTGAATCAGCTCTTACTGGTGAGCAAAGAACTACTAATTTAAATTCTCTGAAAAATGTCTACTCAATCATTGGCTGACACATGAACTATTTTTTTTTTTAAATATTTTATGACTTTAGAAAAAGTCATAAAAACAAAAAAAACCACACACATAAAAATAAAAACAAAATTAAAAAAATAAACAATAAAGGAGAAGCATCACTACATTACTGAAAAAATTAATACTCTATCCATATAAAAAAAATTTTACCCAGTATTTCCTTTAGTTCTAATATTCCTGAACTAATTGTCTAAGATGGACCATGGGCCTGATGTAGAACATGTCCCTCTTTTAACATCCTTTTATGTACTAAAATCCTCCACAGAAATGCTTTGCCAAGTATCAGATAAATGTATCCAAAAGAGGGTGTTTAACTGCATCTTAACATAAGTGTGCCACCAAATCAGAAAAATAGTCATCTGTGTAACAAAATTAATACTTGCTTCAACTCTCATCAATAATTTACCATGTTTGCATCTTTTACATTCAGATAAGGAACATGGTTTTCTAGACTGCAGTGTTGTAAAACATGATCAGTTTGCTTCTTTTATATTTATTATTGAACTACAGTAATAATAATTTAAATTTTGGGGTTTTCCACTTTTTCTTTGCAAACTCCTCCAATTGTTTTGTTGTAGTGTTTGGGGTTTTTTTAAACTGCTCTATTATTACTTTTTTTAATTCTGCTTTTTAATTGATTGCTAAAGTACTCCTTTTAAAATTTATTTTATTTCCTAATTTTCTTTTGAAATACAGGCAAGTTAAACATTTTAAAATACTGACGCCCTTTCTGCCCAAAACCTGTTTCTACTTTCTGATTATTCTTCCCTCAAAACTCCCCTTTATTTTTTTTCATGTTTCCTAGATCTGTTTCACTACTTAATACAATTTTCTCTCTGTCAACCATTTGCTTGCTTTAGGCAATTCTTCATTCCTCTTATTGTAGATTACCCCCTTGTGTCTTTACTTCCTTTCCCATTCGCTAAAGACTACCTTCATGGATTCCAGCTATTATTAATTCATTATAAAACTCATGATTTCCATTTAGTTATTTCCCTCAAAATAATTCAAGCAACTCCTAAACCTCATGTCTGTCAAGTCAAGTTGGCTATAAATCCCTTTGGTGAAGCACTTCTAGCTTATTCATGCTGGCAACACCACTCACTTCATTAAAAAAAAAATGAAGTAAAAAAAAATTAATCTCCATTAAAGATACATTCATCAACAAAAGTATTTATACCACATGCATTATTTTGTTGTTTCTTGGCATTGTTGCTCTTTACCAGGGCTCTTAAGAGCCCTGCTGGAGTCCCAGCTCTACATTGTTTACAAACACAGAAGAAAATTACAATTGTGGCTGAAAACGTCCTGCAGTCTAGAGGACTCAATGAATGGAAAGAGCCAGATGAAGCAGTACAGGCAACAAATATACTGTCTTACCACCTTCATTAATGCTCTGCATATCAGTAAAATAACTACCTCAGAAGCTTTTGCAAGCATCACAGACCAAAACAAAGAGAGAGCTTGGCTGGAGAGAGAGGCATTCTTATCTTGGGAATCTCCTTCAAAATGCAAGTGGCAGGATTGGAAAAGATCTAACAGTGTTTGTTTAAAAAGGGAACAATAGTATCATGTCAGACAAAACCTTGGAGCAAGCAAGGGTGAGGAGAAGCACCCCAACTGTAAAACAGATAAAATAACTGACAAACCAATCAAGATTTTGCGGGTGTATCAGTTTGCCATTCTAATAGCAGTAACTCAAACATCTGATGACCAACCCATAATCAGTATGTGTTTCTTCTGGAGTTTTTATGTTTCTTCTTTTTGAACTTCCTGTGACACTGCAGAATTTTTTATTTCACTCTAAACAAAAATATTCAATTTCACCCTGCTTGAGGCATACTGTGGTAGGTTGACCTTGCCTGGACACGAAGTGCCAGAGCTGTTATGTCACTCACTCCTCAGCTAGACAGAGGACAGCAAATATAATTGAAGTCCATGGGTCAAGATAAGGACAGGGAGAGATCACTCACCAATTACCAAAAAGGCAAAACAGACTCAGCTTGAGGAAAGTTAATTTTACTACCAATAAACTCAGAGTAGGATAATGAGAAAATAAAAACTAAATCTTAAACCACCTTCCCTTCTTTCTTCCAGGGCTCAACCTTGCTCCAATTTTCTCTACCTCCTCCCTCCACAGCAGCACAGGGCTATAGGGAATGGGGTCAGTTCATCACAGATTGTCTCTGCTGCTCTTTCCTCCTCAGAGGGAGGACTCCTCACACTCTTCCTCTTCTCCAGCCTGGGGTCACTCCCACAGGACAGATTCCTCTATGAACTTCTTTGGTGTGAGTCCTTCCTACAGGGTGCAGTTCTTTATGAACTACCCCAGCATGGGTCTCTTCAGCAGGAAGAGGCTGCTCTACCTTACAGGAACAGGCTGCTCCAGTGTGGGTCTGCAATGGGCTTACATGTAATGACAGCAAATCTGCTCCAGCAGAACTCCTCTCACCATGGGTCCACAGGTTCTGCCAGGCCTGCTCCAGTATAGCCTTCCCACACAGCCTTCTTCGGGCATGCACCTACTCCAGCAAGGGTGTCCTCCTTGGGCTGCAGGTGGATCTCTGCTCCATCATGAACCTCCATGGGCTGCACAGGCTCAGCTGCCTTACAGTGGTCTGCACCATGGGCTGCAGGGGAATCTGTGCTCCAGCATCTGGAGCCCCTCCTCTGCCTCCTTCTGCACTGACCTGGGTATCTGCATAGTAGTTTCATTCATTCTCATGCTCCTCTTCTGACTGCTGCTGCTGGTATTGCACAGCAGCAATTTTTTTTTAGCAATAGTAATTTTTTTCCCCTCTTAAATACGTTATCCCAGAGGCACTACCACAATCAATGCGGGGCTCAGCTTTGATCCATGGCCAAGGCTTGAAGCCAGCTGGCATTATTTCTATCAAAAACAGGGGAAGCTTCTAGCAGCTTTGCACAGACAGCATCCCTGTAGCCCATCTGCTATCAAAACATTGCCACACAAATGCAACAGGCACAACAAACCATGACTGGTTAGGAATACCACGACTACTCCCCATGCTCAGTAAACTGTGAAGTATTCCTAATGCAGAGATTTCATAACTTGAAACTCTAATAGTTTTTATGAATCCATACACCTCACCTAGTCTGTAATCCAGAAAATAAATTATTTTTCGTTAATCATATTTGCACAAGAGTTTAGTTCATCTGATGAATTTTCTGCTTGAAATTCTTTGGTCATTTAATTCACAGCAATTTTTTTCTTCCCCTCCTCATGACCCCAGTATTAACAGCTAGACAGCAGCTTGCTGTGTGTGCAGGTCATTGTCCAATAAATTGTATCATACAGTTACTCAGACAATGTCCTTTACAGAGTTTGAACTGGAAACACTGTGCTGATATTCTAACAATCAGAAACAAGTTCCCTGATGATGTGTTTTATCTTTATTTTGGGAGGGCCTTGATGTCATTTAACCTTTAAAGCTTAAAGGGACTTCTTCTGTAATAGGAATGTTTGTGATTACTCCCGAGGCTTCTCCCCAGGGATAATCTTTTGTACAAGCTTGTTAGATACCTCCATGTCTGAATAGTTTGCTCTGCAATTGATTGCCTGGGATCACTTTGACATTACTCTGTAGCTGATACCCACAGGAATTGGCTGTGTCCCTGTACAGGAAAGTAAACCTTTCCTCCTCCACTCCCCATTTGGAATCACTGAGAAGAACCCTCTGATAGAGTTTGCAGAGATTTCCTTACCCATTATGCTGCTCTGCAGGTTTTCCTGTAGGAGGGGTGTTCAGACTCACTTCTCTCTGTTTTTAGTCAAACCATCTGTAACAATACCAGAAAGTTGATGAAATAGCTGAGAGTGGGGAATGACTGCTGTTTGTTTAGTTTTCTGGCCTGTTACAGTACTTCCTGCACAACAGTAATCTCATGTTTCCAAGACACGTAACAGAGAGCAGCACGGTCATGTAAGCACAAAGATTGTTCCCACAAGATGTTCAACTGGTATCGGTATCTTCAAAAGGTCGAGGCTGCATGCTTCCAACTTTGGCTGTGTTTGGTTGGAGATGAAAGAATTCAGCACCCTCTAATTCTGCCCACTAAAACCACTACTGCAATAGAAAAAGTCTTGAACAAAAATAATTTTGAACCTCCCACTAGCTGCCATCAGGACTTGAAAACAGATTTGAGGTGGCCATACCACAGCTGTGAACTAGAAGTTATTTATCTGACCAGTAACTGTAAAAGAAAGATACGCCACAAGCTCAAGCAGAAGAGGCTCCGCTTCATTCATTTAGCTCCCAGCAGAGTCCACCCATACCATATTAGACAAATATAATGAAGCTTCCAAGTTTCTCTTAACTTTTTGTGGACTGAGATCCAAAATATAACCCAGCACTAAGCCAATACTAGGACTGTGTTTTCCACCAATCTCAACATTTTGAAACCTATCCACAAGTTTAGGTGCTTTTCGTGGCCTCAGAACATTGTTTTCTTTTTGCTACCTAAATATTATTAAGGTCATGAGTATCATGAATAATAAGTAATATTTCTTTCATTTTGCCCTTCTTTTTACTTGAGATCTTTTCATGGCTCAAGTGGAGCATTTTGGAGTAAGAAGTACTTTTCCTTTGAAGCTGATTTAATTTTTATCATGCTTTTTCCCATCTTCTTTTTATGACACAGTCTTTTTAAACTTGTTCCCAGTCCTTAAAATGGTGGCTGATGAAGTGTGAAGCAGAAAAGTGTTCTTAGACAGACATACTATAATGAAAAAAAATCAATCTTAGTTTTTAAGCCATATTTATTGTCACAGTTCTGAAGTTCAAAGAAAATGGCAAGAGCAGATGCAGCTAAAATCTTGGTCATAAAGTCTATATCACAGGCTATGAACAGTCTTTCTTGTGCTTTCATATTTTGAAGTAATCATTTTATAGTGTCTGTAGACTTATCTGAAGAACTATCTTAAGACATCATGTATTGATGCATTACTACAATAAAGTATATGTTTAGTTTATGAAGTAATACTGTTTGTTAGGTTTAAGAGTGTCACAGAATCCAAACAAAGTAAACTCTCAGTTCTTAATTTGCCAGGTGCAGTTTGGAGGGAATCTTCTCATGAAAATGAAAGCTGCTTCCTGATTACTAAGAAGTGCCTAAAGTTTCATTCGGTAACGCGGAGTATGTGCAGCACACTGACATCTCTAAAGAGAAAATATCTGAGCCAGTTGGAAGCATGTCCTAACTCACAAAGGTCAGCCAATGTGAAGTGTAACAGCTATTATTTTGGGCTTTCAAAGACTGGGAAGTCTGTACAATGTTTTTTCCCTTCTCTCCCTTGAGAAAGGATAAATACCAAATGGGCCCAGCTGAGATCTGCAAACTTAACAGCTAGAGATCACGAATAAGCCATCTCAGAGCAGTAGTCAACACAGATTTTTGCTTCAAGATTAATATAGGGGCACCTTGTCATGTCAGCCTGCTTTCATTTCTCTTTTTTCCCTTAGGAATATTCAGCTATGGGATTGAATGTGGCCTCTTGCCCTGCATTTAATACCATCTTTCTGTCTTAATTTTTTTTACTCAGAAAAGCAGCTTAAAATTTCTTTTACATGTCCATTGTAGCCTTGTTCGTAGAAGCTTTCTGACTATTACACTGAATCAACACATCTATACAGAAGTCAAGCCCAGAGTCTGCCCTCAGTCTGAGTCTGTGGTAGCTATGACTGCTCTCAAAATTTTATATGTACATCAGAACACAAGATGTGTCTTCTTACATTCACACTGTACCTAATCCTGTAATTTATTGAGCTACTTTAGCTCCTGGCATTAGGAAATCTTGAAGGGTAAGTGACTTTCGTTACACTCTTACTATTCAAGCAAAATGCTACAATAGGTGGTCCTGAGTCGTCATTTTGCCATGCCTTTATGCAAATATTCTCATAATGCTTACCCTAGTAATTTGTTATGGAGACATTATTTTAGCTGTACATTTGCTTGTAAACTCAGCTGAACTTTCTAATGCAAAACCAAGTTTTCAAGCAAGGTATAGAGATTTTACACTTTTCCAAGTGAGTTAACAATCTATATGTAGAACATTCATTTCTGTTTCATTGTTTAGACGCAATTTCCAACAAAATGAATAAAAAATTAGGATTTAGCTGAGCAAACTACACCTCCGAGATCCAACAAAGTAGCTTAAAGAAAAAATCAAGCTATTATAATTGGTAAGCAAGGTATATTCAGTCTAAAGGAATAAATACATTCATGAGTTTAGGCCAATAATCCAATTTAGGTGTGCCTACAATGCTCCAAATTGAAGAATGACTTGCAGCATAGCTCTGCTTTATTCTGTGTCTTTGCAAGTATTGAAATAAAGGATCTTCTTAAAGCCTGACCTTTGTCACTACTGAGTTGGAGCTGAAGAAAATATGTTTCATAAAAGGTATTTACAGAAGAGAAAGAAAGTTCATATTTCAGTTTATAGTGGAAAAGTTGTTCCTGATTTAGTGGCTTAAAACTTTTTCATTTGTTTCTTTGACATTTTGCCTGTAAATCACTGCCTATTTGAGACTTATAATTGTGAAATTCTTGTATGGCACAAAGACAGATTATTGTTGACTCAGATAACTACCAGTATACTTAACATTACGCCTATGTATTAGTGCTGTGCTGGGCAAGGACCTTAGTATCCTAGCGCTTGAAGATAAGTTTTCAACCAGAATTCCACAGGGATAGAAGTAAGCAAGGGCTTAACTGCTATTTACCTCTGATATGATGTTTCTACCATATGGCACCAAGACAGTATTTTATTCCCTTTCTTTAGGCTTTGCCATATAGGCCACCCAGTGACTTTGTTTTCTATGACCTGGAAGCCATTGCATAAAAGACATTTTTTCTGGAAAGTCATTACTTGAAGGAGCAGTAGTTATTGCTGTTACCACAGTAGCTTCCAAAGGAGCAAGAATGAAAGATAACTGGATTTCCAAATTCCTCACAACTATCCCTAAAACTGTCTGAAATGTTGAGGGGGAAAAGCATGCACTTTTCAGAAGCACAAAGACTCTCATTCTGCAGCAGTGAAAAATTTCTATTTACTTAGTGCACAGTCATTATGAAGCTAAATACTCATAATAGCTTCATAAAACAATTGTACTATGTTATTGCTACCAAGTGCCTTCAAGGACTGCAAAGAAAAAAATGAAAAAAACATACTCATATGCAAGCTGAATCACTTTTTATAACAAAAAGCACCATACAATTTATATTCATATGTATTTTTTACCTGTCATTTCCTCAGCTTGATGGCTGTCAGAATACTACATTTTTAGTAGACTTGCAATTGCTAGAGAACTTAAATACACCCTATGATTATATGCTGCAGGACCGACAGCTGAAATGTCAAATGGTCATTGCAATGCTCCTGGGCAACACTCTTCTCCTTTTGTGGCAGAAATTCAGGTGCTTGTCTTCAGCTGCAATTAGCATTTGATGTTTGGAATAGGCTTTGGATTCTCCCTTTCCCTTCCACTCCCCTTCTTTCTGTCTCTTTTCAGGCCTATTTATACAGTCAGAAGACTGTATAAATTATCATTTCAGCCAGAGCAGAAAGCAGATTTCCTATTACACTATTTGATGTTCTAAAATTGCTGATCCTTTTTCTACTGAGAAAAGGTATCATAAACTTTTCAAATTCACAATCTTATGAAGATATCTAGGAAGTACAGGCAATATATGAAGAAGAAAGAATGAAATTAATATTTAATTGACTAGCAGGACACCTTTATAATTACAAATAATGGCATGGCTAAAAATAAAATGTTGCAGAAACTTAATAGCCCAGATCAAACACATGTTATAGATAATAATGATTAGAAATATAGTGAAAATAACAAATTTTTTCTACTTATAACTTCTTAAAGTTATTACCTAGAATTTCTATAGAAAAAAAAAACTACTTTTTGTTCTTTATGATTAAAAAGAGGTCCAATAGATGGCAAAATAAGCATCTGTGGTATCTGAATTTTTGTATGTGGAGATATTACATGGCCCCTTGTTTCTGAAAAATATAAATCATTTGATTTTCATTGTTATTGGTTGGAGATACATGAGTTACCTTCTGGTGTAGCAGCAGCTGATATGCCACTTCAAAGTGACCAGAAATGTCTACTGCAGTTCTTCTGGACAAGCCATTTTATACTACAGTGATATATTTAACAAAGGATGTTAGAGCTGCTTGGTTACCATTTGGACAGATACTAATGGACTCTAGAAGTCCCACTCAAAATCTTGAGCACATCCTTGGAATTTTTATATCCCATATCAACTGACTAAACCTCAGCAACATCAATTACATATCTAATTCTGTATGAGTCACCTAATCAGATTAGACAAACATGTCAAATCAGAAACTCAGCAGTGTTCTACTCTTTGCTGGTCTGAAGCATAGACTTGAATATTTTAGTGCTCCTGAGAGCACCTGCATGTGGTAACTAATCATTTCCTAAGTCAAGGAAAAACACAATAAACTTAATACCATCTTGATTTCTTCACCACTTCAATTCTCGGTTTAATTGAAAAGCTAGACTGAGGAAACAGTACTTTATAAAAACACAAATTAAAAGTAAAAAACTCTTACAAATGGTTAAAACACCACCTGAAAATCCTGTACCAATTTGGCTCCTGCACTTTTCCACAGAAAGTTTGCTGCTGCCCATGCTTTGCATCAGCAGTTTGGTGCGGTACAAGAGGTTTGGGAGGCAGGAGGGAAAAATATCTAAGTCGTATTTTCTACAAAAGCTAAGACTGTCCCTTCACGGCCATGGAGAACCTCCACAAACTAATGAGGATATATTGATATAATGATGTTTAAAGGCAAAAGAAGAATCCATCACACTATTCCTTTAGGTAGTTTCATACCTGTATCTTCTTTGCATTTCCAGGAAATAAAGCTCAAATTCATACCCAAGTATTTTCCTACATCAAGGCACAGGATGTAGTTGCAATTGGTGCACTACAAGAGTTTTAAAATAAGGGCAGAATACTGAGTAAGCAAGGCTGACATACACACATTCTAATACACTGCAGTTTTAGGCAGAGCCCTAAGTTCCCCAACTGCTATTCCAGGATGATGCAACAGCATGCTTTTCTGTTTGGTTTGGTTTGGGTTTTAAGTCTACAACTCAGAGGTTCTTGCAATAGGTAAAGGTAAAGAAGAGGAAGGACAAACTATTATAACTGCAGCTTCTATGATGTAAAGTGTGGAAGAAAACAACTTAAGAACAAGCATACTTCTGAACTCTCTTTTCTACTATAAATTGCAGAGGAATTTGCATGAAAAGCGTTAACTGGGCCTTGATGTTTACAATATAGGTCTTCATTTTTGTGTTATATTTTAATTTATTTCTGAGAAAAATTTTCATGTGGTTGTACTGAAGAAAAAGGTCTAAATATCCCCTGAATTTCCAGTTATTTTTAATGAGATTTAGAATAGGTACCAAGAACATGAAAGTGCAGACAGGACCACTGCATAAAACAAATGCAGCATGTTCAACAAATTCTGCACATGGTACTCTGAAATTGTATCATTGTGATTTGTGTTAGCACAGCGCAAATAACTGGTCCTGTCACATGCAGGAAAATAAAGATTGTGCACTGTTTCCCACCACCACAGACTTCTGAGCATCTCATTGTTCCTGTAACCTAAATCAAGATTCTAGGAAAAAATAATTTTTCAATAATATTAAAGAGAGAAAAAATTACTCAGTTTCTTTGGGTTAGGATCATAGCTGAGTCTGTCTCTGAAAGAAATTTACATAGACTAAGAACTCAAAACTAAAATATCCTCTGGAATTCTAGGCAAAATATTAATTCAAGTAACTTGAACACCCTGGTGATTCTTTTCCTCTTCCTTGAATGGAAATGCCCCAAAAGATCATGGTACTTTGTAAGCTCATATCTCTCTTCTATTCCTCTTCATTCTGACCTTCACTCATAACATTAAAAGTGACTAGCATAATCCTAAATTTCCATAGTACATATTGTCTCCCTCTTAGTGTTACTTCTCTCCGTCCTTCCTTTCATTCCCATTTTTAATTGTAAGCACATAGTCTTTGAATCCATCATGATTGTGAAAATTTACCCTTTGCATTCATCTGTCAAACTCTACAAAGACCAGGAAATACTGAACAATTGTGTCTTTACACACTTAAATAATGTTATACATAAGGCACTTCAAAAGGTAACAGAGAACACTCTTCTCTGTGCTTATTCTGGCTGGTGTGCAAAATTGATTATGTGTAAAAAGTTGATAATACTTATTTTGTAGTGGTTAGCAGAACAAGAACAAATGTTAGCAGAAATCCTATGTTTCCCATGTCAAAATAAAATTCTCAAAAAATTATTTAAAATAACACCAGCAGCTCAGATTTGAGATTTTGATGTGTACATCACTATTTCAGGTTCATCATAGTAGACGATGACAATGTAGGAAGATCATGATGTGAGGTTTGGCAACTTACATAGACTAGCATTTGGTATCAGTGTTATCTTAAGAGTATTCTTGCCTCTAAACATTTTGTTATCGAGGAAAAATATGTGGGTTTCCTCTCTTGACATCTGAACACAAGATATAAATTTTAATGCATGGATCACTTTAGCATGCAAATGGTCATAAGTAAGGCAAATGAGAAGTCAAATCGATAGCCTAAAGTCTCAGTGACACCAACTATCTCTCCTGTATCTCTCAATTAGCGGTTACTGGTGGAGGAATATATGAAGGACTGATTTCACTCAGCAGGTAAAGATCACAATCTCTCCACTTTTAGCAGCATCTTAGCAACTCAGAGGAACACTGAATTATGTTTCCTCTTGTGTGTTTTGTTTGGTTTTTTTTTATCCATGTATCTTTTATAAGTGAAAAGGTGTGCTTTATATACTTTCAGTCTATTATCTCCTCTATGACTGATATCTGAGCAAGAGTTGTTGGTTTTGTTTTGTTTTGTTTTTTTTTTTTGGTAACCATTTGTTTGACTTTTTAGTTTAGGGAGACATTTAGCAGAAATAAGGAGATGTTACTGGAGTATTTTCATATATCTTAAAATATTTTACTCAAAACTGTAGATCTTTTTAATTTTTATCCTGTAAAACCTATTCTGCCTGTGTTTATCTCATTTTCTATTCTTTTATCCTGTTTCCACAACAGTTTAAATTAAATTCTTTGCTATTCTTCTCCTTATCTATCAATTTATTCAAATAGTTTGATATTTGAATTATTTTATCCACTATAAATAAAAAATGGCTGATTTTATTACCAGTATATGTCTTGCAGACAGAGATTTTTTTATCTCCAACAAATATTTCTCTACTAAGGACAATATTTAGTGGACACGTGTTTAAAAAACTTTACCGTCCAACCAATAAATAGCTTCTGATCACGCTTATATTCTTTCCCTCCAGGGAATGGTTGTCTTTTGTGGACAATTCATCAGCGTCCCCACATCTGCATTAGTACTACAGTAAGGCAACTGAATGTGAGGCCCTACAGACCAATCTTTTGTTCAGCCTGCCACAGCTTGCAGCAGAGCAACAAACAACATACAGAAAGAGCCTCAAGGGCTTTCTTACAATCACTCCCCTTCCACATCAGAAACACATCTCAACTTCTACATTAAAGAAGTTAAGAAGCTGCTCCATAGTCATGTCAGGCACTGGAGATCTGACCCAAAAGGCATGCTTCTTAAGCAAGATAGTTTGAAGAATAGCTGGGTATTCACTTCCCATATCTTATGTTTTCCAGTTAATGAAAGCCAGGAAGCACTTGTAAAAAATTCAGCATTTCCTGCAGTTTGTGAACTGCTATTGAATCCAAGCTTATACATTTCAGTATACTGCTGTTTAAACTTTGGTAATGGTCTACTTGAACAGAGCTAGTCTCCTGCTCAGCAGCACAGTATTTTTGTACAAGAAGCTGGGAGGTGTCTGGGACATTCTGGAGGTAGGTGGGAGTCTGGGAAATGTCACCAAGAGTTTTAGCAGAGTGGAATACTTCAGTGAAGGTCAGGGTAAAGAAAAGGGCTAGAAAAGGTTGAGACAGCCTCTGGGTGCTCAAGATACTGACGGGGGACAGCATATTTTGAAATATCTCCCTATGAAGATGGGAAAAAGCAGAAATGACCAAATTAGAGTCTCAAAACCTGTCAGTGTTAGAGGCCGAAATAAGCTTGATGGGAGACCAATGGGAAAAGCATCCCATTGTGACAGGGCCAGAAGCCCCTTGCATTCTCGGCATGAATTACCTCAAGAGAGGATACTTTAAGGACCCAAAGGGGTACCGATGGGCTTTTGGTGTAGCCGCAGTGACTAAAGAAGAGTCCAAGTGGTTATCTGCCCTGCCTGGCCTCTCAGAAGATCCTTCTGTTGTAGGATTACTGCAAGTCGAAGATCAGCGAGTACCGACAGCCACTAAGACAGTGCGCAGGAAGCAGTACCGGACAAATTGAGATGCTGTGATCCCCATTCATAAGATGATCGGAAGCTGGAAAGCTAAGGGTGATCAGTAAGACTCGCTCACCCTTCAAAAGCCCCATTTGGCCTGTACGCAAATCTGAGAGTGAGTTTCAGAGAGCAAGTGGGCTTTCAAGTTTCAGAGAACAAAGTTTCAGAGAACAAAGTGGGCTTTATTAGGAGTTTCAGAGAATGTTGCATGCATTATTCAGTGTTCAGCATTACTCCTCTCTGCCTTAGTCTATCTGTAGGTAATATTTTAGCTAATGTAATTAGGTAATAATTTAGCTAATGTAATTAGTATGAGCAACAATGCAGAAAATTGCTGGTGGTGTTTAAGACATTTCCAAATTTGTTTTCCTAACATACATATTGTTCATATTGGAATTGAACATCATCTAGCAAGTAAGCATAGAAACTCCCAGATTTTATAACTGAGGCTAAAAGAAAATGAAGCTGTAGGTAAAAATGAAGACAGCAAAGTAATGAAAAATATCTTTACTAGCAACCAAAATAGGAGTTAGTACCACTCAGCAGGTACTCACAGTTACATTACAGTCCTCTCTTAAGTTATAGGATTGATCCAAAAGACCTGTTGGGCCAGTGGGTGAAGGAATGGAACAGATTCCCTAGGCATCAGCAATATTGGTTTTAGGCTTACTATATTGTTTTATTTGTCTGAGAATCCACTGTCAACTGAGAGTGAAGAAGAAATACTGAAAGAAGAAGAAGTTCCATTGGTCAGTTGGTTTGCCCAGAGATGTATTCAGATTTTCATAGGAAAATTGGAAGGAGAAAAAATGGAAAAAGAAAAACCCACAGAGCTCATCAATCAACAGAGCCACCGCTAGTCATGGATTATTAAAGTTCTCTAAGGAACTGGCCTGAGACCACCTAGAACTGCCAAAATTTTGTGACTTGGTATAGACACTGTTGTGTCGTTCTAAAAGCCCTTTCCTCAGTTTATTTGATGGATTTTTGTTCTTTACTTGTGTGCTTCATTGGCACCTATATTTTTAATGGCATTATGTATTATTGTGTCTCAGGTAATATACTTTGTTTTTAAATGGCTAAAAACAAATAGATACTTCTACTAAAAATAAAAAAGCAAGCAAACAAAAACCACAACAAATAAACAAAAAAACCTCCCAGCATTCAGTACTAAATACTGCCCAGGTGAGCTCCCATTATTTTTATTAGCAGCAATGTTCCTGCTCGGGTCAAAAGACCTCATCCTTCTGACAGATTAAAGCACTTATTAAATTTCTCCTGCTGCACAGTCCATATACCGAGTTGTTTTGTTGGGTCAGGTTGGTTTGTTGATTTGGGGCTTTTTTCTGGCTTACAGGACCTCTGGGCTCAGAAGATTCCCTAGGCCCAGAAAGAAATATTACTGTTTCTCCCAACAGATTTGCACATGTACCCTCACAGAACAGGGACTCCATAGCCCTCAGTCAGTGTGGGCCTTCTCACCCAACTGAAACATGCCCTTTTCCATTCAGTCCACCATGTCTCCAGGTTGCATTTAGAATCTGATAAACAGGGGCACAAAGTAGTAATTTAACATACTTTGTTTAAGACTCTAAAACAGAAACATATTTACATTTAATTTAGATTTAATTTACATTTAAAAAAACCTCATGGTAACCAATTTCTCTGCCTTCTTTCCCTACTGTGCCAAAAAGAAATCTGGGGGGTTGGGGGGTAGGAAACCAAACATAAAAAAGCCCAGTTGAGTGATACACGGTGGGCAGGATGACACCATGCATGTGGCATCTCCCCAAAATTCTGTGTCTGTCCCCCCTCTCTCTCTCTCCCTCTCTTTCCCTCTGTCTCCCTCCTGACCACCATCACACACACACATCACTCCCCACACACATCCCAGTGTGTTTCCTTAGCTCCCCATCTGCCAGTGGAGGAGCTTCTGCACAGATACATAATATAAGATCCCCACCTCTTCCTGTCCCAACCGTGTACTATGGGTCACAATATCATTGCTGACCCAACCAGCTGGTGACTCAGAAACCCTGACTTCAGCCTTTTTTGCCTGACTTGGGGATTTTCCATTCTACAAAACTATCTTTGCAGAAAAACATGGTCGGCCTTGTTCATGAAATCTTTAGCCATCTATTGTCCCAAGGCATTTCCTCCAGATTAGGTGATTGTAAGTCTTAATGATTAATTTTTGTAGGCACAATTAACAGCCTTTTCAGTTAATAGCAGGTTATATATTTAAGCACTTAGTATCTCTGCGTCATAATATCAGTTGGAAACTCCAGACAGAGTTCTTGAACTGTAACAGTGTACTTTAGGTTAAAGGACAAAGGATGGAACCACCACAACTCTGAGCAGAAGGAAAGACAAAGAGAAGGTACAGCCTTCTAACACCCATACCAAGAAGTACAGCAAAAATTCTGTGGCAGACTCCACTCAAAGGAATGGACCTGGACTTCCACTACCACTGGAACAACAGTTGTCCTCAGGCTCAGTACCTGCACAGTTTCTCAAGGGAGACAAAACAGTCTCTCCTTTATTCAGTGGTATTTCTTGATAGATATCTGGCAAAGGAAAGAGGTAGAATTGCTTTATATTTTTGTCTTTTGTTAAATCCAATTAAACTAGAAACAGCCTAGCTGTGCTTTAGCTCCTGATCTGCTTCCTTGGGAGCTAAATCCTAGGTTTATGATTTCTTCTCATTAAAATTGCCCTCTGTTTTTTTATCAGCATATCTAGAGCTATGTATCAAGGACTGAAAAGTTTTACAATGTTATGAGAAGGGGTTGATAAGAGAGGGATTACTACTTTGTTTCAAGCCACTCCACAAACTTGGGAAGCAAACATAAATGCTACATATTTCTTCATTTAATACTTGTATTTTTCACTTAAATGACACTTCATGCCCTAACAGTTAATCTGAAAAACACATTTAATTACAGCTTCCATCATTCCCACTGATGCTTTGTGATTTCTGTCACTGTCCTATCAGAAGTTAAATTCAATACTAAAACAGCAATGCAAAACAACAACAACAACAAAAACTAGCAAGTTTATTGCCCTCAGAATAAGCAGAAAGGAATCAGAATCCTGCTCTACAAGGTTGTTTCATACTGAGAACTTTCTCTGTTCTTCTTCCAGCAACCAATTTTTAAATGCAAATGACGGTTTCATGCAGTTTTGTAGTACGTATCTCTGTTAGTTCATGGTGAGCTTGGCTCAGGCAACACTCAGGGAATTGTTGTATCTGTTGTGTCCTTACTAAATCACTTATCAATACAAATTTGGTCAGAATTGCACAGCTAGAAAAATCAACCAGACCTGTCTCTTGGAGGAGTTACCATCTCTTCTGGTACTCAGACCACTTCTTGTTGCAAGAAGTGGAGCTGGAAGTTCAGAATTGAAGGCATCCCGAATGATAAAAAATCCACTTCCACTATCTTCCTCCTCAGTCTCTAGCTTCTGAGTGCATCTGCATCAGGAGTAGTATATCCTTGCCTAATTATCATATCTGCAGAAGGAAAGGTCTCGGTGGAATTGAAGCAGTCTTTTACAGCAGAATGACTACTCTATGTCTCAAGCTACTCCAGCTTACTCTGTATCTGATTCTTCACAATGCACTCTGGTATGCCTTGGTACTTTCAGTTTCTAGGCTAATGAAGTGAGAAATCACATTTTTTAAGTGTTTGTACCTAAGGTCTAAGGAAAGAAGGCAACTAGTTGCGACAGTTGTCAAGGTCCTGTATACCTACACTGTATTGCTGCCTATAGCTATCAAATCTAATCCTGAAACCAAAGCTGAAGAGCAATTAAAGTGCAAAGGCTATAAAAGTGGGAAAACCACCAAACTGGGAAAAAACTGAGGGAAAGATGTGACATTTGAAGAGTGTCCTTAAGCACTCTTAATTTGGAGGGACATGAAACCAAGACGTCAATGAGCTTTAAAAAGGCAACTTGATCACTCAGAATCTAGCAATCCATATTCATACCACTTCATTACAAGCCTGTTTGGGGTCAAATAGTTGACAATGAGCACCATAATTAAAAATAATCTCTGCTTTTTGGATAGTTCTTAATGAAGGATAAATAAGGCTGACAGTGCTTCAAGATAAATACAGCTGACAGTGCTTCCCTCGTAGAGGAATTCTGTTTTGGGTCAGCCAAGAATATCTGTGGTTCTACTTGTTTCCTTCAAATTGCTCTTATATCTGTTGTGGTATTCAGGTTACAACACACCTTCTAGACCTCTATTTTAAGATTCCTAGCTTCCAGAAGTTCTCGTCATGCCTCCACCCCAGACTTTATTTCTTTTGACTATTCTACTACAGGTGCGTCTTACTCTACTTTTCTTCAGCACTCCCAGCACATGAAAACTGGTCTCTGAGATCATCCATCAATCTTCCTCACAGAAGCTCCAGTGAACTCCACTCTCCAAAATGCAGCTGCCCATCAGGGTAGGTGGGTAGATCTATTTTGACTTCTGCCTGCTCATTATTGCCTTCAATTTTCTTCCCCAAATAGGGCCTGAACTGAATCAGACAACTAATACCTCCAAAAGACACCCATTCAGTTAGACCAAAACATGACATGTGTTCCTAAAAATATCTTTCTATTCAGATATTTATGCTCAGATTTAATTATATCTATAGTTCCCAGGTGGGATTAGAAAAACCCTTGGAAAATGCAGCTTGTTATTTTGCAGCATCAGGCTTCAGGTCCAAATTAGTAGCAATATTTTTTTGCCAGCATAGTTGAATCCAACTGTTCCAGGTGTTTTTTAGTGGGACAAATAAAACAAATCAAATGGAAGAATCAAACAGAATGGAAGGCTGTTCAACATACATGCCCTAGTGAAGATGTAAGATAAAAGTAGTCAGAACAGAAGTGGTGCTTTGGGGTAACATATCAAAGAAACTTTCATGGGACAAGGAAATGTCCAAGTTTCATACATACTCAAACCATGAACCAGGACATTAATCTAAGCCAATCTATAAAAATGTGACACTCTAAAAAGAGATCTATTGGAGTACTTCACACAGCTTTGATCTTTCATCCCTCATAAGCTCCAAGATGTAGTGTATAGACAATAA
This sequence comes from Pyrocephalus nanus, assembly GCA_038380795.1. Taxonomy (NCBI): domain Eukaryota; kingdom Metazoa; phylum Chordata; class Aves; order Passeriformes; family Tyrannidae; genus Pyrocephalus; species Pyrocephalus nanus. The sequence goes on along the minus strand of CM076263.1, from coordinate 28,517,986 downwards.
AATTAATTTTCTGCTAATACTAACCATCTCATAAATTTAATTTTCACTTAGCACAAGAGAATTTCATAATAATCTTTATAACCACTTGAATAAAAGAGTTAAGATATTTTAGCTCCTTCTGCATCACCCATAATTTTGTCCTCTACATGGATATATTTTGTTGGGTTGAAGTTAATAGGAACCAAGCCACATTGTAAATTGTTTTATTTCTTTTGAAACAAACAATATATGAAATTCCTTGTAGCAGACACAAAAATTAATATGGAAATATGAGAAAATATGGTTTAAAATCTAGAAATTTTAAAGTCTTTTTTTCTTCAATGATCATGAGCTAATCATGGATTTAAAACCTTTATAGATATAAAAAGTCTTACAGATATGAAAAACATTTTATATTTGGAGTTCAGTCAAGCAGTCTTTGATTATTTAAAAAAATATTTATTTAAATGAATAAATTCAGTTGGTCTGAAAGGACTACTTGCATAAGCAAAAAGTAATTATTATAAGTATAAATGCTATGAGAATATACATTTTTTAATTATACAACAGAAAAGACAAGGAAGTATATTGTTGTTTCAAGCTTGAAGGTCAAATGATCTTTTCCAAACTAACATTGCAAAAATTACCTTGTTCTATTATGAACTTTATTGTAAGAGGAAACTAGAGGTCATTACTTGACTCAGCAGAGGATTCCCATGCTGCAATGAGCAGTCAGCTAAAATGTTCTTGGTGTTTTAAAGTTCATACGCAAATAATTTCAAATTATTGGTTTTTAATAATTTCAATATTTTCTACTATGTAAAGAGATTATTGAATTATTATTACAATTCTCTAGAATAAAAGTCCATTTAGGGCTGAAATAAAATCTCTTCTTATTAGCACACTCATGCTTCTAAGGATATGATTACCACAATGACTCAAGGCTGGTGCTTTCATTGTTTCACATTCAAACCTGTAGCAATACTGACAAAAATAACAGGACAAATTCTTCATGTTTTTTGGGGGGTTATTTTATGGGCCAAAAAAAGGAGTAAAAAAAAAACCCCAACAACAAATCCCTGTAATTTTGTATTGCAGTGGTCCTTAAAACCACTCAAATTTCCTGTCAAACCCCAGAAGAAATCATCAGCTAACCTGTAAAAGATTCTGATGATTTTTGAAGATGTCCAGCTAAAACTGTAACAGTCAATGCGAGCTATCAAAGAAAAACCTAACGCATGTCTTTGAAGTAATGTTACAACAGAAAAGGTCACAGCTTCTGAACACGAGACACAGGTCACATTTGATTTTCAGAGGGATAGCAAATAATAATTTCCGGAAAGAAATACTTCTATGATGCCAGTCCTAAATCCCTACTTATACGAAGATGGAGACAGAGTTTTCTCTAAAACTGGTCTTCAGGGACAATAACTTTCTGCTCTATTGGGTGAGAATGCTCTAAGATGAGTATTTCAGCTCTGAAATGTGTATTTTCTCTGAATATACACAAAAATTTGTCAGAGGTTATCACAGACACTAAATATATATGAACTAATGATGAATCCCTGTACTTGAGTCAGAGTGATGTGATGAACACATTAACTGGAGTTTCTTGCTGTGTAATTATTCACAGTGAGTAAGAAAGGATTTACCAATCTAAAAATAATATTGTAGCAGAGCTGTTGACAGTTTTCAAGGAAGAGAAAAACATGGCTGTCTCCGATAAGATTCCAGTAGCCCTGAGTACAATTCCTCTAAGAGACTGGGTTAGTCTGTGGACAATATCTACATGTGAAACAGACTTGTTTCCTGAAGGAAAGAAGAAGATTCTCACTGTTAAGTTATAATAGGGACTAGAATTTTGGGGTTCAACTAATCTTAGTAAGTGTAACCATCTTTATGTCAGATGACTTCTAAAATTCACTATTTTAGCTCCTTCTGCATTCACTCCCATGAGAAAACTACTTGAGAACCTGTGTTCTCATAACCATTATTGTAAGACAGCAAGAATCAGTTCCCAAAGAAACTCCCCCTTTTCTTGAACGAGAGAGGAAGCCTAAAAAAGTAGCTTTCACCACATTTTCAGATGTCAAAAATTGAATTTAATCCAGCCCATTTTTGACAAAAGATTCATAAAATCATAGAATCACAGAATTATTTAGATCAGAAAACACTTCTAATGTTATTTTGTCTAACCATTAACCTAGCACTGCGAAGTCCATCACTAAACCATATCCCTAATATGGCATAAAAACATTGAGTCAGTTTGAGGCTGAACAAATTTGAGGATTTAGGAATGTGGAGTTATACCATATCAATGTCAGAATAAACTTTTCAGATCTACGCAAGCACTGAAACAAAAAAGACAATATTGCAAATTCTTGCTTTTAAATGAGGAAATTCCTTTAATTCCAGTTCAGCTTTCCTGCTCAGCTGCTTGAAAATCTCTCAAGCTCTCCTGCAGTACATCATTCTAGAGCAGTCCAACTTCTAACCATCCACAGATTAAATTATAATTGCAGGCAAAACCTCAGCAGATACACTTTTTCTGTCATTTCATCTTCCAAATATTTGCCCAGCTAGAAACCTAAAAGCAAACAAGACCTCTGTTTTCATTTTAAAAATCACTGCAGCTCTCCTACCGAAAGACAAGCAATGAAATGTCTCTTTGCATCCCTTACATTAGAAGCACCTGGGAAAAGTTGCAAAATGTTTTCATCATGAATGTTCAAATGTGGAGCTATTCATGAAGAGCTTTTTTAATGCTTAATGTATTGTATCATTTCATGAACTTACCATATTGTTTATTTTGGATGGTAGTTTCACTCACATTGTGTTAAACTCATGTTAGTTTATTCAAGGTCTGGTATTGTTTAGCTACTTTCACTGCCATTCTAATTAAATTGAACAAAAGAGACACACCCAACCCCCTGAAAAATTTCCAATAAAACATTAGTCAAATTTTGATAATGAGAAAGAATTTGAAGAGGGAGGAAAAAAAAAAAAAGTGCTCCAAATCTTAGAACTAGTGGTGGAGGAAACAAGCAATAGACAAAAATGCCTATCAATACATATCAAATCACAATTAGTACACTGGCACTAACTGACATCTTCTTAATAATAACAATGGTAATACTTCCACATAATATATAGACATGAAAAGTTAACAGAAGATAGGTTTCACTTCCCCCAACTTTAGCTGTTTAAATTTTGCACTCTTAGCTTAAGTTGGCAGGTAAACTTCCTCTAGAGCTAATGGAAAAAGGAAGATACAAGAGAGCTACAATAGCTCTTCTAAGAAAAGTAGACAGGATATGACTATGGGGGAGTTTTATTTTATGTACTGCAAAATGAGCCTTGACAAATGGCTTAGATAGACACATTTAAATGAGGAAGATGTATCTTACCACAAAACGCAGTGGCATGACTTCTTAAGGAATCTTTACCAATACTGAATTTCAGGGTTGGGGCTGTATGAAATGTAAGATAAATGAAAATCAGAAATTCTCTATCTGATATGCATTGCATAGGCACTAGATCTCATGCAAGGATTAATCTAATTTATTTGTGCCTGCCTTTCAGATTTTATGTCCCTTTTCAGCCTTCAAAAGACGTATTCATTTCACTTGGTTGTACATGAGAAATCTGGTTTTGGTTAAATAATTTTGTGGTGTCAGATAAAAATTAACCTCAATGAAATTTTATCACAATCAAATAATGCACATTTTAGACAGAATTTTTTCTTAAAAGGTAAATAATTACTTGCATTGTTCAGTAGAATGAGGGCTTTCAAAAGCTAAACTTTTTCTGTCATTTTGGGGAAATATAAGAAAAATTTTTCTGAGTAAAAAGCAAAGCCAGGGAATTTCATTGAATTTATTTTCTCTCTTATGGGAGATATTATACAAACTTAATTCAGGGAAACAGTTTTGATATTTCAAGCAACACGGAAAACTTGCATAATCCAATATATAAGAAGCATGAGATGCAACTATGATTTTCAGCATTCTGTTTGAGAAAACAAATTTCACCACACTCCAAGGTACACTCTGAGCTAAACTCTACAGTTTGGACTGCCTTCTACACAAAGCTTTAAATCCAACTATTTTTCTCAGTGATTTTTATTTAAAGAAAAGAGACTAAGCCTTGACCCTTCATTTGTACCTCAGAAGTGTTAGACCTGGGATAAAGAACTGTGGTTTCAGAGATATCATACAATGCATTGTCAGGAAAAGGCGTGGATAGCTTGCATACGAAATTTCCTGAAAACTATGTTTGCAAGGAATTTGCTTTGTTATAAGGCTTTTAAATCCTTTCTACTTATTAAACACTGTTCTTTTGGGAATATACATCTCCCGATATTTTTACTTCCTATGGAAAAATATAGTATATGGTTTTCCCTCAGGTATTTCTGTTCTAGATAGAACTTTAGGCTGATATGAAAATCTGCATTGCCTTTCATAGGTGGGAAAATATAATCCATTAATTGTTATAGCATCTGCTTTTATACTGACCTCTGCAACAGGAAATAAAGTACAAATGACCCAATAAAGTTGGTGATAAAAAATATAAATAGCATCTTGCCTTCTTGCTATTGTGCATTTCTGGATGTCCTGCAACACAATATAACTCACAAAATCCTGCTGCAGAAAGACACCAGAGGAAATCTGTGATTTTATGTGCAAGTTGCTGGAAAAAGAAGCTGCTAACCTGGACCTGAAAATTAGCTGCAGACAACTACTTCATCAGCTTTTTTTGAGAACAAAGAGAACGCACATTTTGTTTAGAGATACAAAGCAACCCTTTTTAGTATATATGACTATGTCCTTGACTCATAACAAAAAATAAGTTACAGTTATACTTCTAATTATAGATGTTGTATTTCAATTGTAAAAGTATTTCAAATTGTGTGTCTATTTAAAAAAATCATACTATAATCATATTGTTTAAGTTATCATAGGTACTCTCTTCCATTATTTGACTTCAGCGTTTTGCTCCCTATTTCTAGGGTAAAAAAAAAAAAAAAAAAAAAAAAAAAAAAAAAAAAAAAAGAAAAGAGGCAGAAACAAAAACCAGACAAAATCATGCATCATTTGTCAATTAATGATTGTTATTTCAAAATAATATCTTTTAAATTTTTTAGATGGAATTAAGCATTCAAAGTATCTGATTTTTCTAGAATATGTTATGTCCATCTTAACAGGAGAACATCTCTTAAAAATTGTACAATCTGTGTTTTACAAAACAGTGGCTGGACTTTTTCATTAATCTATGAAACTGTTTGGTAACTTTGAACTGATGTGTCCAGTCAGTTTCCAGATATTGGCACAGAATTCCATTACATTTACTATAATTTTCCTAGTCTTAATTTGGTTTCTTGTAAAGCAAGCAGAATTTTTTTCCTTGAAATATTGAAGTCAAAGTTGATTTAAGACCCAAAATGTAGGTTTTAATTAAATTTTTAAATATAAATTAGGTAAATTATTTGTAATCTGAAAAAAAATACTCAAGTTTGCCTTGCCTAGCTTGCCTTGCCAAGCTCTTCAACTGTTGTAACTTCTCCTTTCTCCCCTTCACTTACATCTTTCCCCATGCATTTAACAACAATTCTCTTGCTATGCTGAACTTCTAGGCATGTTAATTAGCTGTCTGGTATAATACATGTTGCTTGATTGAGGCTCTAGCATCATCCCCCACAGGAACTGCTGGCAAAGATGAAGCTGTAGTTTAACACTACTTGACCAACGTCCACACTTCCCCAGACTTGTGAGACCATACTCAGTTCTCTGCTTCTCCCTCAAATGGAATCAGCTGAAGCTGACTGCTAGGTTCAAAGATTACTTGGGAAAATGGCATATATGCAATAGAACTGATAAACTGACAGCATAATTGCACAATTTTCAATCCTAAAGGGTGATTAAAATCAGCAAATTAAAGGCTGAATAGGGAATATGTTTGTTATCTTTTGAAAACACTCTTTTCTTGAACAAATGTGGTCAGCACAATTATTTAAAATTATTCCCTTGCATTTTAGCAGGGCCCTTGTAAAGACAAAGGGCGAAAATGAAAGATTATCTCCTTTAAGGGATACAACAAAAATCTAGGTACTAACACTGTGATTTCTATGTGTGTCATGTATTCCAGTCTATCAATACAGACAAATAAGCATGCAAGAGAACTTGAAGGGAAAATCTATCTAGTGGATTTCCAATGTCTTTTTCATATCATGACACCATTTATTCCTCTTCATTATTCATTCTTTTTCTCTTTCTGTGACAGGAGAGCTCACTTCAAAACAACATTTAACCAATACCCATGTATTCCAAACAATGATACTATCAGCCATCACAAAGGCATGTGAAAACAGTGGATTTTTTGTAGTCTATCTTGAAGAGACTGGATGTTTTTCTCCCTTCCTAATTATTCTGACAAATCTTCCTTGTCATCAACAGATGCAGAAAAGACTGATGACTGCTACAGCTACACATTGAGCACATTTATCTCTCTGAAAACGCCTACTGACATTCTTTGAATAAATCATGTCAGAAGTAGTTTTCTCTATTCATGATTCTTTGAAAAAGAAAATCTTCACATTTTTCTTTTCTATGGGCCACAATGCAATATAAAAGTTTTTTTCCCTACCAACGAATACGTAATGGAAGTTTTGCAGTTGCATGCATCATGTAAGTTGAAAATTAGAAAAACAGTCTTTACCATCTTACGTTCCATATAGTGTATACATTCCTTTCAGAACACATATATTGGCATTCTGTCCCTAATGAAGCCATCAAAATTTTAGCCATGGATTTTTCTAAATTAAAGATTTAACTTCCAGGATGGATTCAACTCTTTAGTTTATGTATCTACAGTGTAGTCTTGTACCTCTCTGCTATCCACTTCAGAGCTCTATAGATATTAGAGGGCAAAAGGGTGTCTTGGACCATGAAATGTCTAATCCTTTTTAGACCTCTTACAGTATGATATCTTTCGCACACTGGGAAATCCTGATTCTCTTCAATGGTTATTTAAAAAATCCTAAAATTACTAGTTCAGGTAAAGATATCTCCAATTATTTTGATGAATTTTACTCACAGGACTTAGTTCAGATGGAGGTAAAGACAGCCAGTTCACAAGTAGCATCTGTCAGTGTAAAGTGTACACTTGGCAGCTGGTTTTCCCTTCTTCAGATAAAAATGGTCACAGTTTTCTTCTTGCATTTTAACTGTCATTCCCATGTAAAATTTGTCATTCAAACAAACCAACGAAAGAAAAAACAAATAGAATTCTAGTTCACAGGCACTAAGAAGAATCCTTTTGGTTGGTTGCTATGATTGAGCAAATGCTCAGACTTCATCTTTTAGGAACTCATTTTCTGAGGTCATGTCAGGAAAAGAGTCAAAATTAAACATTGCATGTCTGCTAATCTATTTCCTCAGCTACTTTAATAGGACTCTTTTACATGTGGAATTCTGATAAACATTAACAGAGCTAAAGTTAATGTTTACACTTATAGTAGGTTTTGGGGTTTTTTTTTATACTGGAGAGTGGATAGAAAAGAGTTTGTTAACAGGAAATTAGGTTGAGTTCATAACAGACACAGGACAACTAAGGTTACTATTTATAGCTTCATTCTTTACCTGCTGCTATGTAAGATTATACTCCTTCTTCACAATATTCCGTATCTTTTGAAGGTATGACAAAACTTATCCTTTAAGCCCCTCTCACTTTCCCTCTTGAGATCCCAAGAACTACTCCAATCCAATGAACTTGCACTTTTAGATCATAATTTAGTGTCCAATCATTATATCTGTAAATGCTGATTTTGCATCATACCCCTTAAAACTAGTCAAAACACATTCAAGGCTGAACTCCGTTTTTAATAGCATTAAGCAAGCTGAGTTAGCTTCTTGTTGAAGTATTTGCATGTAAGAAGCTGCAAATCAATAATAATATACTTCGCTCTGTTATCCTTTTAAGCACATATTCGCTCTCATAAACTGGCTGATGCTTGTCTAATTAAGTCCATGAAAAAGTTGAAAAAATGACATAAGCTAAACTTGCCCTCTGCCTGCTTAGGCAAAAGTTATTGGAAATGTCCAGAACAAAGAGGATATAAATGGATATCAGTTCTAATGCTATTCTAATGCCATTCTAATGCTTTTTGTTTCTCTTACTTCTCCCTCAACCCTGCTGCCTTGAGTTGAAGGCCCATCTGAAGATTATCAACTCTACTGGAAAACACAACAATTAATACATTGGATAGATCTAAGATAAGAAAATTAAAATTTGTCTAAAAATTAAAATTTGTCTATTAAACTGGTAAAATAAATTTTGTCTGATATTAGATAAATATATACTTTTATCTGATCCAAAGGGAATATTTAAACAAGAACTCTATGCTCTACAGTAAGTTGGACTAAACAACAGTAATAATTCCCTTGGCCTTGAAGTCCATTCACTCTGAAGTAAATTTATGGGCATCCCACTGGAAATTCCTTCACTCTGATGGGTTATCTTACATATTTTGCAGGCCTAAAGATTTAGAGAAAGTCAGTAAAATACATCTGGATATAGATGCAGTAAATTACCTTTTTGTAATGAAAAATCTCAGGATTGAGAACATGATATGTGAAATATAAAATCAAATTGGTTAGACAGCTTGGGTTATTCTAAAATTATGTAATTTTTGGATTTTGAATGATTAAAGAAAGTACAAAGCTGAGCATTTATCTTAATTTAAAAGTTCCTTTCCCCCTCCAAAATAGTTCAAACAGTACTAAAATAATGTGAACAACTAATCTAATATAATAATTTACCAAGAAGGGTGTCGTGGTTTTGCCCACCAGCCAGCCCCTGGGGCTGAGGATGTTTTTGTCCAGGTGGATTTCTGGAGAAAAAGCCAGTCAAATCTTTCAGTAATGCCTTTGCTAATTACATGTTTAGGAAAACGGAAGAGAAGCCTATTGAAATTAGGAGCAGTTGAAATTGGGAGCCACGTAGGAGAGGCATCAGGCCCCAGGTGGGGGCCAGGCCCCTCCACCCCTGGCCCTGGGTCAGGAGCATGTGTGGCACTGAAGGCCCCCTTCTCTCTTATAATGGAGTAGAGAGAAAAAAAAATTTAGAGAAGAGCCTGGATGAGAAACTCTGCAGAAGGAATTCTGGCAGAAAGATAAGGGACCTCCAAGGTCAAAGCTAGCAGCCAGAGGAGAAGGAAGTTCGAAGGGGGGCTGTTTCTCCCCCCTTTCGCTCTCTCCCTTCAGCAGGGAAAAGACTAATAAATAAATCCCTGCCACCTATAGAAATAAATCCCTGCCACCTATAGAAGTTTGTTGGAGTGAGGAGATCCCCACACTGCTCGTGGAAGAGCCTACACTGGAGTAAGTTGATGCATGAAGAAGCCGAGACTTTATGAGAGACCTGAGGTGAAGCAGAGTCCTATTGAAGATTTGTGACCCTGAGAGAGAGACTTACGCTGCAGCAAGAACGGCTCGGGTAAGATGTTGGGATCCAAGTGAGGGATTCATGCTAGACTCATGTCGGAGAAGTCTGCCAAGGACTGTTCTCCTGTGGGGAGGGACCCCCAGAGGAAACAGGGGTGAACTCAAAAGCCATTATCCCCTGTGACTCTACGGTGAAAATCCATGGTAGGCAAGTGTCCACTTGCAGTCTATGGAAGAGAAGACCTTCAGGGCCTGGGTAACCCCCCAGCCTCCAGTCTTAGCCCAGGAGGGGGGTAGGCCCAGCCTTGAGGCGGACAAAGAGAGATAGAGTTCTAGCTGCGACAAAAAGGAGTTGTCGTCCTGAGATAACAGAAGAGCTTTAGAGTGCTGCAGAGTTATTGAAAAGACCTGGAGCTCCGAGAATGGAGAAAGAGACTGCTTCTCCTCCTGGACTGATAAAAAGGGGGGAGAGGTATTTCTGTAAATACATAGTACCTTTTACCTACATAGAATTATTGTAAATGTAGTTCTTTAGTTTTATTTTGCTATTAATAAATGTTTATATTATTTTCACCAATCAGCTCTCTTTTGTCTGCATAAACCTTCTCTCAATTAATAGTAATTGTGGGGGCGGTGTGAGAGCAAATTGACCCAGAGCAAAACCACGACGATTTTGGTGGAGAATGCGGGCAAAGGCTACCCAGAGAGGCAGTAGCCGGATCAAACCATGACAAAGGGTTAAATCAAATTATAAGAAGCCAGTTTTATTATTTAAGGTTATCATTACAGTACTTGTATCATTATATATATTACGTCATTATACCAGCTACTCTAATTTTAGTTCTACTAAATGTATGAATTTACTATCAATTTGATTGACAAAACAATCCCTGGCAAATTTTTCAATCAAGCTGTCTATGCAGGCAAATTTTGGAAAAGACAGTAGCTAAGAAAAGATCATCAAGTTCAGAGTATTCTTCATGTTCATTCGCATCTTTATCAGTTCACACAAAACCCTCATTTACTAATACCACATGCTCTCTTCTGCCCAGCTTTGCTAATTCCCATGTGAAATACTCAGTTCTGACTCTGTAGTGTAATCACCAGTAGAAGTCTTGTTGCCATAGCTGCGGCCAAGATGGCTGTCTTAGATACTGTGACTACAAGACACTTCACTGTGGTGATCACTGTGGTCTAAACAACCCTCTTTTCTGTATCCCTTTACCTTGATACTTGGGAAGGTCCTCATGATGCTCTAAGTATCATCTAGCAACGCGGCTCAAACACAAAAATAGAAATAGTTTAAACGTAACTATAAAACTAGCTATAAAGTCAATCCAAATGTTTCTAAATGAATTATAGGAATGGCTACATTATAGGCAGTGGCATCTGCTCAATTGGATGCTAAAAGGTGATTTTTATCCTGTATAATTTCTTCCTGTTCCAACTCACCTCCCAGTTCTTATCCTCTCCGAAGAAAGAGAGACACTCTGGGGAGAGCAGCCCACGTCTCCATACCACTACAGTCCTCATTTTCCTAATTGGTATAGCACAACTAGCACCCTACATGCAACTATGTACACCAGTATTTCTGTCATCCAAGAAATTATAAACCTTGAAGCTGCAATTAATGTCTTTCCTGACCAGAAGATCAGGAACCTAGAAAAAACATCTGATAAGGTGCTTTGAACCTGCAAAATACTGTTCCAGAAACATTGTGATTACTTGTCTTCAAATCAGCCTATAAACTGAGCTGCAAATGTCAGGTGGGCAATCTGGTGAGATATCAACTTTGGAACATTACTGAAAAAAAAATATCATCTGAAGAATACTTCCATTCCTCAGCAAAGACCTTTCAAAAATGTTTTTTGGGAAAAAAAATATTCTAGCTTCTTCAATCAGCTTCAATGCAGTAATAATGATTTAGCTGAGCACTGAAGCAAGAGATTACTAAAAGAAATAAAGTTTTGACATCTGTGAGATATGTATTCCTCCTTGTCTGAATAAAATACTTCTAGAAAAGGCCATCAGAAAAGAGTTTTCAGACAAGGCTCTAAAGAGGAGGCGAAATGGGACTGAGAACAAACATGGTCAATGATAAGACCATTCACATTACTTTAATAAAAGCACTCAAAGAGCACTCTTAAAAAACAAACAAATGCTGTTTTTCTAGCAGTCAAAACTCCACTGTTTTGGTGACTACAGATCTCCCACTAGAGCCTGAAAAGCACCTAAAATGGTTCAAGATCTCAGGCAGATAAATGCATGTTAGGTACACAGGTATTTGCTAATGGTGCCAGACTGAGTTAATCAAGAAGCTGCAACCTTTGATTTCTGAACAAGGTCAAAAAGGCTGGTTTGGCTGCCGAGTTTGGGGAAAATATTGTCCTGAATTGCTCCACAGGGAGTTATTTGGATTGCTGAGCTAGCTTTAAAGCCTCTGCAGAAGGTGCTGACCTGAACCAAGATCTTGGCTCCAAGCCCAGTCCTATCAAAGAAATAAGATTTCCATAGACAGTAAACAAAAATTAATCCAGGCAAAACACTGCCTCATCAATAAGAACACTATTCTTAATAAAATTAACTCTGTAGCTGGCAGATACATATTTTAACAACCCCACTATGGTCAGTGGATACTTGGACTCTGCTATGCTCTAATAAACAAACTTTGATGAAGGTAACACAATTTCTTTAAAGAGAAAACATATTAGTTACATAGACTGAAGAAACACATTGAATTGTTTGTGCTTATTACATGATGATGAAAAATTGTTAATTGTTTCCTTAAAGGTTATGAAATAAGACCAGTATGAAATAATATTTTTTCTTTTACTCCTATCTGTATAAAAACCCATGTTACTCTGAAACTGCCTCTGTTAATGTTGTATCACCTGAATAAATGCTATCCCATAACAGAACCCAAAGCAGAACACTGCACATCTGTCCACAGGCTTCCTGCGGACCATCAATTCTGAAAATTTCTTGCTAACAGATAACCTTCTTCTTATCTCTTGTGTTCATTCTGGTCTCTGAAACCAAAATTTCCTATAAGCTGGAGGAATTTTTTTCAGATTATACTTTTACAACATATAGAAAATATTTAGACATCACACAAATGGCAGAGCAATGACACATATAGCATCACTTCTATTGATTTCTTGCTCATTGAGAAGCTAGAAAGGAGAGTATTACAACACGAGCAATGTTGTGTTTCACAGAAAATGAATTTTCAGATTAAGAAAAAACTACTAATCACAAACTCCTATTGTCAAAGCAGAACTTCCTCTTTGATTATAACTATATACTTTAAACAATTTCTAGGAAGTGTCAAAGTTATATTTGTTACACCCAAGGATCATTTGGCAGAAATGGAGCAAAGCTACTCGGTTTTTTTATCAGTAAATATTGCCACCATTTGATTAAATTGCTATAAGAAATCTCTCTCTTTTTAAATTACAAAATAAATCTAAAGCTATACTTGTCCCATGATCTAGATCCATTGATACTGTAAAGCAATTTCTAAATGAAACTGCATATTTAAATTCAAAAGTGTGATGTAAAAATTCTGTTCTGAATTTAGAGGTAAGCATGCTATTTGGATACTGACCTGTGTGAGTCCATAAGGTTCTCCAGACATTTAGAATTTTGATTTTTGCATAGTTAGAACTGTGCCTTTAAAACAGTTTGCTGTCTGTATCAAACCTCCAGATCAACCTCACTAAAGAGTTCTATCCTGAAGACACATTCAGACTCTGCTCAGCAAAAACTGATAGGATTAGTCTTCTCACAAATAGCAGTTGCTGTCACTTCTTTAAAGGTATAGGTGAAAAAGGAGACTGTGTTCACCTCTTCTATAACAGCTTAGTGTTTACAGCATTTGATTGGATTCACTTCCCTTCCTGATCTAGACAGATCACAGTGTTTTACACTCCAAGGAAGATGTCCCAACTTTTGAGTCCTTTGAGAAGAAGGCGAAGTTGTTGTGATTAGTCCTCATCTCCGTTTTCTTCTCCTAGGACAATATGCATTCGATAGGATGCTCAGGATATTCTTAAGTAAATGAACTAATCTAAAATGACTGAATGGACCTAGGTAACCAGAACAATTCAGTCACATTCAAGGCCCTCCTCCTGCCTACCTGAAGGCCTATTGGATATGGTGATGGAGTAGACAGCATTGTCCTGGTATGGATTGTCCTGGTAGCCTTGCCTTTTGTCACCCTTTTTCATGTGTTGCTGGCTGCAACTCATTCATACACAGTCACACACATGCCTGTCATATCTAAAAGGGCTGATATTCAAAAGAATAATACCATGGAACACATGCATAGTACTCATCTGACAGGACATATACATGTGTATTCAGTCATGTGACAAACATGTTAATACAGTGGTAACTTGAGGAGAGCACATCTTAAGACACACAGAACTCAGCCTGCACAGGGAAAAAAGGTTCATTGCTGTATTTTCCCGAGTTACAGCTCTGAAGATCAATTCTGGCCTGAAGAAATCTTAGTTCTCCAGTATAAACCATTAGTTTCCACAGAATGCTGTAGCCAGTTAGGCAAAAGTCTGCTAGTTTTGACACAACTCTGGAAAAACGGAGATGCTCTTTAAAAGTTCTTTCAATGCAAAAAAGAATACCGAATTATAATTCTGACTTTGAAGCTGAGTGCTTTATTAATCTGCTAACAAAATGATATATATTACCTTCACAGTCAGCTGTCCACTGTTTCTGTATGACTCACACTCAGAAAGATGATGACCTCCACACCACAAAATCAAATTATTTATATAGACAGGTAGGTGGAGCAGTAGGATCTGAATTACAGGTCGCTGTAGGTAAAATTATTGTAGCACCCCTGAAACGATGAGTTACAGCAATCTAAGAAGCTGGAATACCAGCAGGACCTTGGTTTGCAACTTCACTAAAAACATAGCAACGTGTTGTTCATTATAGAAAGATTGTTGCAAATCTCTCCTTGTTTTAAAATCACATAGTTAAAAAATTAAAAGGTAATAATATTTTTTTCATGCATGTGTGCTGTTTTGCTGGGAAGGGGGGTTGCTTGGTTGGTTGGTTTGTTTGTGCTGTGTTTTCTTGTGGGGTTTTTTATGGGTTTGATTTGGTTTGGGTTGGGGTTTTTTTAATGTAGGTCATAAAACATATACTGGCCTCGTGATCAGGCTTGTGTTTCTGCAAAAAAGCAAGTTTTTTTGTCTGCTCATGAAGATTAAAGGAAAGCTTGAGCAGTGATCTATATTTAAATGTTGCTTTTGCTCTAGCAAAATAACAGAACTGGAAAAAGCATCACAGAAAAAGGAGATGTTTTATCTATTAATAATAGAAAGAAAAAATAGAATAAACTGAGTTTTCACCACAGTTATTGCAATCACAATTTCCTTTTTTCTGTAACCAAACAGTAACAAATAATTATATTATGCAGACCAACTGTGATGGTAATTAATGCAGTGCAGTGCAATATAATGTAATATTCTGCAGACTATGTAATTATTTTGAGAAGTTAGTATCATCAATTACCCTTCCTTCACAGCACGTTCTCAGTTTCATAATTGAAATCCATCTGAGCAATAAATAATACAGATTATACAACATACCATGAGAGGCATGTTAATTAATAAATAAATAAATAAATAAATAGAATGTTAACAAAATGTGGAGGGACTGCAGAAATCCTAAGACATTAGCAAGAATCAATTAACCCTATGCACCTAAATTCTGGCCTTCAGTACCTCATTGATATTGACTGCATGGTGTTTTCCTAGCCTTATTTGTAGTGCATACTGTGAAGAAATACATATTCATATTAAAGTTTGGTAATATACTAGAGAGTTCAAATTTGTAAATAGGTACATATATGAGTAAATAAGCAAGAAGAAAATCTCCTCTATGTTGCAGAAAAATTAATCAGGATTTTATCTGTAAGAACCTGACTCAAAAAATGGAAATAGCATAAAAATATGAAAAGCATAGAGATGTCATCTCCAAGAATCTTAAATTCTGTTCTAATAAAAAAATCATTCCACATGGGTATATAGACAATCAACAATTAAAGAGATTGGCAGTAGATGTATAACATACCAACTCAACTTTCTCATCAAACTCTTTGTGGTTTTCCTGTATTTTTTTGATACAGCTAGTTATGATCTCTAGAAATTTGAACTGAAAATTAAAAAAATTGCATCTAGAGACAAAGCATAAACAAAAGCAGCATGGCTGAGGATGTGAGATACTTTAAATCTACTAAGGAGGAAAATCAGAAATTTTCTTTCAGTAAGAATTCGGACTGTATATTAATTTGGTTCACAACTATACTATGGCATTTGGCACATAATCCAAAAACTAACAACAAAGAAGAAATAAAGATACTGTAGAGAATAAATTTAACACAGAATGTAAAGGGCATATTCCATAATACTTCCTACCAACATTAATTAAACTATCACAAGCTGGAAAACCAATTTTTTATGAAGATCCTATTGTACAGCAAAAAGGATTTTTGGCACATTCGTACCACTGATTAATGCAGATGGAGCAGAAATATGGGCATTCTCCAAGAATATCAAGTATCAGTTAAAAGCTGAGTTGTAAAACATGAAAAGATTTATGCATAGAGTATTGCTGGAACTATACCAAGTTCTGCAAGGTCTTAGTTGTGGTACTTAAAGAAGGAGCCCTTGAGTATTTCAGACATAATAAAAATAAAACTATAGCCCCACAACTTCTGCCAAGTGAATTCTAGTATGGTCCTAGAATCAGATAGGAAAAAAATGGAGACTATGAAAATGAACAACAGAATCATCAAGGTGAAAGACATCTTGGAAACTGTGAATAAGCAAGAGTAAGAAAAAAACATAATCTGCAGTGCAACTTAAACCATCAAAGATTATAATAAGAGCTGTCAATGATAAATCTTTACTTGGAAGCTATATGAACACTGTAGTATTTTCCATGCAGTGCATAATGCAATCTAATAACAACAGTGAATATTGCAGAAACGTGCTACATCTTTCTAAGAGTTATTGATGTTGTACTGTTCCTTTAATGGAAGTAAGTTAGACGTGCCTTTGGCTATTTAAAGTCAGTCTTGCATTACACATTCTTCTATTGTGCTAGAGGCTAGAGATCCTTTTTACCTAAGGAAAATAAATTAAAATTGTTCATATCCTCTTTAAGAATGGAAGAAAAAAATCCACAGAAAATGAGTTCTATGTAAATGAACTCTATGCTCACACTATTTGGAAGACTGCCTGCCTTTGAAACTATCTGAAAAACTTTGGTTCCTTTTACTTCACCCCTCACCTTTGGGACAGAATGCATTTCCGCTGTTTTGTTTTTTTTTTCAGGAATAACACCTTCTTGAAGGGAGAAGAATTGGGTCTTTCTAACACTCTTAATTTTTGTTATCTTTTCAAAGTATAGTCTTTCAAAGTCTTTAAATCAATCTTTAATCATAAATACTTCTACCAATTCCATGGAACTACTAGTGTATTTATTCTATAATGCATATTCTACATTATTTTGGGGAAACTGAGTTGGGAGGTAGAGTTCAAAATGATAAATCATGTTTCATTTATTTATTTCATTATTTATTTCATTCATTTCACTAGAAAAAATCCTTCCTCAGCATTTTGTGACATATTAGAAAGATATAAAATATGCAAAACAACCATATTCTTTAAACTAATTTGACCTTTTTGTTTTATCCATCACTGTAGGTAATGATTTGGCATACTATTACAATCCACTGAAACTAACAATATTTGTTTTTCTTATATTAAAATTACCTAATAACTTAACTACTTCTGGGCCTGAGTGCACTCCATCTAGGAAGTCCTGCTTAAAGCAGATGTGCTCCTTACTACTGATGTATGAACTTTAAGCCCCAAGAAGACCATTTAACAACATGTTATGAGCAATTGCTTGAATTAATGCACACAAAGCAACAAAGACTGTGAAAAGGAGTTGGTTTCTTTTCTGAATTAGTTTGACATTCCAAGATAAGTAGTGGTCTGTAAGTTTGTAATGTATTTTACTTTTTTGAATGCGTGCAAATTATTAAGAAATTCTAGTTCAGTCTGGCAATCCATCTTTTCTTTTTCTTTCTTTCAACGTTCCCTGATGCATGATGCATAGGACACCATCACAAAAAGAAATTAATATATCATAATACTAAGAAAAATTGCATAAAAATTATTAATAACTCTTCATTTGAAATGTTTCATTTTATTCTAAAGATGCTTATTCTCCTGTATGACATACATTCCCACATATGTACCAAATACCACATAAACCTCACAGAGATTTGTCTTATGAGAAAGTCCCTAGTTCCCCATCTCTTCCTCTGACATAGTTCATTTTATTACAAAAAGAAATCCTTCACTATGATTTGAAAGCAAGCTCAACTCCCCCATGTACATTCAGTTGAAGTATAGTAACAGAAAAGGAATACAAAGATTTGGGTTTTTTAAAGAGAAAATGCAGCAATACATGGGTATTCTGTAGGCAGAATATATTAATAAAAAATGTATAAAACCCACCCAGCTTTGTAACCTGGAGTGTGTTGTTCTTTGAGGATTACCACCCAGTACCCAGATTTACAGCTCCATAATAAATTACAATATCACCTCTGTGTATAATTGGCTATAGTACACTGGGCTACAAACCCAGTTTTGCGATAACAGTAGTAGTAATATAACTTAGCAGCAAAAATGGAATTACAGCTTTTTTCCATATTTTCAGTCTTTTGTTAGTTTGGATGCCATTTTCATTTTCTTTAATCTTATGCATAAAACCTTTGACTGGATAAATATGCCTAGTCTTTTAAATTGGTACCAACAGAGCTCAGATTCTCATTCAGCGAAAGTTACACATGCTTAATTTCTTCAATCTTGAATAGTTCCACTGAGGATTTTTGCTCTTCAAACCAGCTTTGAAATTGTGCATTGTTTTCTAAAAATTCCAAAGATCTACAAGTAAAGGTGCACCCAAACTGTTCTCATGAAATTAAGACAAAAGCTGGGATATGCATTCAGCTATTATAGTGATGATTAAAAGCTGTAGTTTATTAGCCTCAGAGGAACTTGCCAAAATTCCACTAACTTCCACTTAGTCACCAAATTCTTTGCTCCAAATCAAGGAAAAGGGAGGATTTTTCTAGAAATACAAAACAATCTCCAAATCTTTTCTTTTTCTTACTTGAAGGACCATGGGTTTTCTTGTTTTATCAACAACAAAATTATTTTTCACCAGCTCCAGTGCAAGAACTCACACTGCTGAAGGGACATCACTCCTCCTGAGCATCATTCTGGTAAATTCAAAAAGTCCTGCAAAATTGCTTTTCTGAGTGTTCAGTTCTGAAAATCCCTACTCACTGCCCTGAATCTGGCTGATTATTACCTTTGCGATTTATTCAGTTATCTATTAATGAAGTCATTCTGGGGCAGGGATGCCATGCAAAAGCTCGACAGACGAGGGCAAAGGCAGCTGTCTGGTAGTTCCTCTAGGCAGCTAAGCATAGGAGGACGCAAAGACTCGAGAAAATCGTACTCTGTCTGAAGAGTTTCTGTATCCCCAGAGCCGCCGAGAATGGGGAGGGGGCGGCTGGCTTGCTCTTGCAGGCAAATGACCGGCCGTAGAGTGCGTTTTTAAGGAGTGATGTCAGAGAAATTAAACTTGAGCAGCCAAACACACTCCCTACCTCAATGACGCGTTTCTCCTGTTGACCAGGGCGAGAGAGGTGGCCCTGTAACACACCCAGATCACTCCTGTCCTACTGGAAGGGGGGCTGGCCGGAGGGAGACACTTATTAATTATGCAGGGGAAGATGTCCCTTTAAGGTCTGCTGTGCTCTCCGAGAACTGCAGCCGGAGGCTTAGTGGGGGAGATCTGGCTTTATTTGTACATCCTAGAGCCGGGCGAGTTTTTCGGGGAGGTTTCCAAAGCTCAGAGGTCTTTGGGGGGGTGGGTGGGAGGAAAGTTGTGTGCGGGCAGGAAGCTAAATTCTTCTTGATACGAAGAAACAAACGTAAAGACCGAATAACAAACAGGAAATGCCTAACTCGGCGGCGAGGCGGACGGGCGGTGCAGAGCACTGAGCTCCATCGACAGCGCAGCTCCGCCGGCGAAAGCACCGCTCCTGCCACCGCGACCCTCCGCCCGGGCTCCTGGCCCCAGGCTCGCAGGAGCCCAGGCATGGCCGCCTCCTACTGGATGCTGACAGGTAAGCAAAGCCCCCTTTTCTGCCTGCCTTTGAAGACCAAGGTCCCGTAAGCAGCCTTGCTGCCAGGGAAGTACCCAGTGGGTGCTGGCATCGGCGAGGCGGCGTCCCCTCTCCCCGATCTCTGCCCCAGGAATGCCCTTCCCGAAGCTGCCTGCCAGCCATAGGTCGTGAGGGACTTCCTCGGTTTGCTTCTCTCTGGGAACTTTAATCCTAAACCAATTTTAGAATCCGGGGGGTAAGGGAAGGCTGCTAAATGAGGATGAATGGCTGAGAAGATATAATGTAATTGAATCTAGCTTGGAAAAATAAAACCCAAACAAGTTTGTTTGGGTTTGGGTTTGAGTTTTTTGTTGTTGGGTGGTTTTTGTTTGGGTTTTGTTTGTTTTGTTTTGTTTTTAATTAGGGTAGATTTTCTGTTCTCTGGCTCTCAGACTTCTCAGTAGTAAAAGGGGAAATGAGGAAGCAATGGACTACACCCAACTCACTTCAGAAAGATGAGTTCATGCAGACATGAACTATGTAATATTTCCTTTTAGGGGTTTATTATTAAAGAATTTATTGCTTTTAGAAAAATGAATACAGCAAGTAGCAATCTCCCTGGCTAATCAGTCTGTAGTAACGTTATGGATATGAAAACAGGGGAATTAAAGAAGTGGGAAAGAGGCTAAGGCAATGCTAGGATTCATGTGCTTGCAAACTTGGACGCTGAACTCCCCAGCAGCTCTTGCACTGGCAAGTAGTACACAGTGAACCTGAAGCAGTACAGAGGAAGAAATCAGTTTCATAAGAATTGTCCACATGCAGGCAGCAGTAAGTGGGGAAAAGGCAAAACAAGAGTTTTCACCTCTTCCCTTTGTGCTTATTGTGCAAGAAAGAACAGACACAGGAAAATGTGAAAATCTGAATGTATTATTTTGGTGTGCTATGTTTAGCCATTGTTCCTACCTGTCTTTATTATTATTACACGGTGATATACTCAAAAACGTGCTTTTATTTGTGTTACTTCACAGAAGGAGGCTTTGTAAAGCAGCAACAATTTAGTGTGCCACAACTTCCCTTCAGAGCTGCTAAGTTGCCATTGGTACTGCTGACAGATAATTCACCAGTAATGAAAAAGCAAAAAAAATAGGCCAATATCTGGCAGGCCCTACCAGACAAAAACAGTCTAGAATAAAGGAGTTGCATAGAGATGTATGTACATTTCTGTATTTATACAGATTTTTATTCTTTTTTAATTCAGCTTGGTTTTGGTGAGGCCTCTGAGAATCTTGAGTACAGGAAGTCTAACAGATGCAGACAGACAGAGAAGTGACAAGCTTGATAAAGGATGAGGAAAATGATCTAGGAAGACAGGCTAAATGAGTTAGACTAGGGAGTATACCTAATAGCAAGAAAACTAAGGCTAAAGTGTTGAGCATTTAAAATAGATCTTTTTATCAAAGTATTATACTAAGAATATTCTTCTAAATGTCAATGTTTTCTTTGTTTCTTGTGAGAGTGCTCAATCATGACTTTCTATATTGCATATATTTACAAAGACATGGATGAATAGCTGGTTCTCCCAACAAAGGACAAAACAAAATCAGCATAACTCACTATGCAAAAACCTTAGGGAATATTCAGAAGAACTTTCTTATTCTTCAGGTTATGAATTGCTAGGACAGGCTACCAAAATCCCACCCCTGCATAATCCCCTTCACTGAGACTTCTGATGAAGTTGGTGGAACAGCCATAAAGGATGGCTGATATTTACCTTACCTGGCCTGAGGCAAGTGGTTTGACTAGGGATCTGCTGAAGTTTCCTCCAGCCCCACATTTCAACAGAGGAGGAGAAAGGAAGTACTTAGCCTAAAGAGTTCCACTACCTCTTAATGCTTCTTCACTTACAGCTTTATGGAAAGCTAGTTCCTTCATGGACTTCTTATTGGTGATTATAATGTTGTACTCATCTTTATAACAGATATATTATAGGTATATAATAGATAAATAGATACAGACAGAACTGTATGCAAAAATGAAGTGGTCTCTGTTCAGAGCCTGCACGCTCAGGACAGACACAGGATAAAGGGAAAGCATGAAAACAGATGTTTTCTCCAGTTTCCATCTCTCTCTTTTATCTTCCTTTGGTCTTGGAACAATAACATCCAATGTTTCCCAGCAGATTTCCCCCTGTATCTGAGATTCTTTCCCACTAGCCTTTCTTATCCAGAACTTGCAAAGTCTTGCAAGTTTGCTTGAAGTCCAGCTAAAGTGGCTGTAATATAGGGGAGAGGGTTCCTGTGCACATGACCTATCTTTGTCTAAAATCTGTACATAACCCATCTTGATAAACAGTTGATCAAAATTTGAAGACATAGGATAGTGTGTCCTAAATGCTTTCAAAATAATCTTAAAAAACACCGTGGCTCCAAAATCCCTGTGAAGATATGCTATCATCTCTTTATTCTTATCTTGCTCTGTGCTTAAGGTCTGAAATGGATGAAAAATTGCTACAATTATTAGTTTATTAGTATCTATAAGATTGTTTTTTAAAAGTAATACATCGCAAACTGTTGGGTTCTAGTCATAGTTTCAGTCTTTTATCAATATGGGACCAGGCTATGCAATTTTGAACTTTTATGTTAAAACTGTTTGTAGAGTTAAAAGCACCCACTTGTTTTGGCTCTACCAGCGTCAAATACATCTCTCTCTCTGTGACACTAGCAAGATTAGTATGAACCTAAAAACTTACATGGTTCTTAAATTTTTGGAAATGTTTTTCTTCTACTGCTCATTCTTTGGCATAAAAAAATGACAGTACCCAGTATTTTTTACCAGAGTAGGCAAAGAATCATCACTAGTAAATGTTTTCCTCTGTAAGTTGACAACAGTCTTGCTGGTTGTGGATATATCACTGAATATTTATATATCACTGATATATTTACAGTTGCCACCAAGTATTTGTGGATCACTGTTCATAACTGTATAAATCTTGTAATTTGTTAGTTGAGAAAGGGCCCATCTCAAAATGTCTCTACAACAGTCAATTTAATATTGTGAGTGGCAACTTTATTTCAAAGTTGTTCTTTTCTCTGGGTTGTTGTTTGTTTGTATTGCTGTGGGATTTTTTAATGCAGCAAGTCATCTGATTTCATGAAATAAACATTTTCTACTGGGTGGTACTGGATGCCAACTTGCAACCTTTATCTAAACTATATCACTCCAAAGATGTGAGGCTGCTTGCAAAAACCTGACTGGAACCAATAAGCAGAGGAAAGTTTGTACATACACAGCAGTAAAAGAATAAAAAGTAAAATAAATATTAATGTGTAAGGTAAATACGCACTACAATTGTTTTTCCTTGAAATAATAGCATGAGGTCAACATGCTATCAACAAGTGTGATTTTATAATTGCAAAGAATGTAAAGAGGAAATTATATAGATATGTGAAAGGAACTCCTTAAGAAAAGCTGAATGCAGAGCGTGTCTCTGTTTTTGCATTAAAACATTAATGCAAAATTACTAGTATGAACAAGCTCAAGTTAAACAAACAGTTATTTATGCACGTGCTTATGTTATATTCCCTTGGGTGGTCCAGCTTCCATCTGTGAAACTATTCATGCTAATAGTTAAGAATGTGTACTCACAGGAAGAGACTCTGAGGTCTGATAAATAAATCCTATTATGTAATATCTGATAAAGTTGTTTGTACACCAGTATCAAATTTAGAGACAAGGAACACATTACTGGGCCAGATCTGAGTTCACTGTCCTGTCACAACTGACTAGTGCTAGATACTTCAGGGGAATTTATGTGTACACCATAATGGGAGATATGGGATCATTTTTGCTTACAGTAGCCTTGTATCTCATTAAATCCTTGACTCCAAAGCCTTTCCACTTCAGCAAATTCCATACTCCACAGTGGGTTGTTTTGTTTTTTTTGTGGTTTTTTTCCCAAAAAAGAAATATATAATGGAAAACAGAAACTTCCTTTTAGCCATTCTAAATTTTCCACCTTCTCATCTGTAGGAGGCCATCCTCATACTTTGTTATCAGACTGTGTAGTCATTCTAAACTTAACGTACCTGTTCCAGTTGCCCTGACACACTTATCAGGACACATTAGTTTGCCCACTTTCTCAGCTTTTCTCTTTTTTTTCAATCATTCTTCATGCAAGCACCTTCTTTTCTGTTCTTCATTCTTTCTAAATTTGCAACGCTCATTCTGAAATGGAATTTTTAGTGTCGTACGCTGTTTCAAAAATAAGTTACAGAAGTTAGAATCACAGAATTTTAAGGGGTTGGAATAGACCTTAAAGATTATCTAGTCCCAACCCCCCCGCCATGTCCAGGGACAACTCCCACTAGACCAGGTTGGTCAAGGCTCTATCCAGCCTGGCCTTGAATACTGCCAGGGTTGGGGCAACCTGTTTCAGTATCTCACCATCTTCATAGTAAAAAATTTCTTCATAATTATCTAACCCAAATTTCCCCTTTCATGTGTGCCCATTACCCCTCCTATCAGTACAGGTCCCGATGGAAAGTCCCTCTCTGGCTTCCCTGTAGGCCCCCTTCAAATACTGGAAGGTTGCTTTGAGGTCTTCACATAACCTCTTCTTCTCCAATATTAATGTATAATGAAACAATTTTTTTTATAATTTCTGCCTTGTTAAATTTGTCTGGGCTGCAAGCTGAATTGTGTAGTGATTGTTCAGGTCCAGTTTCTTTGCAAGTATCACTGAACTAACTGGACTGTGGTTTTGCAAGGCACGTTACTTATATTTGTTAACATCAAGCTTCGCTTAACAGGTGCTCATCTGTCCCTGAAGCAAGATGCAGGAAACCGTCAAGACTCATGCAAATTTAACCAAAAACTTTTAAAGTTAGAGTTCGGTTTAAGGGCAGCGTCCAAGTAACAGTCCAGGTTTAGATTTTGCTTCGTTTAGGTTTCGGTTCTCGTTTCGCTGTGTGACCTCCGGCCGCCGCAGCTCGAAACAGCAGCTGCGGGGCCAGCACTGCGCGCCCCGGGGCACCCCGGCACCCGCCGACGCGGCCCAGGGGATGGCCACGGCCATGCCGCTCGTCCCTTTCTTCAGTGTGCCCGCAACTTTCCACATCTGCTTCGTTTTGCCGGTTTTAGGGTTTTTTCTCCTCTTGTGAAATGTCAGGGGCCTCGTTGTAAGCCTCCAGGGTTCTCAGCTGCTGCCACTGTGAAGCGCTGGAGGGGACGGACCAGCGCCGCCGCGACCCGCTCCCGCCGCGCTCCCGGCGAGGCAGCCGCGGGGACGCACCCCGGCTCGCAGCCCTCGCAGCACCCCGGCCGCCTCCGCCTCCGCCTCCCTTTCCCCCGGCAAGGTTTCCCGCTCAGGACGGAGCCCCGCCCCTGCCCGCGAGTTACGCACCCTCCCGCTCCTCCCGCGCATGCGCCGGGACCGCCGGGACTGGGCGGGTGAGGAAGCGCACACGCGCGCGCCGCAGCGGCGCCTGTGAGAGGGAGCGGGGGGCGTATGCGCATGCGCCGTGGGGGCGGGGGACGGTCGCCGCGCGTGCGCGTTGTGGCGGTCCGGGCAGGGGTCCGGCGGCGGGAGCGCGGAGCAGGCAGTGCGGGCAGAGCCAGGCCGCGCCTGAGCCCGGGACAGTAAGGGGAGCCCCTCCGGGCACGGGCACCGCCGGCATGAGGCTAGTGAGGAAGGACCTGGAGAAGGACAATGCGGGGCAGGTGACGCTGATCCCCGAGGAGCCTGAGGACATGTGGCACACGTACAACTTGCTGCAGGTCGGGGACAGCCTGCGCGCCTCCACCATCCGCAAGGTGCAGACCGAGTCGGCCACGGGCAGCGTGGGCAGCAACCGCGTCCGCACCACGCTCACCCTCTGCGTGGAGGCCATTGATTTCGACTCGCAGGCCTGCCAGCTGCGCGTCAAGGGTACCAACATCCAGGAGAACGAGTACGTCAAGATGGGCGCCTACCACACCATCGAACTGGAGCCCAACCGGCAGTTCACGCTGGCCAAGAAGCAGTGGGACAGCGTGGTGCTGGAGCGCATCGAGCAGGCCTGCGACCCGGCCTGGAGCGCCGACGTGGCCGCCGTGGTCATGCAGGAGGGGCTGGCCCACGTCTGCCTGGTCACCCCCAGCATGACGCTCACCCGCGCAAAGGTGGAGGTGAACATTCCCCGCAAGAGGAAAGGGAACTGCAGCCAGCACGACCGCGCCCTGGAGAGGTTCTACGAGCAGGTGGTGCAGGCCATCCAGCGGCACATCAACTTCGAGGTGGTGAAGTGCGTGCTGGTGGCAAGCCCGGGCTTCGTGCGGGAGCAGTTCTGTGACTACATGTTCCAGCAGGCAGTCAAGACTGACAATAAACTTCTATTGGAGAACAGGTCCAAGTTCCTACAGGTAAGGTGCTAAGCAGTGGCTTGAGAGTTGTCTGTCTGTGATAATAAAAGGTAGTCACATGGGAAATAAGACTCTTACTAGACAAATTTCTTACTGAGCATCATAAGGAAATTATTCTCATGCCTCTTGAACTGTAAGGTAATTATGCATGGTACAGGGATGGTTCCCTCCTAGGATACCTTAATGTGGACTAGGGAAAGTATTAAATATATCAAACTCACTATAAAGGTATATTTATATGAATATAAATAGTGTGAAGTTTGTAGTACAAATTTGAAAATACTTAACTGTACTATTACTCTGTCATGCTGCATAGCGTACACATTTAATAACAGCTTTCTAGAGATTTTTTTTTTTAAAGTACGTGGAAGTGTATAGGTTAGTTAATTTTGTTGTTAGTCTTGAAAGTTATGCAGATCATGGCATTTTTTCTCATTTCTTCGTCATCTCATTGATTGAGTGGGTGGGAGTTTTAACCTTTTACTGAAGTGGGCAAATTTGGGGCTTAAAATGAGTCTTTATAAGGTTACCTGTATAATTTTTAAGTTAGAGTAGGCCTGTAATCTGTGCTTGCAAAAGGCTGGAGGCAGAGTGAGTGAAGTGTGTTCCAGTACCTAATGTTCCCAGGGTTAGAAGACTCAGTGCTCCAAGAAGCCTTTTGCACTTGTAGTATAAAGGTAATAGTATGTGTGAGAAGTTTCAGTGTACTTCACAACTTTGCAAGCGTAATAGCTGTGCAAGACTCGATGCCTTTGCACTAAATCTCTGCAGTCTTAAGAGGCCTCTTCTGCAATGCTTTAAAACAGAGAGGCTCAGGTCCTAGTTTCTTAGTAGTTTCAAGTAATCCTCCCTTGAGGGGAGCATATTTAATCTAGTCTTTGAATAAGTGAAACTGTTTTCTTTTGCTCTTCTTGAAGTGCAATTTAAGGGATTTGGTGTGAGTTCTGGGTTGCAGGAGAGATCCTTTAAGAAAAGAATGTTGTATGTTTCAAGAAGGAGGTTACTTCCTCAAATAACTGTCAAGGTTATTGTTATTTATAGTGGAAGATATTTGTGATTGGCTAATCTAGAAAATGGTCCTTTCTCTTTGAAAACACCAAACCTCTGACTTTGTTTTCACTCTAGGTCCACTCTTCCTCAGGACATAAATACGCTTTGAAGGAAGCACTCTGTGACCCAACCGTAACCAGCCGCCTTTCCGACACTAAGGCAGCTGGTGAGGTCAAAGCCTTAGATGACTTCTATAAAATGCTGCAGCACGAGCCTGACCGGGCTTTTTATGGCCTGAAACATGTGGAAAAGGCCAATGAAGCCATGGCCATTGATACCCTGCTGATCAGTGATGAGCTTTTTCGACACCAGGATGTGGCTACCCGTGCCCGATACGTTAAGTTGGTAGACAGCGTGCGGGAGAACATGGGCACAGTACGCATTTTCTCCAGCCTTCATGTGTCTGGAGAGCAGCTTGGCCAGCTGACAGGGGTGGCAGCCATCCTGCGCTTTCCTGTGGCTGAGCTCTCTGACCAGGAAGATTTGTCTAGCTCTGAAGAGGATTGATGACAGTGACTTCATTCCACAGTTTCTTTTCTGTGTCATGCTGAAATGACGTTGAAGGCACTTCCTTCCTAAATACTGTGTGCAGATGTTCCATGGCATGTAATTATAAGTTAGTATACACAAAAAGTATGTAGTTCTGCTGAGCACACTTCTTGATACTGTTCTATGATAAGTTTTGGTATACTGTGTGTTGAAGCTGACTGGTTTTTGCAAACCTCCAGCAGTTTAAGAAACTAATTTGGCTCCCCAAAGCTGCTTAGTCTGTATATTAAGGCAGACTGGTAGCCTGGTGGAGTGTGTATGAAAAAAATAATAAACTAAGAGGGAGAAATTCATGTCAGACTATTTCTGTTCAAGTGCTTGAAAAGACTGTTGAAAAACAAATGTAAACTTCTTCATGCAAGATCTATCAAAACTATGCTTGATCTTCTTAGGAAGTTGCTGTTCTTCCTAGGATGTGTCAAAGGAATGGGGTCAGCATCATTTCTTAGGGCATTATGAGTCTAACCCTTTAAATATTTCTGTGAAACACTTGAAGCGGTCTTTCTGAAATCAGATCCTTTAAGTTTTTCCCTAACGTGATACTAGGTGCAAGACAAATGGTGACTCTTAATCACCCATTTTAGTTACCTTTTTGAATCCTGTTACCTTGTGAGATTGTCGTAAAGGCTAACAAGGTGTCATTGACTGTACACTGCTAAATTGGCATTATTTAGCACCCAGTTCTGAGAAAGTGTGTGAAAAGCCTTACAATATCAGGACCCTGGTTTTCATGAGGAATCTTTTGACTTGAGTTAATGTCATAATCTGGTATATTTCTATTTAGATACCTCTTTAAAAACATACATAAGATGTGATGCAGAAATTAGGATTATGAAATTATAAATCAGATTTCATCCTAAGGTAATGGCAACTGTAAAAGTCAAAATTACCTCTTCAGTTATTAGATCTGGTCAAAGTATGGAGAGCCACAGAGAGTTTTGTTTCTTCACTAGGCAATAAATCTTAGGCTGAGGAAGCCGAAATTTCTGTCAGATTCAGACGTAACTTGTGAAGAAATTGTTTCAAACCAGTGTTTGATGATGTGGCTTCTATTTGTAAATGAGCATTCCTTTTTTAAATGTGGTGGAAGGTGGAGAACAGGAACCGTGGAAGACTTCCGAAACATGGAAAGGGACATAACAGTGGAACTTTAAAAAATAAAACCATTGAAATTCTTAATCTGGGTATAATAGTTTTAGGAAAGCATTTTTAAGGGTAGTCCCTTATGCAGTT
The DNA here is from genome assembly GCA_038380795.1 of Pyrocephalus nanus. Taxonomy (NCBI): domain Eukaryota; kingdom Metazoa; phylum Chordata; class Aves; order Passeriformes; family Tyrannidae; genus Pyrocephalus; species Pyrocephalus nanus. The sequence continues at coordinate 28,489,111 of CM076263.1, read as the reverse complement.
AGTACTATCTATTGTTAGCTGAAAACTCAGCCTAAACTGATAGGGAAGTACTTTTGAGTTAAAAGCCATCTTCCCTTTTTCCACCATCCACACAGTCTTAAAGAATTCATGATCAGAACTTATATTAGAGGTATAGCCCTATGATTCCTCTTTCTCCAAAGACAAGCAAGCCCATTGAGACAATTGTTTACAATCAGCTTGCACACAAAAATTCTGTTATTTGAGCTTTACATTTTTGTCTTGAATGGTGTTGGGTGCTACAAGTCATAGAACGCTCAGGTAGATTTCCTTCAGCAGTTAAGACTGGTTAAATTAACTTCTTTTTTCTTTTAAAAATTTGTCTACACTGGTTATACACTTTACCATCTAGAAAGCACCCTGATTCCTGCTATATAGAGTTAAATGTAAAGAGCATCTGAAGGAGAAGAAACTGATCTTCAATAAATATTACTTACGTGCAGCAAATTATGGGCCTAAATAAACTCACAATGTCTAAACAAAGTCATTAATTTCTTTATAAACTGGTATAAAATAAGCTTGTATATTAGTATTTCTCTTTTTCTGAGTAGTGCCAATTTGTTGCAATTAGAAACAAATGGACTTACTTTCGAATTTGTAGTACACCACAAAGTCACAGTTTATTTCTCAACAAACTGAGAGGCAAATCAAACTCTTCTTTGGTTGTGGAATGGATTGCTGTTTTACCAGACCAAATTGGTTCCACTTACTCCATTTTAAGCCAGAAATTATGAGGAGTTTTTGCTGTGAACTGCAAGATTACAATGTCAGTTTTGTGTTTAGCGCCTGTAGTGTATCACCCAGGAAAAGAAGCAGCCATTTTGTTGCATATTTATTTTAAGGTAGAAGAGCAAACATCTGGTAAGAAAACATGAAAATAGTGATTCTTTGAATCATTTACACTTAGAATTAAAATTCTGTCCTGACTTTACATTTTGCGTATTTTTTGTTTTTTAGCTATTCCTATCATGTCACTAAGTCTCTGAAAGAAATGCACATGTAGTTGCCCCAGGTATGGAAGGGTGGGATTTTTTTTTTTTTTTATAGCCATTTTTGTAGTAAAATAAATATACAGTCACTATGTATACAAATGCATCCTGTTTCAGGAAACTGCTTAAGGGCTTGGTATTGAAAGTAGGCTGTGTTCAGTAGTTGCAGATGCTTGACCTGGCCAAGTTCCTGGGTTGCTAGTATCTCTCACATTTCAAGGAATTTGGATTAGTTGAAAAGTCCATATTGACAAACTTTCTTAATGCAACCTTAGTGTGTGTGCATAGATGACACTTGTACAGAAGATGGAGAAAGTGCTAGAGCCATGGAAAAATATTTTTTTTGTTAAAAAGTAACATGAAATCAGATTGATCTTGAACCCTGCTGTGCTCTATAGTGATTCAAATAAATTTATTAGGCCATAATGCCTCTCTTGCAAACTCGTACTTTGGAGCAGGCCCCAGTTTGTCTTGTGATCTTTGGCATTTGAATCCATTTATCATTATAGAATTTTTTGTGGTGGTTTACCAACTAAAGTTTGGTGCAAAATGCGAGATCACCACCAGCTACAGACCAAAATAATCCTACTAGTTAAAAAGCAAAAGATTAATCTTTCAGTAAAATTGCAAGACATTTAACAGTATTTGATCTAGGGAATTTCTCGTCTGCCTCATCTTGCCTTCACCCATGTATAAGTAAAATGCTAGTAGTAAAGAATCTTTGGACCACTCTCTGACCACCACTGTGACAAGAGCCCATACCTCTTAAGCTTAATTTGTACTGGGACTAGGCTTGATGGTTTTAAAGCCATGTAAGTAAATGTCTGAGTTAATTTTCATTAGCTACTATTCTCTCATAGGTTAAGTAGCCCTGAATTTAAAACTAACCTACCATTTCAAAATCTTGGTCTAACTTCTGGGCTGCTGACCTTAGTTTGCCTATTTCTGTGGAGGTATATTATACCTCACTTCTCATTTGACTGATTTACGTCTTGAGCCTCTCCAGTTTTTTTTCTGTAAGCTGCATTATCCATCCAGAAAAGTGTACCTCTATGCATGTGATTTGTTGTAGATCACCCATTCAATTTGATTTTTTTTGAGATTTTCATAGCTTTATTTTTAAAGAAAACTAGCTTGTTTCATACGAGAGTACTTACCTAGTTTTGCAGGAAAGAAAAAAATCCAGATATTCTCAGAATGTTTATGCTGTTTAATCTGAAGGCACATTTCTACAGTGTGTGGTCTATTGCTTCTACAAAAGATCTAAGAAAACAATTTTTAAAACGTGACACAGCAATTAGAAAGTGTGCAATTAGGAGTTCTTGTTTATAACGTAACATAAGAATTCCTGCAAGACACATAATGACAAAAATATGAAGGAATGACTTCAAAAAACTACTTATCTATGTACTTTTTAGATACAGCAAAACTTCAGATTTGATTTTTTTTCCTTGCTGTCTGATACAGCAGTTGCTTTTATCAGTTCCTCACCCCCCTTTTTATTTTTAAAGATAAAATATTTATTTTAGAATGAAGTTCTTAAAAGAGCTAGGTGCATCTGAAGTTTAGTTGGATTAAAAAAAAAAAAGTTTCTTTGAGCTCTGCTAATGCAGGGAAAGATACAGGTCTGGCAATCATTCCCTTCTCAGTTCGTGTTCAGTACACATGCAATGTGAATGATAAAAGTTTTGATTCTTTAAGAACCTTGGATTTCTCAGTTCTTATTTGATTTAGCAGATAGTAGGCAGAGAACGGTTGACAGGGCTTTATTAGATTATTTTTCAGTATCTCTGTTTCTTTTCTAAGAGCAACAACTTGCTTTTAGACACTTTTAATCAGATTTTGTATGGAAAAATAGTATTTTGAAAGCTCATTATTCTGCTAATTTAGGGTTAAGAAAACGCCTAACTAGTTTGGTCTCGTGATTATTACTGTGATTCTTAATTCAGGCTCTGACGTGTGTTGAGCCTGAGCTTTTTCAGTAGCAGAAAGAGTAAACATAGGCTGTGGAGCTTCTTGTGTGACAGTTGCCCAAAGACTTGCTGAATAAGGGTAATGTTTAGTCCTGCCACATATTTTATGCTTGACTCAAGTAGGGCATTGACTTGGATTTGAGGATAACTGCTTGCATGATAGAGAATATAAAGGAAAGAAACATCTTCAGTCTAACAACCAAACTGCATATCCTCTGTGAACTTCTGAACTTGACTATTTTAGAAATCCAGTATAGCTTTTCTGTGAAAAAACTGTCTCCTAAGGTGCCTTAGCCTAAAATAAAGCATGAGGAAAAGGTCGCTGAAATCATATTTGTTTACTCTTTTGTCTGAAAATAATTCTTCCTTTTGTCCCACTTAAGGGCTGTGCAAGAAACAGAGCGGGGACTGGTATCAGAGCAGCCCTTTCTTCCAAGTCAGTGTCTTCTGGGAATTGCAACATGAAGCAGCAACTTTCAAGCCCTGCCAGCTCTTGTCAGCTTTCGCTGATCAATCTCTAATTTACTGCCCTCTTTTCACAGCTAATGTAATTGTTGTCATGCTGCTCTAATAATTACTTAAAAGTCAAATTGGAGCTGATCATGAATCCTCTGGTGAAAGAGCTGTTCCATTAGAGAATGTCAATTAGTTGAAACCAGCCCTCCTTTTTAGGAATGTACATACCAGACTTGATGGGAAGTGTTGTCTCTGGTCCAAAATGGAATTTCTAGTCAAAGCCAAGCCTGGAATAGCGAAAAAAGGGCCTAAGGGCTCTAAGCAGTCATATGGAACAGAAGATAACACAGCTTAAGACTGTTTTCCATAATTAACATTAGGCTAAAGGTGCTCCCTTTTCTGTCATTGTTAAGTACAAGTCCACACTATCTAAGCAAAAAAATATATTTTGTCTGAGATAGCTAAGTCACATCTGGCTCAGGTATGACACCTCTTGGGATGAGGGAGGTGCTTTTTAGAGTTCTGGAACTTGACAGGAAATCTGAACTTGATCCTGAACTTCAGATCCTTGACAGGATCTGAACTTGACAGGAAAATAATTGAAAGCTGGGCAGACTTCTTACTGAAAGGGCTTGTATACAAAGATGTATGTGTGTGTGTTAAGAAAAAAGCTAACTTGACTCTTAGCTTGCTTGTAGTTGCTTTGGTAAATGAAGGAATGTCTTGGGATACAGAGTTGGCAACTATCTTCAGGACTCAAAGATTTGTTTACAGTAGGAGGAACTTGGTAAAAGCGGTAAATTCAGGATTTCTGGCAGTTGTTCAATGCTCATGGACATTGCCTTCAATAGTTTCTGACACTCTGAAAGCTACAGCAGGTTTTGCTGAAGAAAATTGTCTTTTCTTTGGCCTGCAGTGTTCAGCCTGGCGGCTTCAAGTGTTTTAGATAGTTTAGTTTAGGTGTGAGAGAAGTTAATTAATTGCATTTGTTTATCTTGCCTGAATAGTTGTCATAAGACCATTTCCATTCCCATTTGCTAAAGAAAACTAGTATATCCCATATAATTTTTCCTCTCCTGAGTGGAAATTGCTGTTCTGAGATAGGGTGTCTAAGAGAAACTGAAATGGACTCTGCAGAAACCCTGCTGGGTGAACATCAGCTTTCTGCCAGGACAGTGAAGTCTCCTGGGGCAGTGGCTGCCCTTGCTGCAAGGCTGTATGTAGGAGCTACTGGGACAGCAGTGGTGAGAGCCAGAAAAAGAGCAGATGTCTCATGAGGGAACTTATCCAAGTTCCAGAGCTGTGAGAGAAGATGAAAAGCTATGGTTTAATGGAAAACATGAGGTGCTGATTTGGGTATGTGACTCCTTCCCGAGGGAAAGATGCAGTGAATGTCTGAAGTATCTGTACTCAGTTCTAACAACTCATGCTCAGTAGAGGGTAAGATGCCAGCTGATGTGATTAAGCTCTTTGTGTGTGTCTGAGGGAGAGGAGCCTTGAGCCTGAGGCCAAGACTTGAAATTGAGATATTGAGACCTTGGTAATCCTGTCACTATGGAGTGACTAATTTCTGACAAGCCCGCTACACAAGTGTCACATGTGGAGTCATTGCTGTATCTGAGGCTTGCAAAGGACTGGTTTTGTTTTCCTTTCATACCTGTCTGAAAACCATGTTCTTTTTCAAAATAATTGCTTTGTGAAACAAACACCTCACTGTGACTAGTTGGCAACATGTGTGAAAAGCCAAGGAAAAATTCCTAGTGAGGCATTAAAAAAAACAAAACCAAAAACAAACAAACAACCAGCAAAACCAACAGAAGATGATTGAAATAAACTTTACAGAGGTTTTGGGGGGTGCCTTGCCAGAAGAAAAAGAGAAAGACAGATAAAACTATTTGTAACAAAGTTTGTTGATGGTTTTTAACAGCTTTTCAAGTAATTTCAACTAGAGGATACTATTTAAAGATAAGCAGACTGGTGAGTCAAATCAGTCAAATGGCAAGTTTTTAAACTTTTCTTTGGAAAACTCCAGAAATCAGTTATTAAAACTCTTATTAATACACAGTCAAGCATTGTGATCTTGGTAAACAACTGAGTTGTGATTGCATAAGGTGTTGCAAGCTGTCTGCATATGTTTTATCCAAGTTTGCATGGTTCTGTGTATTTTTCTTATGAGACAAAGCGTTTTGTTAGAAGAACAAAGTTAAGTGTTAAGAAAGAGCAAAATTAATGTTGGTCACTGATGCTGACAACTGCGAGTCTAAATTTTCCTAATTCTGAAGACAATTTCTAATTGTGGGGTTTTTTTGGGGGGTGAGGGGAGAACAGTGTGGAAATTGTCACTGAAAAATGCTTAATGCCTTTGGCCTTAGTATTTTGAAAATGAGCTTTTCACTTATAGAACATTTTTTAAACTACTTTGTTCTTCCCTAGTTTAAGCACTTTTTTTTAACGTAAGAACTGGCAAGAAATAATGTACGTTAGAGAGCAGAAAGTTCCTACTACTAGGAATGTGAAGAAATTGGAACAGCCTTACAGTCAGAAAAAATCAGAGCAAAAGGTCACTTTTATATGGAATTTTTTTTACCCTGAAAAATATTATGTAGTTGCCAGCAACAGATAGGAATCAATTCTAAAAGCAGTCCTGCACCCCATGCTTGGAACAGAAGCAGAGCACTTGCTGGTTTTTTTCTACTAGAGCATTGCCTTGCCCTCTTTATATCTGTCCAGTTCTTAGCATGTTTATTCGCACCTCATCTCAACAAACACACCAGATTACACAACTGACCTGCTGTCAGACAGGGATTAGCTAATGATGCATCTGAGCTAATGATGCAAAAATGTTTAGATTAGGTACCTGATAAGGTTTTAATGAGTACTTTCCTTTCACTCTCTACCAGTTAGGTGTCCTCCAGGAGCTTTAAAGGTTATTAAAAAATAATGAATGTTTTATTTGTAAAAATGGGGTGTTAGACAATATATTTATCATTAAATGTGTTTCCTTTAGAAAGAATGTTTTCTCTAATCATTCTGAAATCAGTTGCTGTGAGTTGCTCCTCTGTGTCTGTCAGCAAAGCTTGGAAAAGTTTGTTTCATACAAAGGCTACTGTGGTAGCCAAAGAGTTGTAGACCAAAGAAGAATAAAAGGAGCTCAGCATTAGTACTGCTGTGCTGCCTCATAGCTGGGCAGGAAGGAAAAGGTGGAAGTGATCTACCAATCTCTGCTGCTGAAACTATAGTTGAGGTGCTACTTGTATTAGCTGATGTTTGTGATAAGGTAGCACATATTTGCAAGAGGGGTGTTGTGAGACATAAGGTGATGGCATGCGGGTCATTTGCACCTTTTAGAAAGTCCTTTTCTTCACAAGAAACTGTTGACTTCAGAAGACTGAGTAACTTTTAACCCCAAAACTTCAAAGTGGTATCTACACAAGAAAATAAAATGTTATCACTATTAAACTTCCATGGTACTTGTGTGTAGGTGATGCAGATGTTTGAAAGAAAGAGTAATGGATTCTTTATGGAAGTCCAGATACCATGAGGATACTTTCAGAACAAGCCTGGTCTGGACAGATATTTTTAAAATCATAGGTGTGCTTCAGTGCTGTGGGGGGGAAATGTAAGTTATTAGTGCCAGTAATTCATGTAGAAAACTCTATCTTAAACTTCATCTAAAAAAACAGGATGTTTTCCTACCTCTAGGATCCACCTTTAATTTTTTGGAGTGGAAACAAACCTTCCTTTTTTAATCTCTTCATGGCTAGTTCCAAATTTCCCTGAATTGTTTATTGACCGATAAAATATTTGCAGTAAAAAGACCTAGGATTAATTTTGCAGTGCTTTCAACTGGTTTGCCAGTTGTTTCCCTACAGCAACACTACAGCAAAAGAGATGTTTATTCTCTTAATGGTACTTGAGTGTCACAGTCTTTAAGTAGATATGGCTGGTGATGCATATTATGCTAAAGTTTTCAGTATGTTGTTAATCGGTATTGGTAATTCATGGTGATATACTAGATTTGGGATAATTTATTAACTTTTTAATTAAAAAATTATAAAATTTAAAAAAAATTAAAAAAAATAAAAATATACCACCCAAAAGAAGAATATTAAATATCTGTAAACCTTGACTGCAATTTAAAAAATTACTTTATTTCATACCTTCAGTGTGAAATGACAATGATCTTGATCATATGCTCCTCCGAACATGCCACACATGATTCTTTCAGGGAATAAGTTTCTAGCATACAGTTAGAGGTCCATCTTTTATGCTTATTTCAGCTGATACCAGTGGAAGTTGGCATTTTGGTTTAGTCTTTTTTTCTGATGAACTCAAGTGAGTACTGTACGCCATTTCCTGACTTACTGCTCCATGAACCCGTTTGCAGAAAGTGTGGTTTTATCTGTTGCCTGTAAATTATGCTCACCCCACAGATAGACTGGAGATTAGCTACTGTCAAATAAAATGTCAAGCTTGTGAAAGTCCTTGTGATTGTCTGAGACCATAAGAGGAGTAAAGCTGCTTAAGTAAATAAATACATTTAGTGGCAGTCTCGTGAATTGCCTAGTGCAATGCTAGTTGTTCTTTTGTCCAAATGAACAAACTTTTTTATTGCTGATCTTCAGTTTTTCTTAGGGTGCAGTGTCTCTCTTAGGGTGCAGTGTCTCTCTTAGGGTGCAGTGTCTTTCATGATGTGTATGTGGTGGTTTTTGTAGCTTTTACTTAACTTTTATGGTGAAGTTCATGGAAGACCATTATTACCCATGCTGGCATATGCTTGAAACAGGCTCAGGATTTTGCTGTGAGCAGGTCAGACCTGATCTGTGCAAACAGGCAGTGCCTGCTGCATCATGCTCTTGCAGGACGGCACTGGCTTTCCCTTCGGGCATTTCAATACTGTGCAGCTGGGGATGAAGAGGCACTTCCATGTGACCTTCTGTGAGAGCCCTAGCATCTGGGAACTGCTCGTGGTGGAATTCGAGCATTTCAACAAAAATGTGACTTACTTTACATTACTGTAGCAATCTTGTATCAATTATATTCTCACTGTAGTAATTTTTCTGGTTACCGATAAGAGAAAAAGTTTTAAGAAAAGAAAATCTTGAACAATATTATTGGCAATAAAGTTGATACATTGCAAACAATTAACATATGCAATAGGAAAAAGATATTATTTGGAGGATGATTGATTTTTTTCAGTCCAAGCTCCGTGTGAAGCATTTTTAAACTCTTCAAAATTAGTTTTTTTCAAAAGTAGGTTTTATCCCTTACTCTCCAGGTCAGCTCTCAGAAAGCTGCAGGTATAATTGTTTAAATTTTTAAAAACACTTTAGTAGAATACTTACATTATTAAAAGTGTTTTCCATGTTAGACTGATGTAGTATTTCCCTGTGCTTAAAATAAACAGAATTCTGCTTTGTGAGTGTTCTTTTGATATACATTTTTTTCTGGAACCTATTAGCTTTATATAGCAAATTCATCTGAAAAGTAATCTAAGCCTTAGTGCTAAGAACCAGTTTAAATTTTATGAATTTTCAAATTTTTGCTGGAGTAGGAGAATACATATTGGAAACAGGGAAACAGAATTATATTTTATGTTGCCATGACATAAGAAGCTACAGAAACATACTGGTTCCCTCTTACTCTACTAGAAGGTGGCTCAGATAAAAAATACTAATGTTCTGTTGTGTTACAATGAAAAATAATTATAGATGCTTTATTATCAAAAATAATAGCTAAAGTGTCTCTATACAACTTGACTGTAGTTTGCTGGTTGATTAGTTTGCTGGTTGATTTGTTCTTTTAATATACACATCTGAGATTTTATTCTGAAGTGTGTTTATCCCCCATTTAAGTCTATCCTTTTTGCTTGCTCAAGCTTTCTGCTCGCTTTTGGGTTTTTTCGCCCCAAAATCAGTGCACAATAGAGTTGTTTGAGACCACAGGAAAACCTAGATGTTTATAAGACTCCATCTTTTCCTTTCCGTTGCACTCAAAAAACAAGAAAAAAAAAAAAAAGAAAAAAAAATTCGGATCACAGCTGAATTCATATTGACACATTTTATAAACTATGGTTTTGCTGTAATATGTAGAAACTGTCTTGGATTTAAGTTCTGTGATGCTCTAGCTAGCTGGGTGTGAGAAGGTCATATCAGGATATTTGATTCAGTTGAGAGCAAGCCAATATGCTCAGCATACGCTGATGAAAGACAAATTTTTTAGTCATTGTGAAGTAAAGAAATGGAAAAAGTTGCTGCTTTTCAAAAAGTCTTTATTGCCACCAAAGCATTTGTATTCTGATAATAACTTAAGACTTTTCGAAAAATTAGCCAACAACCCTTGGAAACAATGAGGGAGAGGGAGAAATAAGAATAAAGATACCAAGTCCAGTAAACAAAAAAAATAATTGCCCTTCATGCATGTTGCAAATGGAGTGATGCTCTTCACTCGTATGAGTGAAGCATCAGTATATTCTATTGATATAAAAGAGTGAATTGCCAAAATTCATTGGTAAATGTGATGGTGGTTTCACAAGATTTAATGTCAAAGTACACTTGACTATTTACATCACAGAGGGCAGAAACAAATAAAACTGTCAGGGAGACTGTCCCATTGGGTCATCAGGTTCAGAAAGGACCCGCTTGCTTTCTAAACTCCTCTCAAAGAGAACTCTAGGTGCAGCCAGATCTAATTCTAGTCCCAGACTTGGTCAATGTTTATGTCTAAAGGATTATATGTAGACAATCAATCCTTTGTATCACTTAGATAAGATGTCAAAGTTCAGCATGCTGTTGTTCACTTACTGAGAACGCACTGTGGCAAGGAATCTCTCAACCTCAAGGAGTAACCTTGAGAGGTGTCCCTTCTCAGGGAGAGAAGGGAGCACACTTGCTGTCCTGGTAGGGAGACAGTAACTTAAGTCTTCAGTTAGGCATTTTTTGCATCAGTTCTCAGATTATCACATTTCCCAGAATGTTTGAAGGGAATTTCTGTCCTGGGGCATTTATAGATAGTTCGTTTTAAGTTTGATGGGGTAGGCTGGCGAAGTGTAGACTTACTAGATAGAGTGATTTGTTTTAAGGTTTATTTGGTGCTATGGTTCACATTTTCTTAAAGTCTATTTACATTTTTTATATGTAAATAACAGCATAGCAGCAATAGCTTTACCCTCTGAAGTGCATTAGTTTGTCTGCAGTGTTTGGCAATTTTCTCTGATTTTTGACTGTTTTGTTTTTTTTCAAAGGTAGCTTGCAAGTTGGCAAGTAAAAAAAGCAAGTACAAAGTATAGATTCAAGAAAAACTTAAAAATGTGTAGACAATATCATATGCAATTTACATTTGAACACTGACAAGTACTAAATTCTTAAATGATTAAAGGATAAAAACTTAATAGATTTACCCCTGTCATGAGTATTCAGGGCTTTATTTTTCCTCAGTCTCTATATTAATATGCTAAAATTATGAAAGATGTAGGCCACATTATACAGTGACAAGTCACCAGTCTTCATCTTCTCAAAATAAATCTCCTTTGAATGGCAAATGATAGTTACTCTTGAACACTATTACACTTACATCTCTGCCTCAAAATTTCTTTCATGGTTCTACAAGCTTTCATGTGTTTTCATCATGAGTTTCAACTCTGATATTGTAACATACATTTTTGATTCAAAGGTACATTTAAGATAACCAATTGTTAACTGTAATAAACTGGCACAATGTAAGGATGGTAATATAATTTTTTTAAAGCAAATAGTATTGGAGTTACGTTCTTAACTATTTGTGCTATCTATTGCACAAGCCAGCAGTATCTTTGGATTGAATCATAGGCATAAAGTTAGAGGAACTGTTGTTTGAAGTGATTTATGTGATTAGATAAGCTAGGAAAGGTATGGGAGCTACTCCTTAAGAATGAAAAAAAGGTTGTGTTTGCTTCCTCCCATTATTCAAGTGTTACAGAATTCTATTTCATAGGAAGTATGAAAAGAATACTTAGAAATATTTGTGGATTATTTCACATGAAAAGAATTATAACACTTTTGATACTCAATTAGCATCGTACTTTAAAAAAAAAAGTAAGATTCATATTGGATCTACTTGGCTTTTTTTTTTTTTTTAGGCTAAGAGCAACAAAATTAATGTGTAATACATAAAGTATGCTTAGTGTAGGAAAAATAGCCTAGCTAACAGGTCAAATGAAAAATCACCATGGAAGAAGTGACTTTGGGGCTTACTAATATGTGTTTCCCACAGCACTAGGTGTATCTGACTTTCATGCTTTCTGCATGAAATATGACTTAATTATAGATGAATATGAATAGCTTCTATCTCAAAAAAAAAAAAAAAAAAAAGAAAGGGTCTTGTGGGCTTACAGATAAAGCTATATGGTAGGAAATGGAAGTTATAGTGGCGTGTTCATGAGGAAGTGGTCTTGGATAGCAAAGGAGAATGGGCATAGAGGGGAACACAAAGATTGTAGGTACTTGAATGGAGTTAAGTATTGATGGAAGAACTACATCCAAAAGATAGACTGGAAATCATTGGAGATAAGATGAAACATTTTCTAGGAGTTGTCTTGCTTCCATCAAGCTGCTAAAATTGCTAAGCCTTCGTACATCTGCACAGATCTAGTAGCAGACCTCGAAAAGTTTTCAGTATGTGAGTAGATATTTCTAAGGCTTTTTTCTTCCTTCTGTGAAAAACAGCACAGTGCTAAGAATTGTGCTGACAAGAGGACCACTTTCCAAATTTTGAACAAAATAGTTTTATTCTGGTGACTGGTAACTGAATGGGTCACATATTCTTGGTCTCTGCCATTATATTTCCACAATTTTGCCTGTTGCATTGTGTTTTTAATTTCGGACCACATTACAAAGCATTGATTCAGTATATTTTCAGACTTCACACTGCTTTATATTTTCCAGCACAAAATATTTTGTACAAAACCAGCAAAGGGAGCTTTATTTAATGGGTTGTACAAGGCATTTAACAGGTTTTGCAAAGCATGTAGCTACTGAATCTGGAATTACTTTCAAATATATATTTCTTGGTCTTTCAGGGTACTTATGTAATTTTAATAAGAAGTGGTTTTTTAGTTATTCAGACTCTTTCCAGAAACTTTTCAGAGGTTAAAGGTTAAAGAAAAAATACTGGAAGCAAAATTATACAAAGGTCCTTTTGTAGCCCAGAAAAATAAAAGCTTCATTTAAACACCACTTGAAAAAGTTTCAGAACATGATTTTTTTTTTTTTTAATATACAGCTTTATTTGAAATATGTTGATATTTAGCCATCCAGAACTGAATGCAGGAGGAACTCCTGACAGCCTCCTTGGCCTTCTGTAGGAAAGGCCAGAGCACTGTGGCCCCCGAAGTCACAGACAGCCATTGTACCACTCTTTCTTCCACTTGGGATGTCAGTGGAAAAATCTCTTTTTCATAAGACAAGGCCGTGTAATTCTGCAATGACATTATCACTTGTAGATTTGCTGGTCCAGCAAAAAAATCCACATTTGAGCCATGATTTCACAAATAACATTTTTATAGATATGTTTTTACAAGCAGAACATGCTTAATCTTCCTTGCTGCCAGGCAAATGCAGTTTAGCCCTGACCCAAGTCTGTGGTGTTGTGTTGATGCAGCTAAAAGATCCAGCTTTTAGGAGGTTTTATTTCCCGAGGCCCAGTGCTGTGCTTACTGAAGGGCACAGTTTGTTCTCTGATGGGGGCTTGATTCCAGTTAGCTGAGAGCTGCACCACAGGCTTGCAAGTGCCAACACACAGAATCAATATCCTCAGGTGAAAGAGTTTTCTAATTGCAGAACATAATACTATTGGCCATTGTCTTCAAAAAAAAGCTTTTGTGTGAGGCCACACCAATGCTCCCAGTCCTGCTCCCCTCATTGAGTCACTTTCACCAGCATCCCGATTGCATCCTTTTACACTGCTTGTTTCTTATGTTTTCTAAGATCATGAGAGACAGGTAATCTTTGCAACATCAGCATAAAATACTTTTAAAGGCAGTCAGTTATTGCTTTATAAACTAGGACATCTGTTCTAATATCACTTAGCTTTCAGATTTTGATCAGATGCACAGTTTCCTGTTGCTGTATTGCACACCTGTGTTGTTAGCAGGTCTTTAAAATATCTTTATAGCAACATTGGTTGTAATATGTGCTGTACCAACACTAAAGCAAAATTTTTTTGATTTATTTTGCAAGTGTTCCAAGTATATAAGAACTCCATAAAGCATTTTATCTTATCCTAATCTTCAGTTTAAATTTCTCCATCCTCTTTTATATCCCAGGATAAAAGCAGTCTGATTTTTAAACTTTTTGATAAATTCCCAGTATTTTCCAGTTGTGCATACTTTTGCTAGATATTTCTACTTGTTTAGGTGTCCTCCTTGATTGCATTTAGACGTGCTTTGTTTCAGTCTCTTCTTGCAAAATGCAGATTAATTGATAAAGACAACAGAAATGCTATAGCAGTAAGTGTTAAATGAAACAAAAATAACGTTTTGACCACAGATTGGCAGGGAGAAGTAGTGCACAGCCAATGAGTTAGCCCTGTTCAATTCTAAGTGTAAATGTGTCCTTTCCTGTTTTTGAAAGAAAACGTTTTGATTTGTCAAGATAACCTCTGGTTATAGAGGATGCAATTGTTATTTGCTACATGCAATGCACAGATAAAACATTCTAACTCAATTTACTGTCTCATTTAAGTGGATCTTCATGATGTCATTTATTGTTGGTGATTTGCAGTGATGTATTTTTCATCAGTAAAGAGCCAGGAGTTAGGCTTTGTTCTACAGTTTGGGTTATGTTTATATCCATCTGTTTTAGGAAAATAAGGGTGCCAATTCTGCACCTCTGTGTTTGTGAGGTTAGAGTGGCCGGCCAATATGCTGGTGAACAAGTCCCAGAGAAATCTAGTTTTGTATGGTTTAGAGGCAGAATAACCATCCAGACAGCATGAATGTTTAGCTAAAAGAACTTGTTAAGGAAAACAGAAAAAAATTTATTAGTGGCTACTGGACAAGTATGAGCTACTACTCTGGGTTTGTAACAGAAATAATATTTGTGTTGTTGTCTTGGTGACTGTTAACCTTTCACATATAGGTACAAGCTGTGCTAAGAAAAGAAGGGAACATGTATCGGCTCACGTTCTCCTCAGTTTAAATCAGCAGTGAGAGGGACATTGCAGTGCCTTCTTTCCTGTAGGACATGAAATGAAAACTGTAATTTCAGTTTTAACCTTTGATAAACATTTATATTCTGCACTTTTGATCTGTGTTAGTCATTTCTGATGTGTTAACAGTCATTCTGATAACACAACATGAAATAGTTCAAAATCCTAATTTAATTTAACGCCATTAATTGTGATTAAGTACCACATACCTTACTAAAAAATGTTTTTTTTCTCCTTAATACTCATGACTCTGGAAAGAATCCTCTCCAACTTCCCTGTAACTCTCCTTTTTCCACTGCTTCTGCCAATAGTCTTTTTAATTCATATGCACAAATTACTTAGAAACAGTAGAGAGTGCATGTCATCTTAGACAGAAACTGGAAGTTTGAAAGAGTTCAAGCTAGATATTGTTATTAATATAATATTCACACCTATAATCTTGATATTTTTAAATGTTCTGAATAAGCAGCTCATGTGTATAGTGTTCTCTGCACTAAAAAATGAAATAAAATGTGAAAGCCAGGTTGCCATAAATCAGTAGATTATTGTTAATTAGCAGTGTAATGTAGGTCACCCCGAACTCCACTTTTCCATTTACCATCTGCAGATTTGAACATCTCTTTGAGACATTTGTAAGATTTCCTTTTACAGGATCTATGGAAAATGTATTGGGCTACCTTTAAAATATGCTAATGATTTATGAATTATGCTTACACTGTTTATCATGACCCTTACTTTTATGCAAAAATATTATGCTCAAGATGTTTCATAGCACATGGAGGCCACAGAAGGCCACGGAGTATATTTGCATGTTAAAATATACCCCATAGTTTGTGTATGAAGTCAAACTTCAAAGCTTCTAACTTCTGGCTTAGATAGAAGGGGAAGATGAGAGAGCAAAAGGACAGCCATGCTGGATCAAATGAAGATCATATTTTGTCAAATATCATGACTGTAGGAGTACATGTAAACCAATAGCTAGAGACAAAAAGGAACTAAGCAAGCATATATAATATTCCTCTCCCAGCTTCCAAGTATTTCCAGCTACAGGGATTTCCTGAACCAGATGTGCATTCTGTATGGTTTGTAACCTGCAGTGCTTTTGTATTCCATTAATTTATTCCGTTCACCACTGAACACATTACATTTAGCATTCAAAGTGTTCATTGTCGACAAGGTCTGTGGATCTGTACTGCTGTGTGGCGTCACCACCTCCTTTTTACTTCTGACCACCTAGCTACTTTTGGTTTCTCTAGCTTTATTGTTTTAGAAGAAAGCATTGTTATTGTTGGTTCCAATTTGACCTCACTCAGAAGCACGAGGATTTGGGCGGTTAGTAGCAGACAGCTGGCATTTTTTATTCCTCTTCTAGTTTGGTTGTTTTAGCATTTCTTATTTTCAACTGTCTGTTATAGCTATGAGGATTAGAAGCATATGCATTAAAATTATGAGATTTGAGAATATCATATAACCAATTCAGGAAATTTCATAGCCATTTACTATAATGAATACACAGTAAAAATCACAATAGTCAATACTGCATCATTATGATGAAATTCATTTTCTATCAGCAGATGATGGAATAATGATGGAGGATATCATGGTGGAGTGAGCAGAGCACAGGGTGCACATGTAACCTTTGGTTTGCTTTAGGAGAAAGTAAATGGGAAGAAATGAGATGGAATTTGTGGCCTTTAATATTTCATATCATAATATGTTTTGAACATCATCATAAGGTGAGAAAGACGAAAAACACGCCTCCTAAGACTTCTAGAGGGATGTTCTGTCAGTCTTATTCAGGGCTAAAGTGAACAGGCACCTGGTGATCATTAAGAGGCAAGTCAACATAGATAGATTTTGCATTAGCTTTCTTCTTCAAATAAATAATGAACTTAGTTACTTTAGCAGGTGATCTCATTGGTATTGTTTCACTGTCTAGGGTAGGTTGGGAGTCTAAATGACATGGTTGGAATCCCTCACATTGTGTCAAAAGTAATAACAGCAATTGGTTTTACTCTGAAATTTAGCAAAACAAGATTTGAACTTGTGATATCTTCCCCGGATTTTTTTTTCTTTTTTTTTGCATTTCAACTGTGCTTTGATGGCAAAAGGGGGGAGGAAGCAAAGGGGGAAAACTACTATTGCTCATGGACAGGCATGGCAGAACTTCTTTAAACACGAATGTTTAAGGGAAACAAAATATTATTTTCCAGCAAATAATTTCCCATCAGACTGTCAACTGTTAATTTTTTATCTCTTGCAATAAATATTTTTCTGAAGAGTAAAAGGAATCTCTGATGTAGTTTTTTCACTTCTTTATATTTCCTGACTCTGACTGGAGGAAGAAAAGCTAAAATAAAACAAATGAAACTTTTCCTTTTTTTGCTGTCCAGTAAAACTGGAAATGCCTATTTAGTGACAAATAGTCTTTTGTGATAATTTTACTGCATTAAGCAGGAAATAAGATGCTGAGAGAGACAGATTAGCATTGACCACTTGGGAGCCTAATTATAGTAACAAGCTTTCCATGAGAATATCTTTGATTCAGTGGTGAATAACAGATGTTTTAGTAGCTGTACATTATTTAGCTCCTTTTACATGCAGCAAGTTTTATGGATTTGGGTATTTTTATGTAATGGTTAATGTCAGCAAATGATCAGGAAATGCTTCTTTAAAATTAAATTAAACTTGTGTATAACTGTGTTTTTAAGAAGTCTTGATGTTCTACAAATTCAACTAATCTTTGGCTCTTGTGAATTAAATATACAACTCTGCAATGGCAGAGTCAGTGATTGCTTTTGAAAACTTACAGGACAATGATGGAAGACATAACTATAGGAAAGAATAAAGGAAGAAAAGATAAATAGGTTTATTTTTTATATATCAATAGTAATTTTTGCTTCTTACTGAGTCTTGCAGTGGGTTATGAGTATCACTTCAAGCTTGGTTGTTACCCTATATATCACATTTTACTGAAGCTTGCTATGCAGTTATATTTTTACATTACTTTCCTTGATGATGATCACTGAACTTTAGGGTATGGGAAATCAGTCAGAAGCAGCATTTGCTCTATTTACTTACCTCATCATAGTCCAAGATCACCATTGTAGAGCAACTTTTCCTACACATATAAAGGTGCGAGTTCTGTAGATAATTACATATAGATACTATGGAGATATTAGCATATCATACTTTTTTCTCTAATATAAATTAAAATTAAATACATCTGAAGGTTTTTCCTTATTCTTTTCCTATGTGTGTCTTCTGCAAAGAGTTAAAAATCAGTTAATTCTCAGTTTAAGAAACCTTGAGAACTACTACCTTGAATGAGGGAAGGAATTTTGTGTAAAATTCTTACATTAGAAATTATTAAAGCTAAAAGGAGTAGAAATAACTAAAAAGTTATGTTATATATAGTGTTAATCTTAATAATGTTTTACCTAATGTTAGCTGAATTTTGATTTACAAATGAGTGACGGGCTTTGCAAAGTATGTTTTGGATACAGAAATCCAGTTGCTAACATCTCTGAATTTAGTTATGTATCTGTGTTGAGGAAGTCTGTTTTAAATCTCTGTAACTGTGATACATAGCCCCAAATGCCATTTTCAAAATGTCTTGTACTTTTGGTTAATTGAAATTGATTTCTTGGAAGTATTGGTGTTTATATGTATTGCTATATGCTAATTTTTTTAAAAATAATATCTTTTTAAAGCTCTCTTTCACCTTGTCCACACTTCCAATGTTGATGTGAAAAATGCAATGACCTTCAGTGGGCCTCTTGAAGACATGTTTGGATACACAGTCCAGCAGTATGAAAATGAGGAAGGGAAATGGTAAGCCCTTTTCCTTTTTTTAAAATGAACACTCCAAAATATTAGGTATTCAGTGACTCAGGTGCTATTCTTCTGTTTTCAAGTAAGGATAAGATTCTGTCAGTCATATTTCTTAAATTAAAGCACAGACCTGAGGAAACCTGGACAGATTGGGAGAGTGAAAGATCCACATTCATACCTCCATTTGTCTCCTCAAAGACATGAGTAACTTCACAAAAGGGGTAAATTCTCAAATTGATGAAGCTGAGAAAGTACTCAGTTTTGCATGAGCTCTGTTTTTTCCATTTACCAAATGAGGTCTTTGCCTTTTCCTTCTGTTAATGTATTTGCAATGAAATTACTCTTATTCTACCTAAATAATATCTATGATGTATTTTTTCCTAAAGTTTTCTGTCAGAGGTTGTCTGAACTGAGTTTTTTAACTGATGGGAAAATATTTGTTAGTATAGTACACCCTCAGACTTCCCTTTTGGAAGGCTAGTTATGTCTTGCAACTGGTAATATATTTGCATTTTGGAGTTGGAGCCTTTATCTTAACCTCTCTTTTCCTTCTTGTTGTTCCAAATGGAGGTTGCATTTTGGCATGCTTACTCATATTGCTTCTTGGTCTTTTGATAAACACCTGCTTATGGTTTTCCCTTGTTAAAACAAACTTCGCACACTGACGACTGGGCTGGGGGACTGAAAAAATGATTGCATGGTAAGAGGATTGCATGGTAAGAGGTTTGGGAAACCTGAGATTACCATCATTCTTTGCAGATTGCTCTGATTTTCCCAGAGCTCTGACAGTAATTTTACATTCTTGGTAAAGGCAGAGACTCCTGCAGGCAGCCAGGAGTGACAGCCAGGTTAGACTGTTCTGCAGTGCCCAAGCAATGCCCCCTGCAAGTGCCAGGACTGCCTGACTCCCAGAGTCTGTCTACCACTGCAACACCATGTTCACCATTAGCCATAGGGAATCTTCACAGACATGAAATTGCAGAGCCTGCTTTTGAATAACCTAGTTCCCGATTGCTGAGACTGTAGGATGTTTAAATACACATTTGTACGAGGGTCATGAGAGAATAATAGTAATGACCTTCTTTGAGCTAATTTAAACCCTCAGGAAATGGAATCCGTTCTAGGAGCTCCGATTTTGCAAAGTAAGCTGAATTGTAAACTGTACTGAAACCTTTCAAAACCAAACAATAATATGAGCTGGAAAGCATGACTCTACCAGTCGCCAAAGGAAGACAGTGATGTGAACTAGTGTGCTAGATCTAGACATCTCTGAAATTAAACTCTAGAGCTGCTGTAAATTGCCAAGCTTTCAGCATATCTACATGTAGAGCAGAAAATTTGTTGATTGATAGTTAAAAATAATTATAAAAACCAGCCTTGTGATGCTTTTTCAACTTCTATAATGCTACCTGTATACTACAGATAGAGCTTTTCGGCAACAGATTGTCTGTGAACCTGACTGGGGTTGTTTCTCAACGAAACTGGGATCCCCTAAAAAAATCTCTTGTGCAAAAAGACAGAATAGCCTTTCAGATTACTTACCTCTCTTCACAGGGCTCTTTCTTTCTGAGAAAGGAACAGCACAGGCACAGTAACCTAATGAGCATTGATCACCTTCCACAGGATGTCAGGCACACTCAGCTTCACTGCATTTTAAAAACTTGAAATTTCTTATAATAACATGTGAGTTGCTGGCTCGCATTATTTAAGACTGAATTCTTCTTGTGAGTGCTTGTGAGCCTCTCCTTTGGCATGTGGTCTCTGAGCACTGAAAAGAGGTTTTCATCTAAAATAATGTAAAGACCAAGGATATATTAAATAAAACAGATATTTCCTTCTGTATTATTTCTAGTACTTGTCATTCACCCATCAATATTGCTATTATTTTCCACTGTAATTTTTTAGAATATTATTCCAATCTGTAATTTGGTATATAGCCCATTTTGCTTTCTGTATCCTTATTATTTTGGTTGTATCTAACTATGATAATAGATATTTCTCTTATTCTCCATCCTGTACAACTAGTACAGAGCTTGCTGCAGCTATGCTCTCTCTGTAAGTTTTCTTTGCTGACTTTTGTGCCTTGTAAAATAGAAGAAATTTGAAGAAACTTATTTCATTTGCAGGGTACTTATTGGTTCACCGTTAGTTGGCCAGCCTGAGAAAAGAACAGGTGATGTCTACAAATGCCCTGTAGGAAGGGACAGCCAGTCACCTTGCACAAAACTGAACTTGCCAGGTATGAAAGGAAATAAATCTGTATCATGTGGAACAATAACAGAGGTCAGATCTTAGGAGATTTTTAGATAGTAATTATGCATTAGAAATGTTTCCATAGGGAAAATTTTCTTAGGAGGACTCCAGAGCTAAATGTGAAGGAAGTTGTGTTTGTAATATTAAAAAATATTTTTTTTTAAGGCTTCTCACTGTCATATGGAAAACATGCTCATAATTATAGAATGGGCATGTGATTGTGTTATCAAAACTTTATTATGACTGGCATTATATTGTCTGTGGTTGGCAGTCCTGGCCATGGAGCCAGAAAGGCCTTGGAGCATAATTTCATAGATTACCCTTTTCTGAAGCCAACAAGAGCCTTCATAATGCCATCAGTAAGCTTTTGATGAAAATGTAACCAGGCTGATGCATCTTAGTGTAACATAGGTAAATATTAATAATTCTCTTGCTCATATCAAGAGATACATGATGTAGACTAGAAGAGATTTCCTATTAATATGAATTTCACTAAATACACCTGTCATAATATTTATTTTGCCTTGAAAAGATAAATGTCTATAATGTAACATAACAATAGCATATATAAAAACTGTTAAGTCATTCATCACAAGGTAAAAAAAAAGAATATTTTTCTAATTAACAAAACTGAGTAGTAGTATCTTGCTTTCATTGCGCTGTAATTTTTACTTTTTTTCTTATTTTGCGGTTCAAGAAAACTATGCGAGACAGCAATCCAGACAAATTTTCTGGGATAAAAGCCAGTCCCAGAAATTTTTCTTGATTGTTGCAATTGAAGAAGGAGGAGGAAGGGTGCTAAAATATTTGATGAAACCAGTGTTGGTCTGGGTTTATTTTAGAAGCTGGAAGGTCCATACTAGGGGATATATACTTAAGCATTTTATTTTCATGTTCCCAAATACTTAACATTTTAATCTATTTATAGCTGCTACTTCAGTTCCTAATGTTGTGGAAGTAAAAGAAAACATGACTCTTGGAACAACCTTAGTGACTAACCCAAAAGGAGGGTTTCTGGTAAGAAAGGACTTTTTGCCAATTTTAAAAATCTTTTTCTCCTCGAGTATCATAACAAAAACATTTCACCCCTTCTTGTTTTTTAAAGGCATGTGGACCACTTTATGCCTACAAATGTGGACGTTTGCACTACACCACTGGGGTTTGCTCTAATGTCAGCTCCACTTTTGAAACCGTTGAGGCCATTGCTCCATCTGTGCAAGGTATGCATGCCACAGGAATTCTCATGTGTGTCCGAAAATAAAAAGTGCCAAACGAGAGAAATGTATACACATAGGCATATATAAAAAAAATGAACTGCTTAACTTAGCTACCAGCATTACCAAGTTAAGTAAATGTTTTCATTGTCCGTATATAACCTAAATTCTTCCTACTTTTGGAATGTATCTCAGTATAAACAGTCATTACAGTGCTATGTAACATCCAAACACAATTGCTAAAAATAGTTGCTTATGTTTTTAACTTATGGCCAAAAGACTTTTTTTAAATAATGACATGTTGAGACCTAATGCAAACCCACTTTAGTAATATACATAAAAATGTTAAAGACACAGTCCTTTGGAAAAATTGTAGAGAAACAGATTGATATTAAAGAAGGTAAGCAGTCCCTGTTGAATATTCCAGTTATGTGATCTTCTGCTCCCAGTCTTGAATTTCTGCTTTCAAGAAAACCCTTTTCTGATAACGGAAACACAAACTACATGAGATACAATGCAAAAGTTGAAGAATGATACTTGGCATCACATATGCCATTTCAGCCCCACTGCAGAAAGATATACATTTGTTACTAATTACAAAAGTAACTGGAACTGTCAGATAAGTCTGATCCTTGATGGTGTCAATTTTTATGTGGCAATCTGTGTTGCAGAGTGTAAAACACAGTTGGACATCGTCATAGTCCTCGATGGATCTAACAGCATTTATCCGTGGGAGAGTGTCACAGCCTTTCTAAACAGCCTCCTCAACAACATGGATATAGGCCCTCAGCAAACACAGGTAACATTGTAGATATTTTATGGGGGTTTTTTTCAATTTGCGAGTCAAAAAAGAATTTACAGGAAATAGGATAAGAGTCATCTATGGACCTCTTCAATTCCAAGAACTTATGGCAATAGGATACTAAAGTAAAAGAGCTGAAACCACAACTAAGTCACTGATTAGCAATTTCAGGAAGACTATCCCTCCCCCCACTGCTCAGGCAGTCTGGAGAAGGCGACTTTCTAACAAAGAGACAAAAGTTAAGTGCCTTAAGTGAGGCTGTTTGAACATTGTCCTTTCCTACTTCCTTCCTCTCCATAGCCACTTCTTGTCTTCTTTTGTACTTCATAGCACAAAGGTTATTTCTGCTCTTCCGAGGCACACATGGGTGGTTTGGACAGCCTTTGATTGTGAGTTTTTTGGAGCAGCATTCTCTGTTTAGTACTGTGGAACATCGGGCATACAGCTTTTAAACCTTGAAATCATAATTAATGAGTGGCTGTTAAACTGCACGTTATTAATGGCAGAAGCTGCATTTATATAATAAGTGGAGAGGGCCAAATTCCCAGCTGCTATAAATCAGTGCGGTTCCATCAGAATTAATGGAGCTACGACCAATTACCCCCCTGAGGATCTGGCATATATCTCACTGCTGAACAGAGTATGCAAATATCAGTTCTAGGAGAACTCTGGCAAGGGGGAAACATGGACTCTGGGATACATTTTAGCACAGAAACTTTTACTAACATCAAGAGAAGACAGTGTTTCTTCCCTTTCTTTATTTTCCATCTCTCAAAATCAAGGATTTTCCAAGCCCTGTGTGATATGCTTCAGGCCAATGCTTAGCATTTTTGCAACTTTAGCTTAGCTCCTAACATTCAGCTCCTGCCTTCGCAAAGGCGACTGTGAGAAGGTGTAAAGGATACCTCTGTCTGCAGAGAGTATCCCTGCCATTTTCCATATTAATTGAGGTTTTCAAGTTGCCACCCAGGTTCTCTGTTGGCTGTGCTGAACACGAGCAGATAAAGTAACTTATAAACTGTCAACTTTACAATCATGTGCTCTTATTTTAAACACACTTTACTTCCAGATATTGTAAGGAAGAAGGAAAAACACTTGTCAAATATATCAGAAAGATTGACATAATTTGACATATATATATGTCAAATATAACAGAAAGAAAAAAGAAATTCTTCCTGGTCCCTTAAACTGAAGATTCCTCAAAGATTTGCCATCGTAAAATACTTAAATCTGAACTTCCCATTATGGGGCAATGGCTGCATGGAAATCATTAAAATCTTCTACACAAAGGTCTTCATGGGAGTGGTACACAGGGAAATCAACTCTTCTGCTCCCTCAACCCTCTTCCTCACCCAACAATTCCTAAATTTTTACATGGCCACACCTCTGTTATGTTTGGTTTTGGAATACTGCCTCATCTGTGTGGCTCAACTTTTGCACAAAAGGTCCCTTGCTGGCCTGCGCTTCAGCAGCCTGACATCTCCACCTACAAAATCCATTGTACCCACAGTTTGGCATACCTACCCCTCTTCTCACACGTACACTTATTCTCTTGAGAATGTCAGCTTTGGCATTTGGTTGTTACAGAGCAGAAACATTTAAGAGGGAGATAAGAATAGGATAAGGAGGAGAGACACTGAAAAACTGGAAGTGGAAGGCAAAGGCTGAGTGGAATTTTCTCGGTCCCTCTTACCTTCCACCTTCCCCAGAACATACCTCATATCTCTCCTCTCCTCTGAGCCCCTAGCTTGTAGTCCAGGCATATCCAAAGTAAGTAATGGGTTTATACTATCTCCCCCACCTACACATCTCCTTTCTCAGAAAAAGTGTTTCAGTGACCATACAGTGGGGAAGAAGAGAAACAACAGAGCAGGCTTATTTATCCTCTCTTCTCTGAAAGCACAGAATAGAGGCAAAGGAACAATAGTTTACTTTCTATCAGTTTAAATTGATTTTTCCATTTTCATTTTTTATTGCTCAGCATGTAGAAACCAGTGGACTTTCACTGACTTAAGATTGTTTTGCACAGGAAAGGAAAGAGGTCATTACAGAATAACTCTGGAGCAGCTTGGGTGTGACTTGTTCAAAACCTTGTTTTGATTAGAGGCTTGTGAGGTGTTTGTTTTTTGGGTTTTTTTTTTCACTTATATACCCTCTATGAACAATGGTCATAGAGAGTCAGGAGAGAAATTGTTGAGCGTTCCATGTTTGGCAGATTTGAAAGTGAAAGCCCAAAGTTTCAGATACAAAAAGCCAAATTTTATGGCTTTTTTTTTTTTTTTCCCCCAGAAGTATTTCCTTTTCTTCCTCTTTACCTTCTCCAGATAATCTACAACATCATACTGATGGTTAAGCTGCATATCTTGGGCCTTGGAACAAAAAAAGTAAAGGGAAAGTGATGATAGAAAAATGGAAAAAGAAAGGAGGAATTATGAAAGAAAGAATGGTACAAGTGGGAAGAAAATAAAAATATTTTGCCTGTCCTTTCTCCACTAACTGCAACAGAAGACAGGTTTTGTTTTCCTCTTTTTAATTTTGTGGAGATAATTGCCTTTTTAATATGAGGGCATAGGTTTTTTTAATCCTTTTTATATGAGTAACCTTCTGTGGATTTCTTTCAGAAGAGAAAGCAGTATGCTTTGATAAGTTCAATTCCAGCTTTAAGCAATGTTGAAATGGCCTTCAGAAATTTTCAGACAGGTTTTAATTTTCATTAACATATGACATAGGCAGTTATAGATGTTTGGCCTGTACCTTATGATGTCTTCAAAGGGACTGTATCAGTAGAATAATAAGTCATACCATGTCATATCTTACAACTTTTGTCTTCAGAAGAACTGAAGTATATTTGAGAGGTATTACAAAGCTGAAGATAAAGATGAAGATGAAGATTTCTTCAGGATGAAGAAAGATCTTTGCAATAGTTTACAAGTAACCTCTGTCTTGAAGTAAACAAAATGTGGGAAAATGAATTAATTTTTTTTTTTTAGTTTAGATATCTTTATAAAGATCTCCTTATGATAAAAGCTATTAGTCATTAGTGCTTCTGAAGGCATATCTGCTTTTCTTTTATGTTAATTATAAGTACATCCAAATATATTTCTGATTTTCCTCCACATCCCAATGTTGAAAATCTTAACTTATGATTTTATGTACTGAATGGTTTTCCTTTCATTTTGTTATTTTTGTTGTTGTAATTTTTTGCAAATCAATTAGCTTAATAATTTATTGGGAAAGCCAGAATGTACTTTCCAAGTAAGGGGCTGTATTCACTTATAAACAATAAATTGTTGCCCTTAGAACTGTTTTGTCCCAAAATAGAACAGTCTTTCACTTGCTTGTTCTCTTGTACAACACTTTTCACAGGAACTGGGGACAATTAAAGAATTATTCCCTTGTGTAATGTAAAAGCCATGGAATGCTAGGGAAGGGAACACAAAGTTAAGAATTACAAAGATGTTCAACAGATTATGGTCAGTAATGTTGGGAAAAATAATAGATTCTCTGGAGTAGTGCAGAATTACACCCTTCTTTGTAGTACTCTTGCATTTTCCAGATTTAAATTAAACAAGAAAATCAGAGCATACGATGCCTGCAAGCATCATTCTCAGGGGCTTGCTGAAGTACCAAATAGGCACATTTGCATCATGTAGATGTGTCACTTGTAGTTTTCCATAAGATAAAAAGGCTGTAAAAGCTCAAACCTTAATTGCTATCTAATAGGATTTAGTTCCAATTTTACAGGGTGGACTTTATTATGTGATCCTTTAGGAGACTGGAACATGAAGTCTTGTGGCATTTTGTCAGTTCTGGTGGGCTTTTTGTTATGTTTTATTGAGGAATGGCTCATCTTTGATGTCATGGAATACATAGAGCAAGATGATCAGTGTTTTCAAAGCTAGTGCTAAGGAAGGGTCCCACATAACAACTGTATCCCATAAGATAACCACATGCCCCCTTTCCTTCCTGATTTACAAGCTATGCAACACAGTGCAGTTTTCAGACTCAGATGTTCTTCCCATTCACTTCCTGAGAAGGAAGTGCTCAAAATGTTTACTTGCTGCGATCATGGATGTTTCCTTTCAAATAGGAAATTATACAACTCAGTGTCAGCCTGCAGTCATTTTAGGAAAACGACAAAACCAACATGGGTCTCTAGTATCATGGAGGACTGACTGGCAGATACTTTTCATGCTGGCAGCAGACAGTGTATGATTTAATTTTTGATACCAGTAAATCCTCAAAGCTGCAGATAAAGAGCCAGTGAATCCACACCAACAGTCCTCCTAGCATATAGTAGTCTCTGTCTACACTTGATGCATAATACTGGAATTCTTAAGCCACTCCTCCTGCTCCAAAAGACCAAACATGACAAAAGCCTCTAGCAAGTTAATTGCAGTCTTTTTACAAGACTAACAGCATCCTATAATGCTGTATGTCCCTTTAAATGTGTGCCACAAAATAGTTGAGTTAGAGGGAACAGGTTAAAATTTCATCTTCTTGAGGTTAGTCTGTGCCACATGACTGCTCTGAGTGTTAATACAGAGTGTGCCCTGGCCAGTTCTGTAAACATTGTGCAGAGTTAATAGTCTGCTGCTTAGGAGAATATGCAGCCTCTGCATTCTCTCAGCTACACGTGGAAGAGGGCATACCTCCAAGAAACAATTTAAATATCTTAAAGGGAGCAACTTGTTGTAACTTTGAACTTACATCATTTCTTCCAGATGTGGCTGCATTTTCAAAAGGATACAGAAATTCAGTGGGATTTTGCTACCACATTCCACTATAATTATAGTCCCATAATCACATGTAACCAGCATTTCATAATGACACTGATGTTCAGTGCAAAATCCAACTCTAACTCTTCTATTACAAGCAAAAACAAATTGTGAAGAATCTAAGATGCTATGAAAGTACCTGAAAAAAACCTCACAACTGCAAAGCAATTGCAAAGTACATTCTAAACGATTTCTAAAATAATATGATGGCAAAAACATCCCAGAGGTCTTATTGATCTACAGAACCTAAATGCTAAGTGCTATTAATAATAGATGAGTGAGACATAAATGCCACGTAATACTGCATTATCCTAAATAACACCTATAAATTGCCAAGTGTAACATAAAATTGAAATATGCTAATGGAACATTGTGTAGATTCTTCCCAGTAAAAGCTGTCAGGAACTTGCCAAAATATTAGAAGTGGCAGAGATGAATGAGAGAAATTAATTAATATTTAAGAATATTGCTCCTCTTTTTATTTCACACTTGGTTTTGAAGCAGGTTCTTTCAGGCATTTTGTGGTTAGGTTCCAATTCCGTGTGTTGATTTTTGCACAAAGGCTTTTTCTGCTAAGGTCATCTAGAGTCTTTACATTACCCTGCCTCATTTCAGAAGCCACAAAATTCCATTTTGTCCATGTTTTCCCCTCTGATACTTGCCCGGTCATACTTTGACTTACCTCCTGCTGGGAGAACGTCCATGTCATGGACGTCCCTGCTGTCTTCATCAAGATAAGGGTAATTAGGTCTTCCTGTTTCTAGGCTAGGTTTAGGGTAAATAAACTATCAGATGTAGGATTATTATATTTGAATGGAATGAAGACAGTTGTGAGTGAGCCATGACCTTGCATACTACAAGGAATAAAATTTTGAGAAGTTGTGACTGGTGGGTGGGGCATTGGTCTGCCTTTGCCTAGAGGAGAGCAGAGTACAGATAACAGCAAGCCAGGAAGACCAAGGAGTTGAGCCTGCTTTGGGTTTTATTCCAATTTTTAATAAAAGCAATTTAGAAAACGCCGAAATGTTTCACGAGACTGTTCATCTAGCTGGTCTTGCTCAAATACATTGGTGTTTCATACTGAGGAAAACACACAGAGTTCAGGACTCTTCCTGGCTGTAGGTACAGACAGGCATTTACCCCATTTCAGGAGTCAGAGATGTTTCCTTTAAATGTAGTTGATCTTTAACATGACCTGTGTGTTTCAGGTGGGAATTGTTCAGTACGGACAGACTGTAGTCCATGAATTTTACCTGAATACATACTCGACAACAGAAGATGTTATGGCTGCAGCCACAAGGATACGCCAGCGGGGTGGCACGCAAACTATGACAGCCCTGGGAATAGATACAGCAAGGTACATTCACAGGATATTGTCCCACATGTGGGATAAGCAAACATACGGATATCATGACAATTCTCATTTTATTTATTAGAAATATGATACGGCTAACATCTGACTTC
Source organism: Pyrocephalus nanus (assembly GCA_038380795.1). Lineage (NCBI taxonomy): Eukaryota > Metazoa > Chordata > Aves > Passeriformes > Tyrannidae > Pyrocephalus > Pyrocephalus nanus. The sequence continues at coordinate 28,460,146 of CM076263.1, read as the reverse complement.
ATTTTAACTAAGCAAACATCATTTAGGAGGAGGCTGGATAAACAGACTCATCTAGCATCTAGAGCTGTTGTATGTGGCACCTTTGAAAGGCCACTGTCTCCTGAGTGGAGGAATTAGGAATAGACATGAAGCAAGTTGTACTCCTAAGGAAAGGGCTGACTATATTTGATGTCAACACAGACCAGGTAGGAACTGTGTATGTAGAGGAATGAAGGAAATTAGGTATCTCAAAGGAAAAATTAAAAAATTGAACTTTTTAATTCTAGTTTGTTTTCTTTGAAGTTGATTATTGCAGGGTTTGAGACCACACTTGTTACACTTATATCCTAAGTCTTTGCAGCTTCTGGATCAGTGGGAGATTAAAGATCTGTTGTAGCAATAGCAATATTTAGAAATGAAATCTGACTTTCATAAAAGAGACAGTAAATGCAAAATCTCTCAGAAAATTTCAAACTGTACAATGTGTTCCTGCTATCTTTTTTCCTTTCTGTTTTTTTCCATCAAGAAAGCAATACTTAATTCCATACAAGATTGCATTCAGTCTTTCCAAACAACCATTTAGTGAAATGTGCAGAATCCTTCTGATGAACTACTTGATTATCAGACCAAAGTTTTGTTGGTCTGATGTTTTAATAAAATTCTTACATATTCAACAGTAAAGTTTTCCTTAGATACAAGTGGAAGCTTGAGGGAGTCTAAACAAGTTCATGAACACAGAACAAGTTGAGAATTGCCAAGTACTCAGAAACCACATCTAGTTCAGAAAGCCTGGGTGCACTACAAACAGCTACAGGCTTGTACATAGAGAAACTGTCAGCAAATCTGTTCTTGCAATAGGAACGATTCATCCACTTTTGGCTAACTTCAGTGATAGATCTCAGCTTTCACTCATATGGCCAGTCTTAGAATTTTGTGGTATTTTTCTATTTAAAGAGGAGGCCTTACTTCCTTCTTTCTCCTCCAGAGATGTAATCCAGCCTTGCCTTGTCAGGTCCGGAGTCTGGGTGAGGTTTTTCTACATGGGTTTTTGGAACTGGAGGGGTGGGAGGTTTGCTTGGATCTTTTTTAAGATGCCAAAAGCTGTTTTAAGGTGCCAGAGGTTTATTTGTAAAGGGGAAGAATTTTTCACTATCCAGCACTTTGTTTTATGCTATTGCTCACAAGTGAGTGAATAATGGATGAATGCTTATGAAACTTTGGCTGTGAACTGCCATGTAAGTTCCAATTGCAGTTGTTTGTATTTGTTCATGGCTAACATTAATCTCCATTTCCTGCTTCTTAGTTAATATAAAGTCTTTTAGTTTATGGTTGGCTATTCAAATATGATGCATGTGAGAAATGCTGACATTGCCTTTCTCCAAAATGCTTTATGCTCTCTTTAGGAAAGAAGCTTTTACAGAGGCTCATGGTGCACGAAGAGGAGTACAAAAAGTAATGGTTATTGTGACTGATGGGGAATCACATGACAACTACAGATTACAAGAAGTGATTGATGATTGTGAAGATGAAAACATTCAGAGATTTGCTATTGCTGTAAGTGAAATTTAATGGGAAAATTCAGAATCTTAAAAGCACATTTCATCTTCTAAATGTAATTTCTTCTATAAATGTATAGAAGTTCATTTTACAGAATCTTTAAGGAAACATAATTATGTAAGAGAGGATAAAAGTAATAAACTGAAAAAAACATTAAACATTTGCTTTCTGATTTTATAGCACATAAGAAAAGCAATCTCTCTCTCTTCCTGATGATGGCAGGTGTATATCTGTGTGAAAAAAAGGAGGAAGAGTTTGAGAGACAGTTTAAAATCAAATCCTTTTGTTAAAAGCAATATTGAAGAGAGTGGACAAATTTAATATTCTGTGCAATTTCTATAGACATGTTACCTATTAAAAAAAAAAAAAGGCAAATGTAACCCATCAGCAAAACGCAAGTTTATTGTGGCTGTGCTGTGTGCTGGCATTCTAAAGCTGTCATTTTCATGTTGAGAAAACTTAGTAGCTGAATGAGAAGAAAAGTGTGACAGAGGTTAACCTGTATTGAGAAATATGAAAGCAATAATGGTAGATTTGTGTTGAAACTCCACTATATTTGTGTATTCCATACTCAAATAATCTGTTTTCTGCCAATAATTTTAAAGATATGTTGGATATGTCGTCGCTCCATTGTTCTCTTTCTTTGTTTTGGTACAGTGAGGGGGTATGAAACCATAAAACTTCAAGAAAGATGTTATATTTAATTTAAAGAAAGACATAAACCAAAATTTGAATCCAGCAGCATGCCGATTTCGAGTGGTTTCCTTCATAAACCTACAGATCACTAAAGAAAAATTGTCCTTGAAACTGCAATAATTTTTAGCAATGAAATCCCCACCTAGAACCAAATTTGAATTGGTTCAATGTGCAGAGATGTATCCTTGACTTTGTTGTTTTGTCTTTTTTTTTCTTTAATTCTCTATAGATTCTTGGCAGCTATAGCAGAGGAAATTTAAGTACTGAGAAATTTGTAGAGGAAATAAAATCAATTGCCAGTAAGCCTACTGAAAAGCATTTTTTCAATGTCTCAGATGAATTAGCTCTTGTAACTATTGTTGAAGCACTTGGAGAAAGAATATTTGCGCTGGAAGGTATGACGTTATTTCAAATTTTACTTCATGCCTGCATTACAACTGAAGCAAACAGAAGAACATCTGCTTTTATCTTCCTTTGCAATGCATTGTGCTGCAAAACATTTATTATACAGATATTTTTCATGCTGATTATAAAAATATTTTACAGTAGACATCAAAATCATAGGTAGCAATGTGAATACATTCAGAGGAGTTAGAACCTATGGAGACAACAGCCTAAAGGGGTTTTTACTGTTTTAACTGAGGTAAATAGGAACGTGCCTTGTTTCAGGTAAAAAACATTGCCGGATCATACCCAAATTACCCCAGGATCATGTGTTTTTCTGCCTGAACCTTTAGGTTCTCTTTTTTGTTACTTATTAACTATAGTGCATTACTTTGCTATGATGGATTTGGTGTATAGAGTTAGCAAGGCGTATTTTTGCTTTGGAAAGACTCACAAAGATTTAGCACAGAAAAGTCAGTCTCTCATAATGTCTGCTTACATTCTCCATGCAAATGAGACAACACTGTCCAAACCACTGTTAGTCTCAAGTACACTACTGGTAATAGGAGATGAAGTTTATTAGTTATAAATTATACTGGTCAACTCTGAAGGGATTCATGTTACACAAAGAAAACATCTTTCTACTTGGATTATTGTCTTCAACATTTCAACTTTCCAAATAGCTGGAATAGTGTAGTTTACAGCTGGAACAAAGCATGATGTTGAATGTCAAGAAATTGTACAAATCTGAGAGAGCATTTTCAGGCTTTTACTTTGGAGCTATATTTCTCAGACATATTCAGGTTGGGTTTTTCTTAGTTATCATTTAATTTGATCAAATATTACCATTCTCAGCTATTACTAAATATGTTTAGTAATAAACATAGTTTATTAAAACATAGTTTGCATGTTCTTCTATTTTACTTTCTGGAAGATTTGGTTTCCTCAGCTTTGGAAGAAATTAATTTGAAGAGAATCCAGTCTCTCTAAATCTAGTCTCTCTAAAGTCCAAAGTTTAGCCTACTTAGGCTCATTGAATACTTCAAAATTCATTGAATAGGATGCTCTTTTCTTAAGTTCCTGTTTACTAAGAATATACTTCAAGTGGAAAAATAGCTGTCCTTCAGTTTGTACTTGATAATTCTAGAAAAGTGAGAAAAATATTTTTATTTCATCATCAGAATAAAATGTTAGTTACATCTATTAGCTATAATTAATATAGAATAAAAAGTTTATTAACTGCTGGCCACGACAACAGGACCTAACAGGACAGAGTTTCTGAAAATTGCCATTCTCAAAGTTGATGTTTCATGCCATAGCTCAATCATTTGGACAACTAGATACCACTGGAAGGGACAGTCTTAGTTTGTCACACTCCACCTTGTCCCTTTTATCAGTCAGTAGGTAATGCCAGCCTGTCACATTCAACCCCAGTCTCAAAATAGCAGAGTAACTTGTGCCAGCTTGAACTCCATGATGGTGGGGAATGCTCTATGTAGCTCTAACCCTTCCGTTGACTTTGGTAATTCATTCCTCTAATCATAGGGAAAAAAATTACAAAACATTAGAACATTAAACAAGTTCTGTAGCTTAATAAAATATCCAAACAAATCTTGTTATGTTGATGGTGGTGAAACTAACTGTTTGATTACATTGTATAAAATTTATGTGTTTATATGATTGTTGGCTCTTGGGATCACTAATCTTCCTCATCATGTACTTAAGTGTTTTCGTACATATTGTAGTACTTTTAACTATCAACAAGTTCTGCAGTACTCCGTGAATTCAGTTTCAATTTTCTGCAAGTGATGCAGTAGGAAATATGTATTTCTAAGATATTGTTACTTTTTATAGACTTATAAAGTGGATATTTATATATTTGATATATTGCTGGATATATTTGCCTTATTTACAATTTTTATTTTATATCTACTTGACTGTATTACAAAAAATATATATTGAAACAACTAATGTGGAATATTATCTTCATCCATACCGTAAGAGACAAGCTAGTTAATTTCATCACTGCCAAAATGCTTTTTGACTTCCAGATTTTCTGTAGGAGCTCAGAGATGCTCAAAGGTTTCTACATAAGACACCTGCAGTATGAGACAAGAAATGTTGCCTCCTCCGCAATAGTCCCAGAAATCATGTAATCTGAGTGCAAGTGAATCAGAATAGAAACTCAAAATGGTATTTTAGCTTTTTGTCAAAACATAGCAAGGTTGAGCTGCTCCAGTGGGCTGAAGCTAGATGATGGTGTTTAAATCAATTTCTATTGATCCTTCAGGCATAGTTTCTTGTCTTCTCCCAAAGCCTTTCAGTTGCTATTCTAGATTCACAACTGTGTCCAGGCATATATTTTTCTGGTAGTGGAGAAAAGTGTATTAATTGTGTCCCATGCAGCTTTCTGGTGAGAATCCAGTGGACTGAATGTGTGTAATTGGAGAAGATTAATTGACTCCATACATTGTAGCTTCCATGCTTCACAGGAAGCTTGATTGTTGAAAAATCAGTATCTGAATTGGTTTAAATTCACAGTGTAAATTGCCTCTTGTTAGTATAGTTGTATATTTGATTTTTTTCTTAGATTTCTTGTTTCCTTTTTGGTTTTTCTCTTTAAAAAAATTCAAATGAAAATTGAGAGAGAGTAGAAAAATCAAATCCAATAAAAACCCATCCTTGACAGCCTATAGATTTTTACAGCCAATAATCTTTTTCATATGCCTCTGTCTCTCATGGCAATTTTATGTTTTATCTAACCCATAGGCAGGCACAAATGTTTTTTCACAAAATATCCTTTGTAAGATGCTTAGCTGTTTGAAACTGAATGGAAAGTTAGACTGTGGGCCATTGTCTAAGCAGCATTCAGAGCTGGACACACTAACAGTACTGGCATTGTCCTCTGTCTCAAGCTGTGAGAGTCTTTCTCAGCTCATTAGAGAGCATCCTTTACTTAATGGAAATACTTTTTAATAGTAGATGTGCAGCTTAAGAGTTTTATGCCTAAAAATTACTTTTTCAGACGTAGCAAAGCAGCGAAATCTTGTAAGGCATGATGATCTGTGTTTGTGTCAAACACTTTGTGTTTGAATTCATGTCTACTTCCTAGGACTGGCTGTAAATCCCCACAATTAGCAAAGACATCATGTCCCAGGGAGCAACCTCTGAGGTTTAGTTGCTGAGTATCAAAAGTTCAGTATTATTTAATAGTCCAGATTCCTGAAATTCATGCAAACATGGCTTGCTATGGCTCAGTTTCATTACACAGTTGAGGGTTCACTTCGGCACTCAGCTAGTAGCAAACTGTGAAATGTTCCTGGACCAGCATCAGAGCAGATTTCATAGCTCCCTTCAAGGAAGAATCAATATGCAAAATATAGTTCCCTTACTTGGTCACTTAAAGTGGCAAAATAGTCTTTGACTGCTAAGTGCTACATATCTTCCTTTTAAGTAGAGGAAAAGGCAGAACTTCTTCTTCCCTGATGATATTTCAAGTTTATCTGGGAGCAAAGCAGCCCATCAGAGTTTAATAACTAGCATATGACTACCTGACGAGATACTTGAACTAGTACAAAATCACCTGATACCTTTTTTATATAATGTTACTTATGAGAATCAGTAACTTCTTCATGCAATTTTCTGGGCAGAATTATCATTCCCAAGCACTTTGCTAAGGCTTATGGATCTTGGACAGCAGAGATTTTCCTATGTTGTTTTTCAGAGGTTCACACAAACATCAAGTGTTTTTCATTTAAAGTTCCTCCAGCTGCATACAAATTTTTAGTTGCTTAAATACAAGGCCAGGGTTACATGGCTGGTGTTTTATTGTTCACTTAGCTCAAGTGGAAAATGGCTTAACCATATTAATCAAACATTCCAAACATACTTACCATCAGCCTGAGTTCAAATTTGGTCAGTTTTAGCCCAGAAACTTTGTTGGACGAGTTCTGAGACATGATCCTTAAATGGAAACTCTCATACTTAATGGGAGCATTTAACATAGCTCTTTATTTCTGTTATACATTCTGTTTATTTCTGTTATTATAAAAATTTAAGGCACACTATATTAACCCAATAGTTTAGTTAGGTTATGCCATCCTTTACTATCATATGAGCATTTTCATTACACTCCTCAATTGCTTTTTCAGACTGAAACTAATTTATTTTTGAAACTCAATTTTTTCTGTTTAATAGCCACAACAGACCAGCAGGCCTCCTCATTTGAAATGGAAATGTCTCAAGCTGGTTTTAGTGCTCATTATTCTCAGGTAAACAAACTCTTTGAAAATAGAAGTTATTTTGTTAAGTAGATATTTGCTGATGATTCTGTGAATTTGGAGTAAGTGTTTCAGAATTCCTTGTATAGTCCTGTTTGCTTTTGGAAGTTTTGGAGTGTCCTGTAATCCAGTTATGTTTTTTTAAAATATGTAAAGAACAGTTATGATCAATGAAAGTTCAAGAAAGTAAGTATATACTTCATATGAACTTTAAATCTAATGGTCCCATAGAACTTTCTATCAGAATAATAGCCTAAAAATATGTTGAGAAAGATGGAGAAAGACTTTTTGCCAGGACAAGGGACAGTGTTTTAAATTGAAAGACAGTTCTAGAGCAGGGCTGTAAAGATGACCAGATGGCTGGAGCACTTCTACTATGAAGACAGGCTGAGAGAGATGGGGTTATTAGATTGGAGAAGAGAAGGCTCCAGAGAAAACTTACAGCAGCCTTCTAGTACTTAAAAGAGGCTTATAAAAAAGAGGGAGAGTGATTTTTTAGACAGGCAGATAGTGATAGGACAAGGGAGATTGGTTTAAAACTAAAAGAGGAGAGGTTTAGATGTTAGGAAGAAATTCTTTAAATAGAGGGAAGTAAGACACTAGAACAGGTTGCCCAGAGAAGCTGTGGAAGCCTCGTCCCTGGAAGTGTTCAAGACCAGGTTGAATGGGGCCCTGAACAACCTGATCTAGTAAGTGGCATCCCTGCCCATAGCAAGTGGAGTTGTAACTAAATGATCTTTAGGTCATTTCCAACCCAAGCCTTTTCTACAATTCTATGATTGTAGGGGCCATACTATAATAGGAAAAGCAAGGCTAAATATGTAAGTATACAGGAAGCATTACTCAAATGTGAGCATCCTGAATCATGAATATCAAAAGATGATTCACATAGACAACAGGCTTTTTGTTTTTCTCTGCTTAAGGATTGGATTATGCTTGGAGCAGTTGGAGCATATGACTGGAATGGCACAGTGCTCATGGTGAAGGACAGTGGTATTTCCATGCCAACTAATGACACCTTTCGTGACAGGACTTCAGAGAGAAATGAACCACTTGCAGCCTATTTAGGTAAGAGAAATAGCTCATCTTACAACACTTTTCAAAAAATGCTACAAGACCTCCCTCAAAGCTCATTGAAAAGAAGTATCTTATAGAATATTATCTTATATTCTAGGAGCCTGGGAATGAGTCTATTGTATGATTTTCTTGTTCTTTTGAAAAAATAAATTTCTACAATCAGAAAACTAGTCCAAACATAGACTTAAGTATATCTAGACTTTCCCAAAAGGGACATTTAATCTGTTCAGAGATGACTTCACAGATTCCTCTAGTATTCTTATGAAGTTTTTCTATGCCTTGATAGTTAAAAAGTCTTATACAATACTCAGTCTAAATATTTGCTTAAAATTAATCTGCTTTCTGTCACTCAGTGGACAAGACCAAAAAGACTAACATATTTTTTTATAATAATGTTTTGCATATTGGCAGGCTACTATTATCCTCTCATCCTTTTCTACCAAAAAGCTTCAGTGGCCTTGCTCTGTCTTCTAGGTCTTGCTTTCTACACCTCATTGTTCTATTTGCTCTGTTACATCATTTAAGCCACGTTTTCACTGATGAAGAATCAACACTGGAATAGTTTAATGCTTTTTTTCCCTAAGTACACTGTCCTCTTTGCAAAATGCCTTTTTATAACTCAAATTTGGTAATTTTTAATTTAGATCTTATCCTCCATAACACTTGCAACTCCTCCACAGTTCTGATTTATCTGCAAATTTTTAAGTCTTCTTTAACCAAAGTTGTTAAATTGTTGTTAATATTAAACAAAGCTAGGTTCAAAATGCCACCAGAATCAGGTTTGGAACACTCTATTAATTTAACAGTGAGCTGATAACAACTGTTCTTTGAAAGTAGCTTTTCAAATAGCTATTGATTTTAATCACTACCATCATATTGTTACACTGTGTGAGAATGGCCACGTGAACATGGCTCACCAGCCTGTGAATAGGTTTAGTAACACAGTGGTGCTCATGATTCTGAGACTAAGTAAATGCACATTGAGCCCTTTTAATTAACTCTGCTATTTTTCTCTAGCATAAGTAATAGGGCTAAAGATCTAGTTGTAGAATAAGCCTTAAAAATGCTCTGAATTACAGCATGTATTTCTGATGCATACTGTGTGTACAGCATCTTGACTTCTTTCTGCTTCCTAGGGTATACTGTGAATTCAGCACTGACACCTGGAGGCGTACTGTACATAGCAGGACAGCCACGATACAATCACACTGGCCAAGTTATCATTTATAAGATGAAAGGAAAAGAGGTGCAAGTAATTCAGAGATTAAATGGAGAACAAGTAAGTATTCATTTGTGATTAACATACAAGAGGAATATGGTAGGAGAAATAAAAATAAGCATTTCAAACAAGAACTCCTCATTAGAAGAGCTCATGAACTGGGATTTCTAAGCAAGATCAGAAGAAAAGGTTGGACAGATTCTCTGGTATAATTAGCAATGGAAAGTGGACTCTACAGGACTCAGAGATCCTTGGTAATTTTCTCTTTGAGGGTTAAATCCTCACCAGTGTCAAAGTGCTTGTTGCTATCTCTGTACATGTAATTTTCTCTGTCCGATGAGTAGACGGGCATGTTACTGGCAGGAAACAAGTTGTGAAAACCAGGGTTCTGTGCAAGAGCATCAGCTGGAATGGCATGAAATATTGAACAGTGTCTTGTTATACTGAGTATGAGCTCACTGAGAGCTGTTGCTGCAGGGAGAAGAAACAACGTGTAACTGCATAATTAAAGATGATACTATTAAGAAAATATTATGCTTATGAGTATTGAAAGATCTGCCTACTCAGGTGTCCTCAGGCTGAAGTACTAGCTTGTTTTAGAAGCATTCAAATTACCCAATTTTCACCTATAACAGATGTCTGCAACTCAGCTAATCAATCAGTCATTTAGAGTTAATGAACTAAAACAGGTGTTAGGAAACTGGACCTGTTCAGACTCGAGATGACTGAGAGGGGACCTCATCAATGTCTGTAAGTATCTGAACGGTGGTACTAAGCAATAGGACAAGAGGCAATGGGCAGAAACTGATGCACAGAATGTTCCATCTGAACACGAGGAAGAACTTCTTTACTGTGCAAGTGACCATGCACTGGAACAGTTTGCCCAGAGAGGGTGTGGAGTCTCCCTCAGTGGAGATATTCAAGAATTGTGCTCTGGGATGGCCCTGCTTGAGCAGGAAGTTTGGACTAGATGACCCATTGTCATTCCTTCCAATTTGACTCTTTCTGTGATTCTGTGATTTTTAAGGTTTGATGGGTCTAGACTACTTGAAGCATCTCTGTGAGGTGAGATGTATCTTGCACTAGAGGATACTGCTTCTCATGTTAAGTGTAAAGGAAATGCAGGGTGTCTAGCTTGGCTGTGAAGTGAATGTAATCAGATAAATCTTACAGCTTGTACTGAGTCTATGAACGTATCCAGCTCTTTGTGTAGATTTTTGCCTCTGCATTTACTGGCAACTTGACAATTTTGAATGCTTTTTTTTTGCACTGAGTTGTCTCAGACCTTCTGTCACAGCCTTTTTACTTCTTTTTTGAAGAGAAAATTAGCTTCCCTAAGATACTTTTATTCAAAGGCTGTCTTAAGGGACCCTACTCCCCAAAGCAAGTTTCAGACTCAAAGGGTTGCAAGTTGAATGGGCCCCTCTTAAATAAAAATATCAGACAGCAAACACTAAAACTGAACTCAAGCTTCAAAGGCAAACCAATCAAGAAAATCTTCTAGGTAGCAAAGAACATTTCTACCTAGCGGTTAATATTTGGCATTGTTGTAAACAAGCTATAATAGATCTCTGAAAAAGAAATGTTGTGTTACTTTGCTGTCTCTGATGTATGTTTTTCTACAGATTGGATCATACTTTGGGGGTGTTATTACCACAGTCGACATTGATAGGGACTCATTTACAGACCTTCTTCTTGTTGGAGCTCCTATGTATATGGGAACTGAGAAAGAGGAACAAGGGAAGGTATATGTTTATAGTCTGAACAAGGTAAGAACCATGTTTATTGACCAGAAATAAAGCATGCTCTTTACTATCTTCATATCCTTATTTTAAAGAAAGATGATAATTTGAACTTGGGAAGATGACCTGTTGAAAATAGAGAAACACAATTTTGACAATTAAGCTTATAATGCAACTAATTTTAAAACTTTATTCTCAAACTCTTTTTAATAGAGTGTATTATGAGATAAGCATATATCTGATAAGCTGCAATATGGCATAGATGCAAATATATAGGATTAATTTTCTATCATATTTTCTTTTTGCTTTCATAGATTAGGAAACAGCAAGGCTCATCCATCCTAAAAGTGTGATCTCCAGTATCTTTGTGACTTGCTTAGCAACCTAGAGCTAAACTCCATACATTTAACAGATTTTAAACATGTCCAGCTAGACTAATGATTATAGCAGCTACACCTCAGCTTCTTAATTTGATAAGCTTCTCCTTCCAGTGTCTACGCATATTTTTTCTTCTTTTTTTTCCTTCTTTTAGTCCAGTACCATTGTATATTGTTATAACAATTATCAAAATATGTCTTAGCAATGATAGTCTCCTAAAATACTATTTCAAGAAAGGGACCTGGAGAGACTGGATATATTTGACAAGTAATTCTTCCAGTTTCTACATTCATGCCTCTAACAACAGATTGCTAGTGAATAGGGTTGGTGAGAAAACAAGAATTCCATGTCCTCCAGTAATTTATGGTTTGAAAGTTGTCTTTCCTGTGCTTTCTTTTATTTTATCCAAAGAAAGGAAATACATCAACTGCTTGCTGCTGCTAATCTCTAACATGGAACCCCTGGGGCTAATCTCTTGGAAAGATTGGTTAAATACCATAGTGTCTGTGTGGTTTTGGTCTAGGGTGCACTCTGAATTAGACCATGTATGTTAGGCCATGGTGAACATATCTACTGAGGGCAAAATTCAGTCTAAGTAGAAGAAGTGTTATCTTTTATTCTGGAACAACAGTATTGCCATCTGTGTTTCATCAGAAACTTGGCTAACTTCTCAGATTGAGAGAATGCCTTTAGAAAAACTCTTTACACTATCTAAAGAATGAAGTGGTTTACTTACAATGACATCCAAATGTTGGTATGATACTATGCTTTCCTCTGAACCTCCAACTTGAAGAAGTATGCAGAAGCATCTAGATATATAAAGAGGGGAAGCAAGAATGTCAAGCTGCTCAGAAAGAACATTTGAATTATAGTTATAGAATCACAGTTTCTACAGTGCAATCAATCACTAGGAATAGAATGTAACTGTTTTGTTTAATTCATCTGTTTGTCTTCTTAAAAGTTTGCATTGCTAAAACAATAACGGAAATTCACAAACTGCAAATCTGTTCTTTCACAGACAAATTTTGAATATCAGATGAGTCTTGAGCCTGTAAAGCAGACATGCTGTTCACCGTTAAAACAGGACACCTGCAAGGTTCTTAAGAACGAGCCCTGTGGTGCCCGCTTCGGGACTGCAATTGCTGCAGTGAAGGATCTCAATCTTGACGGATATAATGACATTGTAATAGGTTCTCCTTTAGAGGATGACCATCGTGGAGCTGTTTATATTTATCATGGCCATGGCAAAGCAATCAGTAAAAAATATTCACAGGTATGAAATAAAACTTTGGAGATTGCCAGCCTCTCTAATGTATATAATGTATATAACCCTGTCTTCCCAATGTAGTATCAAACTGTGACTTGACCAGTTGTAACAGCTTCTTTTTTTTTTTTAAATTGCTCTATACTTTAGAACTCATACTGATTTAATTAAATCTGGCTCTTAATGTTGTTAGAAAATATATTTGCATGTTTTTATTAGAAGCATTCTAACATGATGTGTACAGCTGGAAAAGCAGATGTTTTGCAGTCTGAAAATTTATAATGTATTCATTACCACGGTCACTGTTGTAGGAGTATTGCAAAGAAAATTTGATGTACTTAAAAGAGTCTAAACCTCATCTCACCGCTATCAAATGCATCTTGACTCCTCTTATAAAACCCTCCAATATGCACTGCATTAACCTTTTTACGCATTTCACAGCGTATTGCATCAGGTGGCGACGGGGAAAAAGTGAAATTTTTTGGCCAGTCTGTGCATGGAGAAATGGATTTAAACGACGACGGGCTGATTGATGTTACCATCGGAGGCCTTGGTGGGGCCGCCCTCTTCTGGTAAGGAGACCCACAGCAGCTGTTAGGACAGAAACTTTACCTTGGGGTACCAATGTAACTTTCATGTGGACTGTTTGGACTCTGTGAGGATACTGGTTTCATCTCATGCTTTGACACTGACTGTGAATCTTCATCTTTTCATGTCTCTCTAGAGAAATGAGGTTAAAACAATGTATACAATTATAAACACAGGAATGTTATAGAAACCTTGTTAGCCTAGTATGAAGAACTTATCCTCCTAGACTATGTTCAAAATAGAAACAGATTCAACCTATGGCACTATGTAAAATAGGAACAAGCCCTAATTTTTCTTTTTTACACAGTATATTGAATATTATTAACAGTATCAAGAACAGGTTCAAATGTAAAGGGATCACTAAGAAAACTGATTATATTTTTTAATATGAAAATCCCTGTTTGACTTCCTACAGAAAATCCGAAAAATTTAACTAAATTGTCTGGTTAATATTGAATTCATTTTCTTCATATAAGACTATGATTCAGATGTCATAGTGAGCAATATAATTTTTGAGAGATAAGAGAAATAAACAATATGACATGAAATCCCTCATTTCTAAAGCACAACTAAAACTATTTCTGTCCCTGGTATGGAAATTGATAACCCATTGCTTATTCTTGCCTTTCCTGTCCTGCTGTTTCACCTTACTCACCTGCTAAGTGATCAAGTTTGTCAAGGCTTGCTACCATTCTCAAGCTCCCAGCTCCTCACCTTCACCTGGTAGTTTCTTTCTGAAAGCTCCATGTGTGAACACAGTACCATGCCCTTTCACTGCATTATTTAGATCACAAATCTGAAGAAAGTGATTTTGCCAGATAAATTTTTTGCTGTTCAGTACACTGACATACTGCATCTCATGGCCTCGAAAAAGGAACTGAATCAGAGCAAAGGACGAAACAGGAATGCATTGCAGGGATGAAGGAGAGTTAAAGTGAAACAAATTGGAGGTGAATCTCAGCCTGTTTATCTACTCAGAACCTAAGCGATGGCAAACTGCCCTCCAGTTTGTCTATAATATTATGTTCCTCTGTGGATACTCTTGATGATGAGTCTAGGCCTTCAGTCTCATAAAATGGGACTGGCTCTATAGAGCTGCTTAAGTGCTTTTGGAAATATTTAACCTCGTATCTGTTCTGAAACAAGTACAGCAATGTGGAGAAACCCTCTGACTGTTACCTCTGTAATTTCTTTTTCCCTGATACTATGTATAGAATATTTAGTTAATTACTTCTCTGGACCCATTTCTCTAGACTGATGTTGCTCTTGTCCCCAGTTCTTCAGGGGCTTTCCCTCATGATTGATCTTAAAAGTTGAGCTTTTAGAAGTGCTCTACAGCTTTAAAGGTTTTTTGGCTGCTGAGGATATTTCTTCCCCTCCTCTTTGTGTTCCTCACTTTTTTGTTTTCTGTATGATGAGTTTTCTCTGTAATGGCAGTTCACAGGTGTGTAATAGTCTGCATAAATGGAGAAAGGCAAATGCAGACTGAAAATGTGCCAGAGAAGTGTATCGCAACCAGTTGCCTTCATAGCATCACACAGCCAGGACAGAAGACATGAAATAATACATGGCCCTTTAACTGACATAACATGGCCAGTGCTGTGCCTGCAACTGAACTGTAGCATGATACCACCACCATGTGCCACAGGAATCCCACTTCAATTGTGGATTTTGCAATTCTGTTATTTTCTAAAGAACATTAAGGTTTTTTTTTCTTTTTAGCTATAAGTCTTTAGACAGTTGAACTCGATCTTAAATGTCTTATAAATTTAAACAATTCTATGATTCTGTATTTGAATACTGAAGATTGAATTTGCACACTTTGTGATTTGATTCTTAAGTGTAAAAAAGTTGCTGCTATTATTTCCAAGGACTTTCTTTATGTTTTTTTAAGGTCTCGTGATGTGGCTGAAGTAAATGTTTCCATGCAATTCACACCTAAAAGCATCAATATCCAACAACAAAACTGTCAGATAAACAAAAGAAAAACAATATGCATAAATGCCACAATTTGTTTTAAGACTAGACTAAAGTCAAAAGAAGATACATTTGAATCCAGTAAGTAGATAAGCACTAAGCTATGAAATATTTAAATTATAAAACTGTTATGCTTGAATGTATTTATTAATTAAAAAATGGAATGTAACTTTTCTAAATTCACTATTTAAAGTGCACCTAAGATATTTTGAGAAAAAAGAATGTGTAGAGGCAAAGTGGTTCATAATATTGATCTCAACTTCCTTTGCAGGTATGCAGTATTGGATTACTCTTGACTCACAAAGACAAATATCTCGAAGCTTGTTCACAGAAAGCCATGAGAGGAAAATGCAAAAAAATATAACTATCAAAGGGTCAGAATGTACTAAACATAACTTCTACATGTTGGCAAGTAAATCATTTAAAGTATTTTTCTCATGTTGACACCATAACCCAAATATGCATTCCATTAATTGTAAATTGGACAACAAAATCAGTGTTCGGAATTAATCTTAAGAAATGTAATAAAATTTGTTGAGTACTTAGATTTACTTATTTATACATGTATAAACTATTTACTTATATGTACAGTCTCTTTACCTATGGCTCTATTTGTGTCTGTCTTAAGAAAGAACATACCACACTTGGTGGAACCAAGCAGTTATCGTGGTTAGTAGTTTAGATGCACTCAAAACTCAGCAGGTGCATGCGAGCTAGAATTTGAGTTGGCATATTGGTGCATTTCCTCCTACTAAAACATAGTAAAAAAGCTTGCAAATTAGATTTGGAGATAGAGAATATTTATTCACTGCAAAACAGAAATGTAGTTAACAACTGCGAGTATCAAATTGCCCAGATTGTACCTAAGGTGCGGAATGAAAAGAGTTTAATATTATAAGCGACCCACATTTAAAATGCTTAGTGACTTCACAGTTGTATAATAATTCAAGACTAATGATAAATGATGCCTAGAATTTTCTTCTCCCAACACCAGGCTTAAGTTTGACTTCACAGAAGGTAATGCTGCTGCTGCTTTTCTTATAGATCCTGTGAGCACACTAAAGAGGAAAGTCTATGAGTTGACAGATTTGAGATATTCTTAAATAAAACTGTGTTGGACATGCTCAGGCTATGTGACTTTTTTATAATGAGATACACAAAAACATTAGCAGATGTTTATAAGGATTGGCACTTTAGATGTTTATCACTTGCAAGCATTTAGATCCTTCTCTATCAAGGAAGTTGAGATATTTTACCTCAGTGTTGTTTGGGGGTTTTTCTTAACCTCCTTAGATACTAAAGTGAATGTCCATAACAGCAGTTTTATTTTCTTTATGATCTAGGATAAGCCTGACTTTCAAGACTCTGTAAAGGTTTTGCTGGAGTTCAATTTTTCTGATCCAGAGAGTGGACCTGTTCTTGATAGCAACCTGCCAAATTCAGTATCTGAATACGTAAGTCAGCAAGAGTCTGTATCAATAACCAAAGCATTTAAGGTAGAAACTGTAGCCTACACAGGAGCTGTTGCCCACAAATTGCCTAAACAGGGTGGCTCATTTAGCCTGTCTAGGATATGTTTCCGCTAAATGAGTATTCAGGAGTAAAAAGCATGATTCAATGTGCTTGCAAACCCGGCTGGGGTTTTAAAGCTGTCCATAGTTAATTGAAGATAGAAGAGAGCATGGGAACGTTAGCCATTTATTTTGGTAGTTTTTGGCATAATTCATACTTCTACTAATGCCTCTTTTCAGAATCTAGGTAAATCTCTTAGAAGGGAATGATTAGAAAGCTTGTTTCACCACATTTTACAGGATATTGGCATGTTTAACTAATTAATATTAGGGAAGACTTTTTTGATTATCAAATAAAAGACATTATATGAAATTAGATAATGCATTAAAATGCAAGTATTTAACAAGAATTGTAATAAAATTAAGAGTAAACATACTATTTTTGCAGATTCCTTTCACAAAAGATTGTGGAGCCAAGAATAAATGTATTTCAGATCTTGTTCTGAATGTAAAAGCAAGCATAGCAGGAGACAGGTAACTACACTGGGTTTATTGTATCACTTGATATCTATAAAAAGTTTCTATGTCAATTATAAATTCTGTGGTCTAGTAAGATAATGCTGTGGCATCCTTTCCAAGTCGGAAACAAGATAATCTGGACACTGAAAGAAGTTCCTCTTTATGTTAAAGACAAATTAAATCGTTAAGATGTTCAACATTCCTACTTTATTTTACAGCTGAAAGAAGTTCATCTTTATGTTAAAAACTGAAAGAAGTTCCTCTTTATGTTAAATGCAAATTCAATAGTTAAGATGTTCAACATTCTTACTTTATTTTACAGCTCTTCTCCATTCATTGTAAAATCACGCAATGATAAGTTCACAATCCAGCTCTCTGTGAAGAACAAAAAAGACAGTGCCTATAATACCAGAGTTTTGGTTCAATATTCTCCCAATATAATTTTTGCTGGCATTGAGGTAGGATTTTTTTCACATTATAAGATTTATCACAACCTATATTGCTAGAGAGATCTGAGGAAGCTTTTTTATTAAACCTGAATTTGATTGCTCTGGTATCATCTCATTTGCTTTGAAGGGCTGCTGTCCTGGCTTATCCCTCTAAAAGAGTGTATTTATTTTGACCTGAGTAGGCTCTTGCCTAGCCTTGTCCATTAACTATAGACACAAGTTTCACAGTGACACTTGGACTAAGTGCCTGCCGCTTAGAGGAACATCAGCACTATGAATCATCTGTACATCTATAGAGCCAGAAATGCCTTGTTATTTGTAATAGAACCCTGAGTCCCTAGAATTCTCCTTTTGCATGTCTATAGGAAAAGCAGTGTCTTCATAGGACAGAACAGATCTGTGCCTGCATCATCCCTATATCAGACAGCATTTCTGAAGTGACTGTTTTTCTGCCTGCCTCACCTCAGTTCGGGTGGGAAATACTAGGAGAAGTCCTAATCAACAGTCAGCAGTCCTGATGCTGTGTATTAGGAGAAGTTGGGGATCCACTGCACTGTTGCTGACCTTGTGGCAATAATTGATGGAGTATGAAAGTCACTTTTATTGCTATGTTAGGAACATATTTAAGAAATTGCATGTTAAAACTGGGCAATTATAGATATGTTGATGTGCTAGACCCCTTAACTAATTTGCATGATGTGCAGTAGGCATGTAATTTGAAGTGTTCCAAACACCATCACTGCAAAGGAATAATGGCTAGTAATCAATGTAGATGTCCATAGGTGGAAAATATTTTGCAGAATTTGTGGCTCCTTATTATTTTTCTAGTTCAAATAAGTCTTTGACTCCTACAATATTTTGACAATGAAAAGCGGCAGTGGTATATATATCTGTGCAGCACATCCTTGATGCTTAGTCAAAATTTAAAGAGTTTTCTTTCACTTTCTTTATCCCTTTAGGATATTCAGAAAGATAGCTGTGAATCTAATCACAACATCACCTGTAAAGTGGGATATCCATTTCTAAAACCTGCAGAAGAGGTAAAAAGTCCCCCTGCATGCAAATTCTCTTTACCCCATATTGTTCTAAAGCCAAGGCAGTCCCTATCACCTCTGAATTTCTTTTCTTTTGTGCACATCCCAAAGACTGTCCTTGCATGTTTCCCAAACTATCCTGGATGGTAACTGCACTGAGCCAAATGGGAAAACATCAGATATTCAGTACATTGGCAGTCAGCTGTGGTATGTGAGGAGGTAATAGATGTGTATTGTCATCCTGGACACTGTCAGAAAGCAAGTGACACACCTGGCCAGAAGTGTCTGTGTCCAAGTGTATAGAGTGTTTGTTACAATCTACTGATATGACATAGGCTCTCGCCAGCCTGGAGCCTATAACTTTATTTATTTTGAATATAAAATTAAATTTGTTGATGAGACAGTAAGTTGGTATATGGAAATGCTAACCTGGATCTGCCAAAGTCAGACATCCAGACTTCACCTCTGCTTAGTGGGGCATGAAAGGCCTTTCCAGCAAGTAGTGTACTTAAAATCAAACTCCATCTTGAACAGCACCAATGATGTCTGTATCTCCTGTTGGAATAGAAAGGGAGCTTTAGCTAAACTAAGCCTTTGAAAAGCCATACTTAAATAGTTGATACTGAATTGGGAAAAATCAATTTGCATGGAAATAATACTGTTTTTCCTGGCAGTTTCTTCTTTGTTCCTCTGTCATGCAGAGGGAGAAGCATGAGATATGTCTTCTGCATTGCCCCCCACACATGCATTCCAGTTTTTGTCTTGGACTTGTAGAGACTAAGTCATCTGTTACCTTCTTGCAGCCAAATAAGCATACTATCCAATGCCTGTGCCCACAATGTTCCATTCCCAGATTTACTGGATTTTTCATATTTTCCTCTCACACTTCAATTCTTAGTTTGCCTGTAGCTACAGAGTCCTAAATTTAGAAAATTCACCCTCTACTTTGCATAAAAAAATCAATTAATCTCTGATATACTAATAAGTACCCCTAATCCATTCCTTTTTAAAGCAGCTTTTTTTTTTTTTTTAATGTAAAGGAATATCTAAGACAACTTTCTATTTTTTTCCCCAAGGTTTCTCAGTTCTGAAAATTGAAAACAGTCTTCTCTTCAATAAGTGATAACTCATTAAATCCACAATAGTGGATTCATTCGTAGAAAAGCGATGAAACGTGACTAAGGATTCCATGGTTAAAAGTAGCAAAAATTTGTACAATTTCCATCATATCAAGCCCTGTTAGTGTGGTTTTGGTTTTGTTTTTGTCTTTTTTTTTTTTTTAATTTTAAAATATGTAATGTATTTCTCTAAACAGATTTCCTTCAAAATATCATTTCAATTCAACGCATCGTATCTCCTGGAAAATGCTACTATTCATGTATATGCAACAAGGTTAGTTGCAGTCTTTGCCTTCTGATCTTTTTTTTTTCCCCTAGAAAGCTCTACAGTTCTGTGTTTTGTAGTAAAAGACAGATAACTTCTGAACTCAGAAGTGGTAAGCCATCTGTAGAGCTGGCACCCTTACGGATGTATTCAATAGCTGTTAGCCTCTACAACCTGAGAGTCACAAATGAATCATAATTTCTGGTACTTTTACCTTCAGCAAAGGTTTATTCTCCTACAAAATTACTGCATACTTTAGCATGAATCACAGTTAAAAAAAGCTCTGGCCTTCAAAGAGTAAGTGTACTGGAGTTGTCTCTGATAAAATAAAGGAATGCACTTGCCCTCAGTGTTTGCTGTCCCTACAAAATCCAGGGTTGATGTGACCCTTAATTTTCCCATTTTCATTCAGTCAGCTTCAGACTGTAATTTTAACAAGGGTGATTTTATGAGCTGACACTGGTGCAGGACTCACCAGTTATTGGAAGTAGTATTTTGAATTTGTTTTTAGGAGACAGGAATTAACTGGAAATGAGTAATGTGCTTTCATACCAGAGCTGTAGGTATTTCAGTTTATTAAGATCCTTTTCCACCCAGCAGTTGTGCAGCATCTGCTACAGTCTGATCTGAGTGACATGTGCTGTTTTGTTTTAGTGACAGTGAAGAACCACCTGAGACGTTGAGTGACAACAGAGGACATGTTACAATTCCAGTAAAATATGAAGTAGGATTAATCTTTGTAAGGTATTCATGCTTCTCTGTACTTTATTTCTAGCATAGCAAATAGCAGGTGTTCAAAGAGTTGTTTAGCAATTGAACTGTGCTCAGTATTACTAAGCTTCAAGGCTCATAAAAAGGAAGCACAGGCTTAAGTGAAAGGAGAAGTTACATAAAATATTGGAGCAGTTACTGTCTATATCTGGCTGTAATTACATTTTATCTATTTAAATTTGGTCTGCAGTTTGTAAGTACAACAGCAGCTTTTGTTTCTGTACTTTGCCATATTAATTCCAAGTGTTTCAGGTACATACTAAAGCAAATACTTCCAGCTTCCTGATGGCCATGGTTTTTCACTATAGTATTTTGTGGTGTGGTATTAGATTTCCATCTTCAAAACTTAGCCTTAATTTTAGGTCCTTGGACTTTGTTTTTATAAGTTTAGACCTAAACTTTAATGCAGGTCTTTTAGTACACTTTATTTTAAGAAATAGCTAGAATGCAGTTAAATTCCATACCTGAAAAGCTTTCTGAATACTATTGGTAAACTACATGGCATGGTGTGCAGGTGTAAATAATTAAGCCAAATTCATTTTGGATGCATTTCATGGTTTAAGTCCTGCCTTTGGCTGTCCCACAGGGAATAAGGTTGGATTTAGAACATGCTGGGTTTATTCCAGTTTTGCTTGATTCTGTCTTTTATAGGAGGCTGCCTATTTCACACGGCAATACCCAGGATAAGGGACTACACAACTAGAAGAAGAAAAGCAAAATCAGACCTGATAGATTATTTTTGGGAATAATATTTGCTCATTTTGTAGTTGTATTTGAACAAAACATTCTAAATGTACATAATAAAAAGTGATAATATTCAGAAAACAGAACAGTTGAACAGTGGATGTAGCAGTACACTCTTAATTGCAAGATCAGTCCTGAAATTCATTAAATAAAGAAAAGGCTTATGTTATTAACTGGTAGATTTTTATGAAGTTTTTGTGCTTACTGGGTTTTTTGTGTGTTTTTTAATCCACAGCATTTTCAAAGAGCACCATGTTATAATTGGAGCAAATGATACTATCCCTACTGCTATTAACACAACAGAGCAGATTGGGGATGAAGTTACTCTACATTATAGGGTAAGAAATAATTAAAAATGTATGATATAGGTACTAGCTTTGTCTTGAATTGCTTAATGTGATAGCCTATTACTAAAATAGCAGGTATGCAAACTGTTAAAACTTCTCCATTCATATTTTGTGTTTTATACTTTTTTTTTTCCTTCCTTTGGAATAATGTGAGTTAGAGAGTCTGAGAGTGTTCTATCTCCTGCAGAGTAGTTCTGGTGGGTTTTAGAGTTGCTATCCTCAGTTCAGAACACCTATTTCCAAAATTGAGGCAAATTTGTAAAAGGCAAAAGCCATGCTCCAAGAATGTGGTCCACTTAAGGGAATGAATACTGCAAAGTAAAATCAAATGGAAAAGATATTTAATGGACTCTATTCTTGTGAGGTCCCTGCTGGACTGTTACATCCAGACTCACAAAATATGAAGAACATGGACCTACTCAGGTAGGTCCAGAGGAGGGCCATGAAGATGACCAGAGGTCTGTAGCACCACCCCTACAAGGACAATCTGGAACAGCTGGAGCTGTTCAGCCTGAAGAAGGCTACAGGGAGATCTCACCGTGGCCTTCCAGTACCTAAACGGAGCATACAAGAGAGCTAGAGAGGGACTTTTCACAGGGGCATATAATGATAGGAAAGGGGAAATGGCTTCAAACTGAAAGAGAGCAGGTTTAGATTAGATAATAGGAAGATATCTGGTGGTGAGGCACTGGAAAAGTTGTGGATGCTCCATCCCTGGAAGTGTTCAAGGCCAGGTTGGACAGGGCTTTGAGCAAACTGTTCTAGTGGAAGGAAGGTGTCCCTGCCCATGGCAAGGCGGGTCAGAACTAGATGATCTTTAAGATATCTTCTAACCCAAACCAGTCCATGATTCGATGAATCTGTGACTAAAAGCCCAGCCTAAATTTGCTGTAGGACTGAATTTACTAATCCTGAGAGCATCCTTGTTTCCTTTATAAAAAGCATAAAAATTTAGGAATCAACTTCTATCTATAAAAAATGAGCCTTGGGAAAATTCTTGCTCTCACTAAATAGCAAAAGCAAAGGGTTTTTTTTTATTTTTTAGCCCACCTAGAGTCTTTTACTCAGCTACCTTTTTTTAAGTCTAAAAGCTTAAATCCAGTAATCTCAAAGCTTTTGTGGACAAATCAGCAAATGAGTAGCCAGAAGAAAAATCCTAAGAGCACTTATTAAGTTTGTCCACTTCAGAGACAAGATCACTAGTTTGCCTGCCAACAATTCCATCTAGATATTTCTCCATCCTCAGCTGCAGCAAGCCTTTCCAGAAAGAGTCTCAGGGAAAAGAGAAGAGAGGAGCAGGTGACTGGAAGGGCAGTTACCTAAGCATATCTGAGGAGGAACCAGCAGAAACCACCACTGATACAGTGGCTTCTCTCCCACGTTAAAGCATTTGGGTGTTTATTATATATTGAAATGAAATTACATTTGATGATCTTCCCAGATGATAGGAGGATACAATAAGCAAGATAACAAGAAGGAATTAATGTCAAAATGGCCTCTTTCATCATGTTAATTTGATTTTCTTCAACAGAGCATTGTTTTACCAAAGACCACATAAGAATGTGTCTGCTCATTCACAAGAAGCTGACTGTGGAAATGTAAAAATAAAAAGAAAAAATAAAAATACAGGAAATTGAAAAACTCATGATCAAATACTAAGAAAATAAGGAAAGAACTAATCAAAACATTTTTCTTTTTTTTTTTATAGATTGAAAAAGGTGAACATTTTCCAATGCCAAACCTCACACTGCAGATCTTTTATCCCAACGTAACAGCAGCCAAGAATATTCTTCTCTACCTTACTGCCTTGTCACATACCCAAGTAAGCTAGGAATTTGTACTTTTATGATTAATTTAACTTTGAAATTTATCCTGTAAGAATCTGCAAAATGTAAACATTTGACATTATGCCTTGCATCAAGATAGATATTGCTTTCAGTCTAAATAACACGATGCTGGTGTTTTAAGAGTATGTACAGATGTGCATAAGAAGACAGAGGGACAAATTTTCTCAAAAGAAAACAAGCAGATTTAAAATTGTATTGAACAATAACTGGACTGTAACAAGGCTAATTTGTTATATTGCCAAGTGCTGAGATGTCTTGACTGAGATATGAGCCTCAGGTTGTCTCCATTGTCAGCAGCACGAATTTCAAATTCCCTAATCCTTCTGTACATCCAGACCTCAACGTTCTGTTCAGTTCTCTTCTTTTGGTTACTGAAATTAACATTCCTGCATGTCTGGTCTCCAGCACTAGCAGTCCTCTGGCTTCTTCCTTCTCTGGGGCACTGAGACATCTTGAAGGGAATGGTAGGTCATATCTTTCAAACGCTCTTCACTGCAGCTCTCATTTGAGTCTTTCAGTGTCACTTCTCCAGTGCAGCTGGAGATCACATTCCAGTAAATTCCATGATTCAAGATCTGTAGATATTAAAACTAGAGCTTTATCAATTACTGGATGGCTGATGAACCCAAATATCACGAAGTGGTGACCTAAACCTCCTTTTTTTTTTCTTTTGCTCAAAGACACACAAAGTGCACCTCCCTCCAAATATTTCACTTAGTTTTGAGATGCTGTCCAACTGAAAAATATGCTAAACTATATAAATGAAAGGTCAAGGTTTACTTTAAAACAAAGTAAAAGCAAACAAGCAAACAAATCATATTTAGAATACCCAGAAAATTGTATCTTTTCTTGTTTTCTTTCCTCCATTATTTTCACTCCTAGGCAATCACACCATTTGACACAAATTTGTTTTTTTTCTATGGGCATAATTGATCTCCTGATAGCTACACCCTAGTGATAGTAGTGTGCCAAGTGCAATGCAGGGGATTTGTAAACTTTTTCATGCTAGCAATGTGAAAGTCAATGACCTGGCTGAAAAAAAATTAATTCCCCCACACTGAGGATACCAGGGAGTTTCCCAGCAGCCTGTGAAGAAGTCACAGAGATCTAGCAGTGCTCCAGCATCTGCTCCCCCTCCTTGGACATTGCAGCAGAGGATTCTGCATCCTGCACTTAACCTGACTGTTTTCTTGCTATGGCAGAACCTCTTTGGATTTCCATGCAAAAACTCTTTTAATAATCAACTCTTGCTGGTTCTCATAGTGGTCATCTTGCAGGAAGCTCTTGTTTGCTTCTACAGAAGTTTAAGTAGCTGCATAGAGTTTATGTTAATTTATCTCATAAAAGTTTCATTTGCTCTTTGAATAATACTTCAGTACCTATGTTACCTGAATTCCTTATTCTGCACTCTTGCAGTAATGTTGTTTTATTGCATTTAGTGGTTAGTAAACGTTATCATTTTCATTAAATATTAAATATCAATAATTTTGGCTTGTTCCCAAAGCATTTTTTGAAATAGATTGCATACATAGAAAATAGTTATTTGTATTTCTGCTAACAGAATGCCATCTGCCAAAGTAGTTACCCTGTAGATCCCTTAAAGATCGGCACTGGGAAACCATTTGTGTTGTCAAAAATAAAAGAACCTACGAAGGATACAATTATGGTAAGTCTAATTATAGGATATATATTCTTCCCAGATAATAAACCGGATCTTGGTTTTTTTTAATTTAAAAAATATGTAAATAACAGTAGCACATTTTACAGCTGAATAAATCTTCATCATCTGTGTTGCCCTTGTAAGTAATAAATAGTAATATTTTTAATGCTTCTCATCACCCTTTCAACTTTTTTAGACATCGGGTTCAATGGATGTTCAGATGCTAGCACTCTGATCTGGCAGATTTTCCATGCAACTATAAATGATGATCCCATTTGGAAAAGATTAGTCTCTCTCTTTTAGATGAAAGAGTTGTAAATTAATTTTGCTGCCATAGTTATGTTGGCATGTCAGAGGCAAAGCATTCACAGCATAGAGGTACAAGTGGAGTTTCTGGTACAAATGAAACCATGTCATGGGAAGAGTGTTTTGCCATGCTTATCATACTCCTTCCCAGAAGTGATTTAACATTAAGCAAGTATTTCCAACTTGTTACAACATAATTCTGCTAGCAAGTGATACTGGGAAATAAGATACTTAAATCTTCACACACACATCCTCCCCTACTTGAAAGATTCAGGTGTCCCATGATTTGAAAAACAGTGCAGGAAAGCCATAGCTGTGTTGGTAGAAAAACACTTGCTGTTACAGGATGTACCTCCTTCAAGAGCTCTGTGATGCCGTTTGCTGTGTAGCTGCAGCAACAGAGATTCCTCAGGCCTTGCAAGCCTGCAAAAAGTGAGTCTATTCTACCACAGCATGAATATCTCAACTTGGTTTATATACTGCAGTGTCATTTTTACATAAAAAGCTACAGTAATGAATATCAGTTTAGTAGTGGTGTCATAGCAAGTGGTCTGTATATATAGTAGTTTACATGTTTTTATTTTAATAACGTGAGAAGTTTCTTGCTATTAATTCATTCTGGTACCTTTAAAACAGGCCTGTGATACATATAGCTGTGCCTCTATTAATTGTGCCCTGGTCCCATCTGACATATATCAAGTAAATGTTTCATTAAGAGTATGGAAACCTACCATCATAAAAGTAAGTAAATCCTATTTGTGCTTACAATACGGTTAGGTTTGAGAAACTTAAGCCAATGTTTCTAATGTCTATTAAAATTGTTTCTTTTATTTTCTTAAGTGTCCCCTCTAGTATTTGAAATAGTTCCCTTTGCTATTTTAAAATTTCCTTAAAACCATGTCACATGTATTTTCTTATCCTTAAAGTAAGTTTTTGTAACGTAGCAGGAATTTCAAACCATGGTAAGAATTCTTATTCTTATTCTGTCTAGATTATCCTTTTATAATAGCTACTTATGCATTCACAAATTCTAATTCAGCGTATGTAAGGAAGGGTACCATATTTTTTTAATTACGTTTTAATATGGAAAGATTTCTCAGGTCTAAAAATGATACTTTTTTTGATCAAAAGAGCAGAGGAGAGACAGTTCACTTCAGAGCACACCCCAGTATTTTCTGATGGTTACAATGACCTGGTTGTGGTTGGTTTTGCTCAGCTGATAAATTTCTAATACTGAGTTCCTGTTTTGTGTCTTTGTTTTTCCTATGGAAAATAACGTGACAGGAGGGGAGATACAGCAGAATTTTAGAAAGTCCAAAACTGTCTCTGTGGCCATAACAGTTTTCAAGGATTAATCAATATTTTTTCAAAATCTCTGCAATATACCCTTTCAAAGCAGTATTGCTGCCTGCAAACAGTAATGTGCTGAAGGTGACATAAATGAGCAGTTTCACTGACTTTCACATTTTTCAGCACCTCCCAAAGCATAAGATTGTTCTCTCACCCTTCTCATCGCTACAAAGCTTTCTATTTCAGAATATCTAACTATAAACCGTAGTAATTACTCCTTTCTTTCAGGCCAGTATTCACAGCTTAACCCTTATTGTGAAAGCATTACTTAGGTGTGAGAACTCATCACTGATTTTGAGAAATGACCATCAAAAACTGGAGGTAATAACATAATAAATTTTTCTGCTTGGGAATACTTTTTTGAAGTATAAAGTTGTTCTCTAATAAATTCTTAAGTTAATTCAAGCTCCTACATGGTCACATATATTTAAATGTGAATATTACTTATTTCTGTTTAGATTACACAAGATATGTCTTGTTTAAAATCAAATTAGCCTTTTACACTCATGCTTAGTTCCATCTCTCAGGGAGGCAGGCATTGAGTGAGGAAGAGTATACTAAAGAAACCCCCTAACATATGCTTCCACTACTCATGGTTTTGGTCCTTTATCCTTGTCGTGGTTTTGCCTTGGCTTAATTTGCTTTCCACCCCCCACACAATTACTACTAGTTGAGAGAAGGTTTTTGCAGACAAAAGAGAGACAGGATTTGGGGGAAAATAGTATAAACATTTATTACTAGTAAAACAAGAACTACTAATAAATTAAAAACCAAAGAATTATATCTACAACAATTTCTATTCAAGTTAAAGTGTTATATATTTACAGAAATACTCCTCCCCCCTTTATACCAGTCTAAGGAGGAGAAGTGGTTTCAGTCTCCATTTTCAGAGTTCCAGCTTTCTCTCTCCAGTAACAAATCTTCAGTAGCAGCAGCATTTTCGTTGCAGCTGGAATCTTTTCTCTTTTTCTCTCTCTTGCTCTGTGTCAGCCTCCAAGGCTGGGCTTACCCCCCTCCTGGGCTAAGATCGAAGGCTGGGGGTTACCCAGGTCCTGAAGGGTCTTCCTTCCATAGGCTTGCAAGGGGACACTTGCTTATTATGGATCTTCACCACAGGGTACAGGGGATAATGGTTTAAGAGTTCACCCCTGTTTCCCTATGGAGGTCCCTCCCCATGGGAGAAACAGTCCTTGATAGACTTCTTGGCATGGGTCTAGCACGGATCCACACACACATGGATCCCAACATCTCACATGGGCCGTCTCACTCCAGCATGAGATTCTTTCTCTTCTTCAACAGCAGTATGGATCCACACACACACGGATCCCAAGTTTATTCGAGCCATCTTTGCTCCGGCACAAGCATCATCTCTTTCAAGGGTTACAAAATTTTCAACAGGACTTTGCCTCACCTCAGTTTTCATGAAGTCTCAGTTTTCTTTGGTACATCCACAGGCTTCTCCGTCAGCTGCAGTGGGGGGGGTCTTCTTACTCCAACAAATTTTACAAGTAGCAGGGATTACTTTTCAGTCTTTTCCCTGCTGAGGAGAGGGAGCAAAAAGGGAAGAAACAGCTCTCCCCCCTTCGAATTTCTTCTCTCTCCTCCGGCTGCCAGCTTCGACCTTGGAAGTCTCTTATCTCTTCGCTGGAATTTCTCTGCAGCGGTTTTTCTTCCAAGTAGTCAGTCTTTTTAAAGTTTTTTTCTTTTACTCTCTTACAAGACAGAAGAGAGGACTTCAGTGCCGCACCTGCCTCCCCCCCTCAGCCCAAGCTGGGGGAGGAGAGGGCCTTGGCTCTCTTTGGGCTCGCCGCCCTTCTACACGGCTACCGCTCCTAATTTCAACTGCGCCACAAGTCTTCTCTTCCGTTTTCTTAAAGATGTAATTAGCAAAGGCGTCACTGAACTTTTGATTGGCTTTTTGTCCGGAAATTACCTGGACAAAACCATCTTCAGCCCCAGGGATGGGCTGGTGGGCAAAACCACGACAATCCTGTATCTGATCCAGTATGACTACTGACTTGTGGTGGGGCCACCCTCATGACATAAATGCAGTTACAAAGTGCAAGATATTATGTAAATACAGGCTTTCCTGTTGAAGATTATTTTCTTATTTTTTTCCTACAAGTTCCTGTAGTTAAAGTGAAGTTGTACCCTGAAAATCACTGCATACTGATCACTGCTCTTCTTTTGATACTTTAGAAGCACAAATTATTTACTGTTTACATTCTGAACACTTTTGCAGACCATGATTAAGATTTCCAAAGAACTCCCACCAGGTACAGTCCCCTTATGGGTTATCCTCCTGAGTATCTTTGCCGGACTCCTGATTCTTGCACTGCTTATATTTGCTTTGTGGAAGGTAAGCTGCACACATCCTTGTCTTCATGAAAAAAAAACACACATAGAGTTAAATTCTCTGTTGTTTCCTTCTTATAATGACAACCTCACAGACAATAATACTATCTAATAAGTTGCATAAAATCTTGTGGAAATAACAAAATAACTAATAATACTACATTTTTCTGATGGGTAACATGGAGTGCTATACAATTGAAACCTGTATTGCCATTATGTATGAAAGGGAAAATAAGAAGATATTTTAGTATAAGTGAGGATTTATTAAGGGATTTTTCTTTTAGCTTTGACTATGGCCTTCGATAATCAGGTTTTCTCCATATGCAAGAGATTCTACGTCTGTGGTATAAATGTTGCCACAAGTGGGCACTCTTCTCCAGGCTAAATACTTAGTTCATAATTGTGCTAAAAGGTTACAGTTTCTAAATTTAAACATGCATAATCTCTTGAAAATTTTGAAATTATAGAATAATTATTTATTATTCTATATTCTGTATTATTAATATAGCATATTATTTATTCAACTGAGAACAAAATATTATTATTAAGCATTTTAACCTTTGTGAGCATAATAACAATTCAGCAATTGCTCTACTATATATTGTATATATGTAGTATATCTATATACTGTACTCTTTTGTCTGCTTTCATGACATATATCTTTAGTTTTTCCTTTCCAACAAAAACAATGTTGTAGTTCAGTGATAAGTTAATGTGCTGAAAGTATTAAGTAGTAAGAACCAGCACATGAATGTGACCAATATGGGTTGTATGTTTTGAACAGTTCTTAGTTACTTTTTTCTCTTCTGCAGGCTGGATTTTTCAAAAGGCCTCTAAAGAAGAAAATGGAGAAATGAAAAGAAAAACCACAAAGCAGAGAAATTTTTGCTCAGGTCTGCCTCCAAAATGTTACTGTAAAATTACAAATTTAGGTGCAGTGATTACAGTGTTTTCTGAACTCTGGTTCATTGAAAAAACCCAAGAAGTAGAAAAGCAAGAAGCAAATCAAGCACACATGCAAAGGAATAATGCAAAGAAAGAATAAACAACCTTATGGCATCTTGTGATACTCAAAAATTTACTTTTAAGTGCTACTCATTTTTGGAGAGTAACTGAATTCAATGATTCCAACATTTTTTAATACGGAAAATGTGTCATCATATTTTTATATACCTATGTCTGTGGAATCATTTATTATTCCAAATTACACAAGAATTCAGCTTGTGTGTAGCAATCCCAGTCTTTTTATCACCTTACAGTTTTGAAAAGGAAAAAGCATTATTTTCAGAATTCCTTTCTTATGTTAGTTCTGTGAAAGCAGACTATCAGTTCACAAGGCAGAACATGCAAACTTTGAATTCACCAAATACTGTAGGATAGCTGATGCAATGACAATTCAGAAGACAGAAGCACCTCCAGAATTTTGCGTGAAAATTACTGAAATTGGATTTCTTGGATTTCTCCTTCTGCCTACTATAGCATATCCAGTTGAACCCAGGATACTCCAAGGAAGAGATATTTATGGTCAAGTGGACCATAAAGGATTGATCCATTAAACTAGATAACGGTTTGAACTTGAAACAGATTTTTGGCAGGCCTAAAAATGTATGCACAAACATTCAAGCCCATCTGATTGCACACTGTATTCAAATAAGCAGGGGTACAATTGTATTTGCAAGTAGAAATGCCCATATTTATGCAGAAGATGTTTAGAAGCACCCTGAAAGTTTGACTCTTGCTGTATATCTTGGAGTAGCCAGGCGGGTGCTTCATAAACTGTCACTGTAAATTTATTGTGTAGCTATTTAATCCAATGAGTTTAAAGTGTACAAAATGATAGTTAACAAAAGAGCACAGATAGAAAATTCAGCACTGGCAAGCTTCTTCTAGTATTATAAGTCACACCTCATTGTTATTACTTATGAGTTTAAAAATTGATGTAGAATTTGCATACTAAATAAGCACTTAAAAATTATGTTTATTTTTGTCAAAGATTAAAGTTTATATGAGAATACACTGAAATGTAGATAGCAAAAAGTTTCTTTAAGAAATTTTTTCTTTCTGTTTAGAGCATTAAGTTTCCTCCTTTCTTTCATTTGCTTGCCTCCCTGGGGCTCTTTGCTATGTCTTGTCCTTGAGAGCTTCCTACATTACTTGCAGCCACGCAAAATTAACAAAAGAAACAGGAGGTGTGCTGGCAAAGTGTGATGCTGCGTCAGCATGAGGGGACTCAGTATTGGTTGCCAATAGGTCAGAAAATGTTAAGGAGACGTACTAAGTTCTATAAAATGTACTTGTTTGCAAAAAAGCTTTGCCTTGCCAGGAAAGCCAGGAAAATTTGTTCCTTCTCTTGGGACAAATGTCACTCAATGAAAAAAAAAAAATCATTGCACTTTTCCCAAATGATTTTGCTATCACTATCTTTATAGCAATAGGTTAAAAAGGAGTAATAAATTTTACAAAGATTTTGTTTTTTAAGAAGAGAGCACAGATTTGGTTGAGGATGCAGGCAAGTACAGCCTGAAAGTGTATCAGGAGGTGTCCTGTCAGTTGAAAGATGCCTCCAGTCAGATGTCACCCTTCAGTCTCTTCCATTTAGTTCCTAAATTAGAGAGAGTAGTTACTGGGACAGGGTAAGACTTATGTGAATGCCATAAGTAGGATTAAGTTTGAAAGTATTTGCAATTCTTCTTGTGTCTGCGGGAAAGGTGGTTTTTTTCATAGCAGCAGTTTGCTGAAGGTAGCAGTGTGACTCAGAAAAGAGGGCAAAGCCCTCCTTGGGAACACTGTGGGTGGCTGTGCTTTGCAGAGCCTGGAAGAGCCACTGAGCCAGTAGACTTGCTTGCTGGGCTCTTGTGCACAGCCCTGG
This sequence comes from Pyrocephalus nanus, assembly GCA_038380795.1. Taxonomy (NCBI): domain Eukaryota; kingdom Metazoa; phylum Chordata; class Aves; order Passeriformes; family Tyrannidae; genus Pyrocephalus; species Pyrocephalus nanus. The sequence goes on along the minus strand of CM076263.1, from coordinate 28,427,860 downwards.
TTCTGAACACAGAAGGAAGATATGAATAAAAGCAAAAAAATAACATAGAGGAGCTGTGGATAGAACGCCTGCTTCACTTATTGTGAAGGAAGACAAAAATCTATTTAATGAACCGTGAAGATAAATTAATACTCACAGCTGTGTTTTCAGTCTCAAACGAGACGCAGGTTTCATTGTAAGAAAATGTATGATTTTCCCCATCTGTTTGAAATATTTAAATGACACTTGTCACCATAGCATTTGAATGCCTCAGAATTGTATTTTTTTTTCTCACACTATCTCTGTAAAAGCATAGCAGTGCTCTTAACCTATTACGGTTTTGTAAAGGAACAGAATTATGAAGGAATTTTTACTCACCTATGCACACTTAAAAAGTCTATGGCAGTAAATATTTGTATTTATTATTATTATTCATCCAGTTTGTTGACCATGAGGTTATTTTTCCTGGCTTCATAAAATTATTCAAAAGTTGTGCAAGACACAGATAATTCTTATGCAGCATATTTTTAAGTGTTTCACTGTTTAGTTATAATAAGCTGTTAACCAGCACTTTTCATTTTTCTTATGACATGTCTAATTTTAAAGCATAGGCCTAACTGAAAAATATATATGCCAAAAAAACAGTCTATTTCCCTAGATAAAGACTATGCAAAAATAAACCAGTAGTATTTTATCAATACAGAGTATGTTTAAAATCAGTGTTCCGTTTGTCTTAGACCTACTTTGCACTGTAAAAACAGTAATAAGCTTCATGTAACCACACGGCTTTCCTCTTTGTCATGATGCTTTTTCCCTTTTCACATTTGTCCTATTATCATATTTTCAATTACAGTATCTATTTAAGATATAAGTATACATACATACATATAAGTATGTAAAGGGGATAGCACTATAGCACATTATTCTTACACTATTCTTAGCGATTAGTAAAATCTCTATTTTTATCCATAATAGCCTTTCCACACAGCACTATAAGAGCAGTATTTTACTGCTTTTCCTTATATGCAATAGAAAAGCCTACTGAAAACAATATTGCAAACATCAGGAACATCTCACTGAAATTTGGCAGGCACAAACAGCATCAGAACAGCATGTAATCTATTTTGTTCCAAAAAATAGACCCATTAAGTTGTAATGTGATTCTAATAACTAATAAGCTAAATATTTTCCATTGAAATAAATGTCTGTTTAAAAAAAAAAAAAAAAAAAAAAGTAATAAATTGTGTGCGTAACCAGAGATTATCAGCTCAGTTCCTAACTTCAGCACTGAAGTAGGTAACTTAGTGGAAATGGACAAGCTGCTTTTCTGTAGTACAGAATTTCCGTTGAAAGGAGCAAGGGCTTTAAATGGTTACTGCTGCTTCAATTTCGGGTTGTTCTAGAGGATGCTGATCCCATATGTCATTTTAGAGGACTTAGGAAACAGCATCTGCAGTAGAGCAATCTCCCTGGGCAGCTGCTTGTCTGGTTTCACTCTAGGTCATTATTATGAGCCATTACTACAGACACAACCCTCCCATCCTGACCCTTTACCTGGGCCCTTGAGTACATATCCTGTGCTGAGTCATTCTGAGCATGATATTCCTCTTCTTCAGAGCTTGAGTCAGGGGAATCCACCTTAAACGGAAGCCAAGTTTTCATCTCATCTGGCACTGAGAGCCTTGAGTTAGGGTCATACTCATCTAATGAATTCCACATAGTCTAACTGGTTAAATTCTTGAATTGACCTATGGTATAGATAATGAACCATTCAAAAATAAAAGCAGAGAAGATAATCAGAATGTACTGCTGTTAACTGCACTGCTTAAAAGGAATAAAAAGGGGATTTGCATAATTTTAAAGAAAATCACAACATTCTGCACAGCATTTTCTTTTTCTTGTAAAATTACTCCATGTGCTTTATTGATTAAAAAAATTCAAAGAGTCTAACAAGTCTCCTGTGTGATTTTTTTTCTTTTCATTTATATAAGAATAATGGAAAGGCACCTCAGTATATAAAAACAAATTCATCTACCTGTCAATAGAAAGGCATTGTAGAAGCAAGCATTCTTGCATAGCATAACATCAAGGAAAGCTTGAATGTGGTCAAGCTGTCAGAAATACATTGTCATTAGATGTATAGAGTTTGTACCCATGTTTGAAAGCTTTTTAGAGGATCTTATGACTTCCTGACACACAGTTGTTTCCATGACACTAAATAAAAGTTGAAGACACTTTCATTTTTCTAAGCATTCTTCCTGTCCAGCGACTCTTCTGAACAGCTTATTTCTGTGACCCAAATAGTCTGTGGTCTTGCGTAATTGTAACTGGTTCAACGTAATTTCCTTAAACCTAGTAAACATGTGTATCAAAATTTCCTAGAAGACAAAGATTACACTTTTTATATTACAGTTAACTCTTAGAACGTACTACAAACATGCCGTAACTATTATCAGAGACTACTTTGATGGTGAATCATAATTTACTAATAGCAACATCCTGTCTAGTCATGAGGGAGTGCTTACCAAATATCCTACTCTGTATACATTTAATCATTAAGAGTTTGCTGGACATTTTCCAGAGGAGATGAAAATCGGGGGAAAAAACAACTTCTATTTGTTTGTTTTAAATTGCTTTTCAATGAAATTAATTAATAACTAGCATTACTTTTCAGAGTAAGAAGTGTAATATTATGTGTGATTTGCACTGAACTGGATTATAGTTCATTGCATTTATCAGAAGCAGCCTTTAACACTTCCCAGTTCAGAGATAATAGCATGTCATGCCATGAGTGTGGCTTGAGCCTTGTAAGAATGAAAGGTCATAAAGACTAAAGCTCTGATAGAGTTTTAGTAACAACTAGTTGACACCACAGTTTAGACAGAATGTATGGATTCTGTTTAAATAAGTGGATGATAAAATCAGCTGTCCTTAAAGAAATCACATTTTAGTTGCAAAGACTGAGGCCTGACACCCCCGAGATACTGGACTTCATTTATTCACTCAAAAAAAAAAAAAAAAAAAAAAGGTAAGTAAAAGACCTTCAGGCAGATTTTTCTTCTGACTAGCACAGTGGGGCATGGAGATATTTTACTGCCTTTCCTCTCTTTGTGCACTTACCCTTCTGCCCTTCTTGTTTTTTCAGTTTCTGAGTATTCTCAGAAAGGACAGATTCCTCAAGGGCTCCCTGAATGTTGCATCTCCTGGGGATTTTCAAAGAAATGGGGGAAGGAGCAGAAGTATTCAAAGTGAATTGCACTTTTAGATCTAGTGGGTCAGTAGTCTCGGCACACTTTGTTCATCCCCTTCACACACTCGTTCACTTTCACAGTGGTGGTGATGTCACACTTCTCAGTTGTGGTTGAGCTTCATTTGGTACTGGAAGTTAATATTTATTGCAAAGCTTCATATATCTGGTTCAGTATTTCATGTGGTCCCTAAGGTTTATTCATGTTACAGGTATTCTTCCTCCTGGGGTAAAGGTAATTATTCTCCCTCCTGGGGAAGCTTTCTGTAGTGAAAGTTTCCTCATATCATTTTCCATTACAACATCTTTACACCTTATCATAAGATGAAAAGCAGAGGATTTCCTCATTTTTCCCTGACAAACATTTGTAGTTTTGCAATTCTGTTACAGTAGACATACTCTGAGAAAAGTAAATTATTTTCTTTCCTTCTAGGGAACATGCACACACAGAGAAACCTTCCTGAGTATTTTCATCTCATGGCCCAAAATTACTAGCCATTCATAGCACACTTTCTTGTTTTCCAGCTCTTAAAATCTCACTGACAAGACGATGCCCTCTTGTCTTACTGCTGATTGCCTGGGAGAGGAGACCAACCCCCACCTGGCTACAACCTCCTCTCAGGGAGTTGGAGAGAGTGATGAGGTCTCCCCTGAGCCTCCTCCAGGCTAAACAATCTCAGCTCCCTCAGTCACTCCTCATAGGACTTGTGCTCAAGTCCCTTCACCAGCCTTGTTGCTCTTCTCTGGACCTGCTCCAGCACCTCAATGTCCTTCCTGAACTGAGGGGCCCAGAACTGGACACAGCACTCCAGGAGTGGCCTCACCAATGCTGAGTACAGGGGAAGGATCACTTCCCTGGTCCTGCTGGCCACACTGTTCCTGATCCAGGCCAGGATGCCATTGGCCTTCTTGGCCACCTGGGCACACTGCTGGCTCATGTTCAGCTTCCTGTCAATCCAAACTCCCAGGTCCCTTTCTGCCTGGCTGCTCTCCAGCCACTCCGTGCCCAGCCTGTAACACTGCAGGGGTTGTTGTGGCCAAAGTGCAGGACCCGGCACTTGCCCTTGTTGAACCTCATCTCGTTGGAATCAACCCAACTCTCCAGCCAATCCAGGTCCCTCTGCAGAGCCCTCCTGCCTTCCAGCTGATCAGCACTCCCCCTCAGCTTGGTGTGATCTACAAATTTGCTAATGGTACACTCGATCCCCTCATCCAGATCATCAGTAAAGATATTAAATAGAACTGGGCCCAACACTGATCCCTGGGGGACACCCTGCCAACTGGATGCAGCCCCGTTCACCAGCACTCTCTGAGCCCAGCCCTCCAGCCAGTTCCTAACCCAGCACAGAGTGCCCTGTCCAAGCCAGGGGCTGCCAGCTTTTCCAGGAGTATGCTGTGGGAAACAGTGTCAAAGGCTTTGCTGAACTCCAGACAGACACATCCACAGCCTTCCCCTCATCCACCAAGCAGGTCACCTGATCCTAAAAGGAGATCAGGTTGGTCAGACAGGACCTGCCCTTCCTAAGCCTGTGCTGGCTGGGTCTGATCCCTTGTCCATCCTGTAGGTGCTGTGTGATTGCAGTCAGGATGATCTGCTCCATAACCTTGCCAGGCACTGAGGTCAGGCTGACAGGCCTGTAGTTTCCCAGGTCCTCCTTGCAGCCCTTTTTATGGATCTGTGTGACATTTGCCAACTTCCAATCATCTGGGACCTCCCCAGTGAGCCAGGACTGTTGGTAAATGATGGAGAGCGGCTTGGAGAGCTCTTCTGCCAGCTCCCTCATCACCCTTGGATGGATCCCATCTGGTCCCATAGACTTGTGAGGATCCAAGTGGCTCAGCAGGTTGCTAACTGTCTCCTCCTTGATTAGAGGGGGGCTATTCAGCTTCTTATCTCTGTCTACAAGCTCCAGAGGCCAGTTGTCCTCAGGACAACCTGTCTTACTGTTGAAGACTGAGGTAAAGAAGCTGTTAAATACCTCAGCCTTTTCCTCATCTTTGATAACTATGTTTCTGCCATGTCCAATAAAGAATGGAGGTTTTCCTTATACCTCCTTTTGCTATTGATGTATCTGTAGAAAGATTTTTTGTTATCCTTAACAGAAGTGGCAAGATTGAGTTCAAATTGTGCCTTTGTCTCTCTGATTTTCTTTGTACAAGACCTAACTATATTCCTAAACTCTTCATGAGTAGCCATTCTCTGGACTTGCTCCAGAGCCTCAATACTTTTATTGTGAGGGGCCCAAAACTGAACACAGGATTCGAGGTATGGCCCCCCCAGTGCCCAGGACAAGGGGACAGTCACTGCCCTGGTCCTGCTGGCTGCACTAAGCTGATCCAGGCCAGGTTGCCATTGGCCTTCTTGGCCATCTGGACACACTGCTGGCTCATGTTCAGGCCCTGTCTACCAACAACCCCAGGTTCTTTTCCACTTCACAGTATTCCAGCCTCTCTTTCCCCGGCCTGTAGTGGTGCCTGGGGTTATTGTGACTCGGGGGCAGGACCCAGCACCATGCTGAATTGGAAGGGACTCACAAACATCATCAAGTCCAACCGTTAGCCCAGCACAGGACTCAAGAGTCACACCATGCACCTGAGAGTGTCATCCAAACACTTCTTGAACTCTGGTGGGCTTGGTGCTGTGAACACTTATCTAGGGAGCCTTGGCTCCCAGCACCCAATCATCCTCTGGGTGAAGAGCCTTTTCCTAATATTTAACCTAAACTTTGAGCCATTCCCTCAGGTGCTGTCACAAAGAAGAGATCAGTGTCTGCCCTTCCTCTTCCCCTCACAAAGAAGTTATTGACTGAAATGAGGTCTTCTCTTCTCCAGGCTAAACAGGCCAAGTGACCTCAGCCACACCTAATACAACTTCCCTTCAAGGCCCTTCACCATCTTTGTTGCCCTCGTTTGGCCGCCCCAGTGCAGAGCAGAGCAGGACAATCCCCTCCTTCAACCTGCTGGTGATGCTTTGCCTGATGCCCCCCCAGGACACAGTTGGCCCTCCTGGCTGCCAGGGCACTGCTGACTCATATTCAACTTGCCATCAACCAGGACCTCCAGGTCCCTTTCTGTGGCACTGTTTTCCAGCATTTCATTCCCCATCCTGTAGGTACATCCAGCATTGCCTCATCAGGTGCAGAGTGCTCTTTGTCTTGCTGAACTTCATATGTTTGGTGATTGCCCAGTCCTCTAATTTGTCAAGGTCTCTCTGCAGGGTCTTCCTGCCCTCGAGGGAGTCAGCAGTTCCTCCCTGTTTTGTGTGACCTGCAAACTTTCTTAGTCCCATGTCCCAGTCATTTATGAAGATGCTGAAGAGCACTGGTCTAAGATGGAGCCCTGCAGAATACCCCCATTTGGTAAATATTTTCAAGAAACCCACTGTTTTTAGGACTTCATGTGGTTACTGGAGCTGTATCAAGGTTAATACTTCAGTAATTTGGCTAAACTTCCTGGGTTAGCACATCAACTGCTTTAGAGACCCTGAAATTACATAGGTTGAATCAGTAGGCTCCCCTATAGGGCCTCATTTTTGAGGATCACAGGTGAACGGAACACTTCCTCACTGGCTTCATTACATCCCATTAATATAACTTCCCCATGATAGGCATAAGGTTTCCTAACCTAAAAAATAACTAGTAAAACTACTTGTATATATTCTGTGCTAGGTAGGACATAGTTCAGTCAAAACAGCAAGAAACAGGTAAATGTGTGCCAGTATATCCAGAGTAGGAAGTGGTGCTGTGCATTAACAGCAAGACTTGAGAGTAATACAACTCCTGCTGAGGATATGTTGCCTGCACTATACAAGAATCCTGTCTTGAATATCAATTTCATATTTGTTTTTCAGATGACAGCCTCACGTTAAAGAACATGAATATTATTTCTGCTGGACTGCCCCTCAGACCAGAACACTGCCATACTTGTTTTTGCCTCTAGTGAAAAGCAGCACTGAGCTACCTGTGGCTGTTGGTTTTCTCCCTAAGATTCTGACTTCTTTAATCCTGTTTAGCCATTCCAAAATTCATACTCCCTGGTTAAGAGACCAAATGCATGCTGACCCCGGAGGACTTTCAAACATTTTACCATGGTGTGTGTTGAGTCTTTGTCATCTCTATTAGCCCTATTCTGTTAGTTTTTAAACAATTTTTTGTGTGTGTAAAGCAGGTTACTTGGTTTAAATTTTGTTCTTTGGGATGGCTTACTCTTTATCACCACATAAGAAAATCAGCTTCCCAAAGTGGATTTGAAGAATTCTTGGAGAGTCTGAGATATGCAGGGAGGTAAGGAGGCAACACCATGTATTTTAAATCAACCTGCCTTTTTTTTCTGTATTTATAACCCATCTGCAACTTCCTTTGTGTCTGCCTCTGGGTGGGTGAGTTTTCAGCCAAATTGACCCTACTGCTTTACTTAATTGGCCTTGGTATTGAAGCCTTTCCCCATCTTCTTTTCTTCATCTCAACTTTTCTATTTTTTCTGTAGCATTTGGAGATGATTGAACCAAAGTTGCATAAAGTATTAAAAATTTTTGGTTTGGATAGTAGCACAGCAAAGTGCTGTTTTGTCCTCTACTCTTTGCCTATATGACTTGTAAAATGTCATTTATGTATTTTTTACCTTTTCCATCTGAATTTCAAAACTGACTCATTACTAATGTCTAACCTACATCCTATAGCTAATTTTAACATTTCCTTTTTAAATTTATTTTTAGTAGCTTACTCTTTTTCCTTTCAGTGCGGCCCTTAATGTAATATTTTTTGTTACAGACATCACGTGTCTTCCAAAAATAATAACTGATACTTGGCAGTCCTTCCCCGTAACATCTTCAGACAAATTACACCAAAGAGTGATCTGGAGCCATACACCTTGGTGTCCTTATTAAATGATGTCACCTTTCAAGAGTCCCTCCCAGAAATCCATTAACAGAGAACTCCAAAGTTTTGCATACCATAGTAACTCTGATTCTGTGGTCAAAATGACAGATGTGGAAATACCTGAATGTTGTTCTGAGAATGTTGGCATGAATTGTGCAATTCTTCATCCCCTTAGAAAGCTAGGATAGCACACATAAATTGTAAAAGTCCAAAGTAAAGTTTATTATTAAGTATATGTTCACCAGAATATCTTTTAAGAGCAAATATTTGTTCAGTATCTTCACTTTATTATTTTTTCTTGAAAATTAAAAACTATGGTTATCTTTTCATAGTGGAACTGATCCAGCAACTTCCTTCTTCCAGTCCTTACTCGGAATAACAAAGTTTGTTTGGCCCTTGCCAAGAAAATAGTTTGTTCTGATGTGCAAGTAATCCGTATTTGCATAGAACCAAACCTGAAACTTTGCAAACCAGCTCATCCAGATATGGTGGTTTTGGCAAGTGTCCTTGTGATCACTGACAAGCAGATACAATGGGGTACTATAAAACATCAATAAACTATGAACATATGTAGAGCAAAGGGTGCATATCCAAACCCATTTTATAATGCAGAGATAAAAAGCACTAACCAAACTGTTCTCTGAATAATTTGATGATCAGTGTAGGTCAAAAATAATAAAGAATTATTTTTCTGAATAAGTGTAATGTATAATATTTCTGAAGTGAGTCAAAAAGATGAAATATGCACACTATAGAAACCCTTGTTTTCTACAATATGCAAAGTACAGTTCAGGATTGTATGAGAGGATTGTTATCAAATGCTTTATAAGAATTTAAAACAAAAGTATTCATCTAAAGCAATATTGCTAAAGAATTCAGTAATTGTCACAGTACTTATTCTCCCAAGGCACATTCTTTATAAATACGGAAAAATATTGGTCTGAGAAACAGCACCCTAAGAGACAGCCTTTGTGTGTGAGAAATTATTCTTCAACACTGTGTCTGGATGAGAAAGAAACGTTCATATCCTTAGGGTATATTTATAATTAGAATTATGTAACTGAATCAAAGACATTGTTTCTTATGAAACTGAGACCTATTAGTCTGTGGAGGTTATTTTAGGGTGGGGTATAGGGGAATTCTAGCTTTATTTAATTTTTAAGAAACCATTAAGAAACCTATGCTGTGGATTTTTGTTTGTTTGTTTGTTTGCTTTTATTGTCCTTTCATTAATACCCATTAATTAGTACTCTTCCTCTTCCTTGTGGAAGTACAGATTTTCCTCCCAGGAGGAAAAGCATACATTCAATGCAGATGGGAAGAGAAGCACCTAGGGCTGCTCTTCCAATCATAATTTGCCGATTGGTCACCGATCACACTCTGTACTAAAGCTGATGTTTCTGCCTTCAATAGCTATACCTTGAAGTGCCTTCAGGGCTTCTGTGACACCACGTAAAGGAAGCACAGGGACTGTTCTGAGAAACTCATGAGTCATTCCTGGCAATGACTGACCAAAGGCTTCCGAGTTCAGAAGAGAGTGTCTTGGGAATTGCTAACACTGAGTCCTCGTACAGGGTTATGCATTAGGATGGGTAACACACCTGGATGTCCTAAAAAGTAAATACATAAATCAATGTAAGTTATAAAAAGACAGGTCTCTGATACAATACCGTCAAGTGGATTTTAATATCCTGGTGGAGTTTCCTTTAACCCCATGATGGCCATATAAAATGTTGACAGGCTTCTTCATTTTAACTTGGAGCTCAGTTTCAGAATGTTAAAAGAAATAAGAAGCAGAGAAAACAATGCTCCTGAAACAATAGCTACAGTGTGTGCCACACCTAAAGGACCATGACTTAGATGCTGAAAAGGGTGAAGAAAGGAAGCATTTCTATTTCAGTATTCCAGGCAAACTGTCTTTTTCATTACACAATGTTAATGCCAAGAAGTTCAAATTATTCAGCAGAATTCATCGCACAATAGAGTACATCCCATATGAAAAGGTAGTGCCATAGATTTTGATAATTAAACTGTGGGATGGACAAAATGAATGTTTCTCAAATACTCTGAATATACAGTATTCAAACAATGATGACGAGGTTAGGTAGGCTGAGAGCTGCACAGCACTTCACACCTCTGATTTCTCAGCAGGTCAAAATCCTCACCTCCCTATTTTTACTGGCTTTGATTCACATCATCTCCCTGGATATTGGCCTGGCACCTAAACCAACTCAGGCAGCTATTTTGAATATGCAAAGCATCCTCACCATCACCGCCAGCTTCAGATTAGTTGTGTGGCAAGGCTCCTGGATCCTGTTGCACTCCTGGGGAAACATGCTACAGGAATTTCATTTGAAGGAGAGGATACAGACTCAGTGTCATCAAATGTGCAATTTAATACTTGAGGAAGACACTCTACGTTGTTAAATAATACAAGTTTTACGACTACTCTACACGTGTCTGACTCCAAAACACCTAACAGGGATCCCTACCGCTCCAAAGCGCTGTTGTCTCAGGGTACCCAGGGTCGGGGTGGGAAGTGTCCCGGCCCCGGAGCTCTCCTTCCAGCGCAGAGCCGAAGAAACAGCAGGCAGCCTCGGGCACCGCCAGGCGGGGCGAGCGTGGGGGTCTCCTTTAGGGAATGAAACTGAGGGAGTAGCGAGAGAAGGAACTCTGCAGACCCGGCTGGGGACTGCCAGCCAGCGCCGCGGGTGCGGGGCGAGTGGGCAGAAGACTGGGGGAACTGCCTCCGGCCCCTCCTCGCCTGCGGAGCCGGAGGAGGAGCAAAACCAGGAGGAGGAGAAGGAGGAGTATTTCGGGGCGGCTTGGAGCAGGTGGCGCTCAGTGTCGTGCTGGGAAGGGGCCATCTCGGAAGTGGCACTGGGCCGACCTCGCACCGCACCGCACCGCGACATGGGCTCTGCGAGCGCGCTGCTGCTCCTCGCTCTCGGTAGGTCTGTGTGTGTTTCTCCCCGCTGTGGGAAGGAAGGACGGAAGGAAGGAAGGAGGGAAGGTCTCCCTGCGGGCGAGAAGCGGCAGCCGCGCCCGACACGGAGCGGGGGGCGGCCTCCGGCTGCGGCCGCCGCCCCTCCGAGTGTGGCGGGGCCGGGCAGGGATGGGCGGGGGGCACCTATGTGTGAGCGCCCCTGCGGCTCCTGCGCCAGGGACGTGTGTGGTTGTGGCTGTGTGTGCGATGCACCGGCGGCGTTTTTAAAGTAGGTTAAACTCCCGGAGTGGCATGAAGTTCACCTTCTCGTAAATGGAGTGTGTGTGTGCTGGAATGTGTGTGTGATGGAGGGAACGGGGGCAGTCTGATTTGTGAATTTACGGTAAGTGGTAATTACACCTTTTTAAACGCGAAGATGATATCCTCATTGTGAATGCTATTCCTAATTCTCAGGAATCCTGTAGGTCTGTTACCACCCCTGTCGGATAGATGTCGCTCCTTGGAAAAGGGCAGGGAAACATGAACCATCTTCTCCTTCTCTTGGCTAACTTAATTACCATTACATATATTTTCCTGCGAACTATAAGCCATCAAAATCACTTGCTATTAGCAAATTCCCAGGCACTTTCAGAGTTTAAATATTACTTATACTCTCACAAACCCTTAATTAGCTAGTCACCGAAGAGGCAGCATGAAAATGAGTTTTCACCGATGAGGTGTTCAAACTTGTTCTTTCAGTAACTATAGCAAACTCTACAGTGGAATGTGTGGCTGCAGGGTATGAAATACAATACAAAAATATTAACCTGTGATGAGATGTACAGTGCACAAACAACGTGGTAATTTTTTTTAAAAAGAAAAATACTGAAAAGTACCAATTGGCAAAATTCACTCTGCACTTTTATCTAATCTGTTCTTTCTTCTCCTGATTATGGCCACTGCACACCATGACCATTAACATTCCCTGTAATGTAAAAATGGGGCCTTAGGACTTGCAAAGGTTTGTAGAGCGGTGCTGAAAGCAGAAGATAAGGATTTTAAGAAGAGGATTCTCCTGGTACTGAGACTGACAGAAGTGGGATGGGTCTGTTTTGTTTGGCCACTATCTATGATTTATTTTAATTTATACATCTGAAAGCTGTCATAATTTTGATTTCAGGTGTATCATGACAGTTGATGCTAGGGGATACAATTACTGAGTTAATATGTACTCAGCCCTTTTTGATCTTGTAGAAGTAGTAAGGAAAAGAAAGTTTCAGGATGGGAGCATTTTCCCAGAGTGTTTTTGGAGTCCTACTATGGTGGTACTATTGTAGACACCCCATAATAATTCTGAAATTGATTGAATCGGTCATATTAATTGGATCACATGAGGTGCATTGTTGTGTCTCCAAGTTCAAGTAAAATGACGGTTAGTAAAGTAGTGGGTTACTCTTTATTGATGTGTACTTTTGTGTTTGTAAAGTCATTAAGACTTTTTAGATGCTAGAAGAAGACATGCAATAGAATTACCGTTTTTGATAATATCACTTTGCAACTAACCTTGTTAACTGTTGACCAGAAAGTGCATATCATACAGAAGTAGATTATGTTGAGAGGAATAAGTGAAGTATTTTAGGACAACCTATGTAACAAAGCCTGAAGCTTTCTGTTGTTACACACTGCTTGTAGATTTGCCAGGTCACAGTTCTTTAAATTTACATTTTGAGCATCCAGCTTTTTTCCTTATCCTGTTCTTGAAAATCAGAGCCAAAACAGCCCAGCTCTCTCCGAGAGTGAAGCCAGTGGAAAATACAGTAGCTTTCTTGGGCTCAATTCTGGTAACATTTTCTTTGGAAAGCTCTAGTGCCCTCATGCTTCAGAAGAGATATTTGAAATTTGGCAGGAAGGTGCTATTTGCATTGTCTACCTAAATTTGGCCAAGTAACAAGTCTTTGGAAAACTACATTGCTCTCAAAAGAAATGTATTTTTATCAACTTGTTTCTAACATAAATTATGTTAGAATCTTTGTTGTGCACCTTGGCCAGATGTTTCTGTGTGAGGTCTTAAGTCTACACCTGCAGACACAATAACTTTCTCTCTTGTTATTTTTTATTTTTACAGCAATCTCCCATGTTATTTGAGTCACTCTGCTTTCTAGTTTGCTTATGGATCCTCTGATTGTACTGTATGGTCTTAACTGTTTCCTGGGCTTTGGATAAAACAGCTGGTTCTCTTTTGGGTGAAAATAATGCACTTCAGCATCAATTATCAAGTGATAGTGTTGGAGGACCATACCTAGTGGAGGAAGTAAAATTTAGGGTGGCCTCACCTGTACTATCTCAGTAGGCCTTCACACCAAAGCCTATCATCCACTTTTCTCCAGCAACTCGGGACATGAATGGTACAACTGTAACACATTCCGCATTGTGAAGTACACGTTCCTTGAAATCTGATTCTGAAGTGAAAAATTGCAGCAAAATAAGGTTTATGCCTTTTGGGCCACAGGTGTACCACTTGAGGGCTATGAATTCCCTCTGTAGGACACAGGCAGCCTGAAGGAGAAAACAGCCCTATGTGAAATTGGGGGAGTGTGTATTTCTCTGAAAAGTTTGGATAGAATAGAGAATTTCCAGTGATGGGACCTTTTTAGCAATGGGCTGTAAAGCTGTAGAGAGGGATAGAAAACCCTACTAGCAGACTCTTTTTCTTTGGTTCATTTTTGTTTAAACTGGGATGAAAGTTGTGATAATGATATTTAATATGCAAAAGTTATGAAGTGCCTGAAGTAAGTTAGCCACCTGTATTTGTCTCCCACATATTAATGCATCATGCTGTCACTGCCTATGGACAGAAGAAGATGGTATGAGCAGAGAAGGAGCTGGAACTCCAGCTTTGTTTAGTTTTGAAATTAGACAGTTGTCTAATGAATGACAATGAAAGGTAGGATGAAGAGAAATAAATATTATTTTTTTCTTGCAAAAATGGATTCTTTCATTCCTTTTTTTTTTTTCCCCACAAAAGCTGAATACAATTTCAGATGAGTCAATTAAATCAAATCTTTGACATGTGGTTGGAGCTTTTGTGTTCCTCTCTTTCTCTTTGCTCAGCCAGGGATTCTCAAAACTGAAGCTGCATTTTCACGATCTGGTTAAGCTGACCTGAATGTGGAGCTGACGCTGCAAGGTCATTTCATCCACTCCTGATTGCACGTTCCCATCAGTTTCTCTGTGCTATCACTGTGGCTTGGTCTGGGGAAGAGGTCAGGCACCCATTTGCCTGAATAATTTTTTCCCCTTTTTGAGCCAGGTCAATTTTGGAGATGAGCTAAACTGATCCTGCTCACTTGAGCAATTTCTTTGTTAGTGCTGGCATAGAGAACAGTCAGAACTCCTGGCCAGAGGAGGGAGGAAAGCTGGAAAAGTCCCTTTTGCTGATAGCCGTCACATCCACTGGCTTGAGCTGGTTGTGGAAGTGAATGCTGATGTTCAAAACTGCTGTGTATTCACAGCTGTGACTGAAGTAAATGGAAATTGTATTTTGAATGTGCTAAGTATTCTGAAAAAAATAAGGGTTTAGCTGTATCAATAAATATCCAGAAGTGCCAAGTAATTTTTTTTTTTTTTTCAAATGAGGCTAAGGATGATCTTTCATTTCACTTAAGTGTTGAAATATAAATTTTCTGTCACCTACAAATTACTTCAGTGCCTGTAGTGAAGATATGTAGAGATAATCCACAAGGAAGCTGCAAATTCAGTAGGTTAAATTGCATATATAAAAAGTCCATGGCAATGTACAGAGCAGTACAGACCAAACTGATAACTGAATAGCAAACAAATTTAAAAAAACTCTGAATTGCACATTTAGTGCAATAACTGGAGCTAGAATTTAGGGTGAAAATGCACACATAACTTAAAGCTTTACCACCTATCTTCTGCCTTTCTCCTGCTTTGTGATCATCTTTTGATACCTTGCTGTTTTGTTATCAAATTTGTGAGTAATGTTAATGTTAAAAATCAATCTATAATGTGGAGATGGTTTGAAAGCAGGACCCAAATGTGAACTCTTCTTAAAATAAAACTACTTCTAGTGTGTCCTTCTTTGGGAGGTAGAAGGTAGCAGTTAGTAGGAGCATTACTTCATATTATTTTTGGAGTCTTGCCTTTCACAGCATTGCACACTGGAGCAAGGCTTCATACATACTGCAGTACAGGACTTGTATTTTGTACAAATTATGTTTATTTTAGAGAGCATACAGGCTATTACCATCACACACCTAAATGCATTAACAGTTAATATTTATTTGTGCATAATTTGGACAAAGTCAACACCAGGCCCTACCAACAAGTTTTAACTGTGTGCTGCTTCATTCTGGAAAAAATTTATAGATTGTTCTTCACTTCTTTTGATTCAGTGACACAGAACTTTCATTTAAGAAGTTAAAGAAGTAAAAGTACTGCTACTCGTTTTTATTGTGCTTCCTAGCCACTATATAAATACTATTCATTGTGGTCTTTCTTCACTATTGTTAATTTTGAATGAATGAAAGTGGGTTTTGCGTGTATTTAATGCAGTGTATTTTCATGAGGGATAATAACTGGAACTGCCAGTGTAATGACTTAATGTCTAAGTAGCTAAGTGTGAATAAAGTACTTTCCTTTAGGATTAATGCAGGTAAAAGGGGAGTTTCTACGTCTTCCAACAAGTAAAGCAAGTAATTTTCCCTAGCAGAAATCTTGGTCAGTCTGTATCCAGTGTTGTTATTTTCATTTAAAGGTTTCCTTTGTTAGGCTCTGTGCAGGCCAGTTCCCATTTCCATGGTGACCACTCTGAAATGCAGACAGGACACAGGCTGGATTCTCATAGGCGTAGCCATGCACTTGCATACCAACACGTTATCTGCTTGGCTTAGAACATTTCCATTAGCAGTTTTAATGTTTAGGGCTTCTTTTTCACATAGTGATCTCTGGCCCTACACTCTGATACTACAGTGTTAGGATTTCAGACCCTGTGCAGCAACAGAGTTGATAAGCCTAATTTTTGTGTAAATAAATTTGGCTGTACTGTTCCAATTTAAATTAGTCAAGGAGATCAGAGAACTGTCTAAACCTTAGTTTTCATTTTGTTTACAAACCTTTAGGTGAAAGACTGACACATATCTGTGCTAAATAGCTATATGAACATACCCCTTGTCAAGGCACTGATTAAAGGATAAGAAAAGTAAGTGAATGTGTATTACATAGGATAAATGATACCTTCTGTCTATATTAGCTGAGTGTGAGTATTATCCTTGTGAAGCAATATGCGATAATGTTCTTCCTGCTCATGCTGCACTCATTTTCTGGAGATGGAGAATACTGAAAGTATCTAGTGGAGGCAGCATAAGCATTTACATCACTTCACAATCAGGCTGCAATTTCTGAATTATGAAATAAACTCAATATTCTGAGTACTAGAAACTGTTACTTTGAATTAGTCCCTTATTAGCGTTTCAAGATCTTCAAAGCACTAAATTTTATTTTCTCCTGGAGATTTGTATGCTTTAAAAATATAATAAGACTTGCATATTATTCAGGACTTAAAAGAGGAATTATACAGGCAAAGAAGTAAGATCAACATAGACTCTTTGAATGCAGGATGAGCAAAGACATTTTGTGTGCAACTGAATGGCATCTGCATGCTTGAATGTCACACATGATGAATGTCATGGATTCTTTTGTCCCTTTCACGTTGCAGTTAGGGTGAAGGGCTTGGAAGTTATGCACAGCCCCAGTGGGGAACTCTTGGCTTATTCCTGATTTATTTTGCCCTTTGCAACCTGCTTCCAAGTTTATAATTCTTCCCTTATTTCATACAGTTATTTACCTTTTCTTTTTTGTTTTCTTTTTGATCACATGAATCTCCTTGGATAATATGGTTGGTTATTAATAAAGAACAGACAGTAAATAACTCTTGAGGAAAATTACCATGAACATCACACTTCTGGGACAGAGTGTATCCAAAGTAGAAGTATTTAAGGAAATAATGGAGTTTGAGGATGTGTGTGTGGGGGGGTGATGGTGGTGAAAGATTGATTTAGGTTTTTGCCTTTTGTCAGTCTGACTCCTAATCTATCTGCCTGTCTGGCTATCTGTCTCAAACATAAGTGACCCTTAAGCCAGAGAGCTGGCAGTGGTTGATGCTGTGTTAAGACTATAGCACAAAGCCATATGTAATGATAAGCCTGCAGATGACCAGGCTCCTTGACCCACTGGATTACCCGGTAAATAATGACTTCACCTGACTGCTAGATCAGTCTGCTAACCTGTGCTAGGTTCACAGGAGTTTAGTACAGCTATGGATGCTATTATGAGAAGTTGACTCCCCAGCCCTTTTGGGGATATGCCTGTGTTGTACTTTATGCTGCCTACAGGTAAACTGGCTGGATTAGCTGTCAGTGTGTCTAACTTTTCCACGGGCACAGCAGTCACTTCTCCTAACTTCTCTGTTTCTTTGACTGTTGCTTTTGAGTTCCCCTTCAGATCTGAAAGCACACTAGGTAAGAAATTCTACTTCATTACATATTTCCTAAAAGAACAAAACATTAAATTACGTAATTTCAAGCATAAATTAATTCTTTACTGGTCCTGTTCTCTTAGTTAGATGTTGAAGTCAAGGGAACCTGTGTCAACAGTTTGTGTCCTTGTTTCTTTACAGCAACATGTTACAATAAGAAGAGTAAAATATGGAAAAATCCCACTGAGGCACCTGTCCAAAACAGAAGCAAGTGTAGCATTTGGTCTTGAGGCAATGGGTGTATCCTAGATAGTCACCAAATATCACTGCAGAGGAGGGTGTGTGACTCAAATGTCCTTGTGCTGTATCCTTATTTGAATTTTCTGTTTGAGAAGAATGTTAATTTATGACTGAAAAAATGGCACAACATTTTATTAAATAGTTTTTCAGTGATTCTACTTTCTTAACTCTAAATTCTAATAAGGCAATTAGAGCAGTGCTCTAATAATGAACAGGAGAACAATTTAATCCGGTATTGCTACTGTGTAGTTTAAAATTCAGTTGTCTTTATATGCAGTACTTTAGATGCCCATAGAAATGATTTGTTTTATAGATATTAAACTCAGATTTAGCTGAAATTCCTTAAATGAGAATTTAGCTAACCTTTCCAAAGTGGAAAAAATAAAAGTGATCTGACATTTCACCTAACTATGCTGACGAGATAGAGTTCTGTTTAAACATGCCTGAAATGCATACAGGTCAAATATAGAAGAGCAGAAGTTACTGAGAATGAACTCCTTTAGTAAGATGGGCAAAACAATAAACAGAGGAAAAAATCCAGCAACACTACTTGGATAGGAGTCCTTCAGTAGCTCTGCTAATAATAGTTATCCATTTAACTCTAGCCAATATCCTTTCATCTCACTGTCTACTCTTCTTTTTGTTTTGTTTTGGTTTTGTTTTTTTTTCCAAACTACCCAAAGCCAGTTCATCATACTGAACAGTTAAAAAGTACTTGAGTCTCTGGAGTTGTCTTTCTGAGGAGCTGACAGCTACAATAGGCTTTGGTTCTGTGAAGACAAAAAGCAACTGTTCTGCTTTTGTGGAAGAAAGTATTATCTCCGAAAAAGTCTTCTTGAATGTACATGGGTCCTTCTCTCTGGCCCCAAAATGTACAATGGCTGCTTTTTATAAAAAAAAATAAAAGAAGATAGCCTCTGTCTGAAGTTACTCTGGCTAGAGATAGCCTGTTACCAGCCTGACCACTGGCATCTGCATAGGCCAGAGTGTGGTGTGCAGGCCGAGGGCAGGGAAGGGGACGCTGCAGCCCCACTTCACCTGAAACATGGTCCCAGAGTGCAGAGTTGGGTGCCTTGGGCTCAGCAGGGACATTTAGGTGCCTTTAAAGTGCACAAAAAGTGTTCGCATGCAAATCAGGAAGGCTCCTGCAGTTAAGCAGTGGATCAAGGGCGTTTGAACTCCGTCCTTATCAGGGACCTTCATGAGGTGCCTCCTTCTCCTTAGGTCAAGGATAGGAAAGAATTTTGGAAGAGAGATGTCCAGTTTAGGGTTTTTTTTTTCCCAAGAAGTAGCTGCTTGAGAAGTAACAGTAATAGTCACCTGGGAAGTAAGGGCTTAGTTATGTCTTCAGGCATCTCTGTCATTCAGATCATGGTGACGTAGATTCACCTCTCAAAGTTTTCCAGAAGTGTCTTTGCTACCAGGCAATAAAGCAGTCTGACAAGCAGCCTTCTAGCCCTGATGCTGAAACTGGGTCTCAGCTCATCCCAGGAAGCATATCCATGTTTTCAGACAGACAGGGAGAGATGCATCTTGCCTGAGGCCTAATGCCTGGGACACTTAGCTGGGAGGAGAAGAGTATTGAGTTGGCTCATTTGCACTAACTGCCCATTTAATTCACATTTGGTAAATTGGGACTGCATAAAAAGAAGTCACTTAGCTATTTACTTAAATAATTTAGTTGTTTCAAGTAGAAATAATTAAATTGAGAAGCATTCATTGACTTTTGCCATTATATCAGAATGGATTAACAGTAGGGTAGGATATCTTGCTCTGGGAGAGGGCTGCTTCTATATCTGATTCATATTCTAAACCTTTGTGCAAGTTTGTGCTATGGAACCTACGTGACAGGTAATTTTAAGTTCATTCTGGCCTAGGCAGCTCCCAAGTCTGAGCTTCCTGCATTGTTTTCCTGATTTTAATGAACCCAAATTCTGCCTAGGCATATGGTGCTACAACTGATCATTTCAGTGTGCATTAAGGTGGAATTCCAGGTAAGCGATTGGCACCACCTGCCTAATATTCAGGATGCCCAGCGATGAGCTCCCATTACAACCAGAGGAGAAAAGCTGTCATTAATTCTGATATAGGAGAACAAATGTTCTGATAATTATAGCTCTTCCAAGTATTGTATTATATATCCTGTGGTGCTTTGGAGGTTTTCTTCTGGCAGGAAGCTGATGTGGCAAACATTTTACAGCTGAGGCTGTTCTTATTTCTGCAGCTCTCTATGTACAGTGCAGAAAGCTGAGTTCCCAACTAGTTTCAGAAGCTGTGAGGGAGAAATGGGGTCTTTGAACATGGTATCCTAAAAATGGTGTGATGGCAGGGTCAGTGGAACCGCTCCAGTCCTCATGCTGCAAGCTGCCACACTGGAGTGACGGAGGGATAAGTGGTGATGAAGAGTCCCTCAGCTTTTTTCTAAGTTATCCTTTCAGGTCATATTTAACAGCGATATAACATGAAACAATACACAATATAATATGTTACAATACACTGAAATTTTCATTGTGTGTAATAGGGGGAGAGAAGTGCAAGACAGTTGTCGTTGCTTTCCCATCTTCTTGATACTTGTGTGAAAACATGCCATTGTATCTGTGTGCAAACATGTTTTCATAGCAAATGTGGCATATAGGGTATACAGATAGCATTGTTTTCTCTGTGATGACATGCATTTCCTCTCTTACAGTTGTAATGTGGCTCATTCTTCTATGACTATATTTGGAAATATTCCTAGTTTAAAAAAGAGACAGCACAACCACTGTTAATGTGGATATGAGGGAAGAGAATTTTCTGGAGTGAAATGCCACTTGAGAAGTAATTTATTTATCATAGGGAAGCATGCAAAGCTTTTTGTATTTATCATCATTACTTGTGAAGCCATTGACTTAACTATGTATAGAATATGTATGTGTGGACAGCTTGCTAGCCTCACATACTTTTAATCTCTTTGTGGTATTGTTGAGAACAAATTGTGGTAATGTAAGGACAGAGTTCAACAATTCTGTTTATACCATGATAAAGGAAAACTGCATGTCCTCTTTAAAAATGCAGTTTATGTGAATTTTCTGTAAAATAATGTTTTTCCCAGTGATAACATGAGTGGAAACATGCCAGGATAATAAATTCAAGTGGGTTTGAATACTTGCTGTCTTTATTAAAAACTCATAGGAAGTTGTCAGTCCCGCAGGAACTCCTCCTAAGCTTTTACTTGGAATCAGTCCTTGTGTGCATAGTAGGTTGCCTAGAATCTTAACTCCAGACGAAGAGGAGTTTATATGTCTGCTCCCGAAGCCAAGAAGGCAATATCTGGGCCACAAATAGGGAATTATCAGGAGAAAGACAAGTCTTGAAGAATAACTCATGAAATTATGGGTAAATTTAATTAGATATCTTACTCTGCAGCAGTATCAGAAGAATAAAATGGACAGCATCTAGTTGTGTAATCCCAGTCTTTCCAACTTTCCAGTCACAATTTGTGTTTTGTATCACGTTTGTGTTGCTTTTATAGCAGGTTATTGATAAATCCTCAGTGCAGCTTCTTGCATTATGAATTGTTGTAATTGAAAGGCAGTGACTCAGGCTTTTACACACTCAGAGCTTTCAGGCTGGTAGCTGACCTATTTCCAGGAAGAAGCAGTTGGCCAACTAAGCCAAGAAAACTTGTTGGAAAGGAGGGGAGGAAGAGGGATAGGAGGGAGGATTTGTTCCTAAATGAGGCATTGTTTTTCTAGTCTTCTGGGTACTGGGTTTTGTTTCTTGTTTGTGGGTTTGTTTGTTTGTTTTTTCTTTGTAATTTATTTCTACTCTAAATACTATAATTTCTGTTAATTATTAAGTAGTTTGAGATATTGAAGCTGTTATGAAGAAAAAGTTGGTCTCAAGATAAAAGAAAATAAAGTAAGTAGCTGAAGTAGTAAAAGGAAGACTTGTTTTCTTCAGGCTTCTGTAATAGTTCATAATAATGAAATAACAACAATGAAATTGAAGTGAGGATTATAAAGTACTTCGACATTCAGTACAAAAAGTACAGTGTCTTGCCAGTCATATTCTTTGCTCCTTTTGATTCTTGTCAGAGGTTCACATGTCTGTATTTAGAAGGTTGTTCTCAATAAGAAATCTGGTCAATTTTAAATAAAAACAGATTAACTGTGATTATAAAACTGCTCTTTTAATACACCAGCTGAAGGTGTATCTAGATGCCATTGAGAGTATTTGCTGGTGACGTTGTGCATACTGAAGAAAAAAAATTATTACAAAACATAGAGAAGTAAATATAAAGGAGAAAACTAATGAGAGAATATTTTGTAATGTTGTCTGTACTGGGTAAAGGGTAATACACCTTTGCAGATTGAATTGTAAGTAGTGCTTTATTTTCCCTATTGGGTTGGATTTCACCTAGCCATGACTGAGTATACTAGACATAGATGAAAAAGGTGTTTTATGTTTATGTTAATTTGCAGAAAAGTCCCAGACAATGCAACCAATATAGAATTGCTTACCTGTGCATGCAGACAATGCACATCCCAATACAGTAAAGCAGATTACACTGGAGACTAAAAGAGTAACAAAAGGGAAAAAAAGAGTTATTTGAGGGTTTTGTGCAGATATTACTCATTGCAGTGAAAATTGTTCACTGGCTTCTGAAAGCCACAATGAAGAACATCCTTATTACAATTCAATAGATTAAAGTAACTGTATGCTGCTTGTTTTGTTCTTTATGTATTCACAGTCTTGTCAATAAAGCATTCAAAACACAGTGTATTATGAAAATTGTTCAAATTACGGATAGGTCTTTCTGTGAGAATAGTTGACTAATTCTGTTTGGATTATTGCTCCGATAACATAGGTTCTGAATAATAAGGGAGTAACTTCACTCTTACACCAAAATATTGTTGCCATTTAATAAAAACAGCAAAGTAAGACTAAATATCTTTAATATGAAGCACATACTACTTGACTGCCCTCTTTCATAACTTAAGTACTTTCCCTTTCTGCTTTCATTCCACCTTCTGACCTGTATTTCAAGGACAGTAGGTGATTATAGTGGGAAGGGTATCTGTAGGTGCCTGTACTGTCTTACTAAATTTGGAACCTGAGAGCCAATTTCAGAAAACTTTTGCAAATGGATGAAAAAAATAACCAGCTGGGTATTAGAGTGAGAAAAAAGTGGTTTTACACTTTTTACACACCCTGACAACTATGAAGATCCTATGTGACCTTGCACAATAGAAAATACCAGAATATGTACCTCAAAGAGAGCCCTTAGAAATATTTCAGTCATGGAAAAAGCTTGAACTAGAGTGTGCATCCATTGTGAGATGAAGTCAGTGGAAAATAAGAGCTACAAGTTCTCTCATCCCGCCCACCCTTTTCTTTTCTCTGCGCTCAGCATGGTCTGACAGGCTTCAGGGCCCTGCTGATGTGTGTTCTTTGGAGGTAGAAATCCTTGAGACCAAAGGGAAAATTTTCTCCGTGGAGAGCAGTATAATATAAGGGGCAAAGTAAAGCCAGCGATGCTCTCCTGGCATCATTACTGGCATGAATGGTCATGCAAAAAGACAAATGGTGACTTTGCTGGGTTATGTAACAAACCTTTTCCCGTGTTATAGCTAATAGTTGTTTAAAGAAGTGAACACCATCCTGTTTAAGGGAAAAAAGGTGATGAAGTTTGCAATTGACAAGGTTAATACTAGATAAATACAAAACTAATACTTAGTATGTGGTGAATCAGCGGTCAAAGTCGATTGTCTCTTTTCTTGATACTGTGATTGCTAGACCTGTTTGATGCAAGCTATAAATAACAACATCAGTGAAAGCCTCTGTTTGACTGGATATTTTAATGAGAGGTGAGACTTGGCATAACTGAGTAACTGAGTCTGTCTGATTATGGTGTTCTGTGATATACTGCCATCTTAAACTGGAATTGCAAACTACCTTTGCAATATAGTAAAAAGTGATGTAGGCTAAAAACAAAATGACACATTTATTATGACCCTTATGATACAAAATACAGGCTAATAATATGTTCGGTATATTTTATTAGAATTTTATAAACTTAGTTCACTAACCACATAATCAAACATCTAAAAATCTGATTTCATTTTTTCTCACCCAATTGAAAATCTTCATTTTTTATATACTGGTTAATCTGAATAAGGGGTTTCAGTCAGACAGCTATTATAATGATGACAGTAAGCAACTGGTTACCAAATAAACGTTTTCTGCTTGGTCACTTTAAGCTGTGAGCTTTGCTTACAAAATCAAAACAATTATGAACTGGGTGTACCTAATATGAGCTTTTCCTTCAATAAAACTTGCTTCAGCTTGTACTACAAACAGAATAAAGCAAACAGAAGGCATTAGAGTTATCATTAGACATGTCATTTATAGTTAAAGAAGAATTCCCACACGCTGAGGTTTAAAGGTGCCCAGTCATAACATGTATTACTTTTCATCCTGCTAGGAGCAAGAACATCCCAGTGCAGAAGTACAAAACCAGCAATACTCCTACACAGCAGCTTCTGTGGCTTACACTGCAATAATGCATATGCTGAAATACGGGAACTCCCAGGGAAAAACTGCTATGCCAAGAGATACTGGAGTATTTTAGAAAGCTTACAGTTTCTTTTATCCCATCAGGACTTTTTTCTTATTTTTCCTGTCTGAAGCTTGATGTTGGGAGCTGCTCAGCTGGATGAAGGTGTCCTCTTTGTAAATCAAAGTGCCCAAGCCCCCTTCCCAGTAATTGGAGAAGAACTATTGCTTTTGAAGTCTTTAGGGAGGCTTTCATAAGCTTTAGGCTTGTATCTGGATTCCTTTGTTCCACACGGTCTGTTTACTTGACTGTAAATAAAGTGCCATTTACAGACAGAAGTTAGGAAATGCATTTTTACTTGCCCAACTAATATCTCATCATGATCACTGGGTCGCAAAGTAGTAGTCTGTCACCAAAAGCTATTTAAATCCAGATAGTGAATTAGTTTTCTTTATTTCAAGATTCTTAAATTATCAAAATTCATTGCCTGAAGGCAGCAACAGATACTGAATTGTTCCAGCCTAGACTATACAGTACTTTGAACCTAGATGCTTCAATGATTGGCACCCTTTTATTGCATAAGAGACCTTCTTATTCTGCACAGGCTTAAAATAGAGTTAAAGGAAACAGCTTTTTTTTTTCTTCCTTTTTTTTTTTTTTTTTTTTTTTTGCTGCAAATGCTTGAATTTCTTTTTTTGAATACTGTATTTAGACAGTTGTACAAAATGGATAAAACATGTTCTAACAGTGTAAGCACTATACAAGATAGAGAAAAATGGCAGGAAAATGCCTAGTATATTAGTGCCAGTATATACTTGCTAGGCCCAAACAAAGTAAGGTTTGTGTGGAGTAGATTTATAAAAACTGTGGATGATTATAAAAATGTGGAATTTACAATGTGATTGAAATGTGCTGAAACTATGGTTCACTTGATAAATGTTCATGCTGAGTCAGAGTATTTGCCAGCATTTCTACTGTGATTTTTGAGAAGTCATGAATGAGAGGCGAAGCTGATCCATAAGAATATTGCAGACAACAGTGTCTCTTCAGAGACTGGGTGTTCTGATTTTTTTTTTTTTTCTCTTTTGTTTTCACTGTTGTTGACTGGCTGCCTGTCCAGAAAGTGAACATAATAGAGCCAGTTCTGAAGAGACCTGTGATCTGGCAGACACTTTTCCATTATTCCAGGTGAACATTTCTTGCTCTCACAGTGCTCTGATGCTGCAGTACTGCAAATGATTAAAAAGAATAAAATCAACCCTCAGTAGTAAATAGGAAGGATGAGTAAAATGGCTCAGTGAGTAGAAGGAATGGGAGGCTGGGAAGAGAAAAAGAGCATTCCTTCTATAAGCTGGGATGAAGCCCAGAAGAACCACAGGGAGCTTGGGACAGGCAATGTCCTTGCTTCTTGGAATCAGCCTCAGTCTTGGAGAAAGCAGGACCATCAGAGTGGCCCTAGGAGGTCCAGAGATAGATGCTGCAGCATCCGTGCAAGGACAGGGTGGGAGATAAACAGGCAACATGTAACTCAGCACACGTCATGCTGACCACATCTGACTTGCCACAGCACCCTAGGAGAATTGGAATTAGCATGGGACTTTCCTTCAGGCTGTTGGCTGTGACAGTTGGTCCCTGTAATTTTATCCAGTTCTGGAGGAAAATTTTGTCCTGCCTGTAGCATTTAACAAAACTCTCATCTTGGACATAATCAGAAATGTTTTCCAAGTGTTTGCACCGATCTTGGGCAATACGCTTGGACAGCAGATATGCAACAGTGTTACCATTTGGCTAGCAGTGTAATTTGGTAATAACTGTGTAAGAGAGTCCAGACAGTCTAGAGTTTTTCTCTAGATGTCATTGGATTTTGGGTCAGACTGGAACTATTTATCATTCTAGGCTCTTCATTTGAAAGCCAGGATTTATTTCCATGTCCACCATAGGGACCATGTGGAGAGTTCTTCCATACTTATATGGCAGGATGGCACTGCTGTATTGTCTCCTGTGGCTTCTTGGAAATTGGGTTCTGCTTACTGTGCTTGATTTCTGACTGAGGATAATATAATTTAACAGACAAAAAAATAAACCTGGCATATGGCATGAGCAAAATATTTTGATAATAGTATATTAGATCAAAAAAGAATCACTATCAGTAGCCAGCTTCTGTCTCAACTCATCCTTTCCCTCTCCCTGAAACCCAAAATATGATTATGTGAGGTTGTGTTTAGTGTCAAGAGGCTTGCAAAATGCTGAGTGATAAGTCTGTACACATTCTCTTCCCCAGTCTTAAGTAGCATGACTCCAGAAATATACTTATCTCTAAGGATGCTTCTCAAGGAACTATACTTTTAGCAAAAGGTGATTTCTTGGGTTTAAGAGGTCGGTTGTAGATAGTGGTTGTTTGAGATAACTAATATATGATTTCTCGGTATGAGTTTGTGGTAAAAAAAGTTGTAACAATGTGAGTTGTTATTTAGTCTTCTGCTAGTGACGTATGTGTTTTCTATTCTGTGGGCAAAGGTACAAAATACATTGCCATTTTTTACAGGTCATGAACTTTGCCTGCAAACCTGTGATTATGATTTTAGTGTTTTCACTATGATGTTAGTATCATTATTACTGGTACAGCTAAACTACTGTGGTGGGCTGCTTTATGCTGATATAATCCCTTTTAACCTCTGTTCCAAAGCTGCTTCTTGGACCTGGAAGAGAGTGATACCAACAGTGAGCTCTCTGCCTATTAAAACTAGAAAAACAGTTAGAATTTGATCTTATATTTTTAAGATGCCATTTCACCCTAAAGGGCCCCTGTTATAAGGGACTATCAAAAAGGCTGCCACTTTACTACACAATGACTCAATAACTGTGGTGAGGCACATTTGTGTGTAGAGCAGATAAAACTCATTCTGCTTGGACACACAGGAAGGGAGTGGAAAAATGAGGATATTGTTTAACCCATGAGCAACTCTGTGAACCTGCATTATGTGGAAACTTTGGAGAGTAGCTGCACAGTGCAACCACAGGTCAAGATTTCTTCCATCATTGCCATGTCAGGAGCCCTAACGTGTTCCTTGGCTGGGCTGTAGCTTGTTCCTGGGATCCCAGTGTTGTCTTGGTCCTTCTACCTTCAAGCTGGGGGAAGGAATTATCTAGTCAAAGCAGAGTCCTTCAGGGAACTCTGACCTTTCTCCTGCAGCTTCTGGAGTGGACATTTTCCTAGATATCCACCTACATTTCTTTATCAGAAAGAAATCAGGTCCTTTATGAATGAGGAGTGGGCCATCATGTCTTACAAAATTGTGACAGTTAGGACTTAGTCCCCAGCTGACATTGCTGGTTCCCTCCAAAATGGCACGGCATAGCATACCCTTACTCCTAGCCACACATTTATTGCTAGGAAAGCAATAAATACCATGTCCACAATGAAGTAGAGTTGCAGCATTGTGCCATGACTTATTAATGCTGTTCTACCTTGCATGTTTGTATTTCTAAGTTTTCCTGTTTGGACAACTGTTCAGACTGTTTGGAGTGAAAACAAAGGCTTCTGGCATGATAATGGAATGACTCAAAAATGTAGGTTTTCTGATGCAGCAGATAATCTCATTTTTGTTCCAGTGCTGCAAACCAGAATACAAATAGTATTAGCTGTTACAGTCAGGGCATTTTTTTTCTGAGCCTGGAGAACTGAGGTAAATGGAGTTACATCCAGCTGGCGGAAGTCACAAATTGTGTTCCCTAGGGCTCAGAACAGTTTGGGAACCAGTTCTGCTTAATATCTCCATCAGCAACCTGGACAAGGGAATCAAGTGCCCCCACAGTCGGTTTGCAGATGACACCAATTTGGGCAGGAGTGTTGATCTACTGAAGGGCAGGAAGGCTCTGCAGAGGCTGAATCAATGGAATGGTGCCATTGGTATGAGGTTCAACAAGGCCAAGTGCTGGGTCCTGAACTTGGATCATAGCAACCCCAGGCAGCGTTACAGCCTCGGGAAGAGCAGCTGGAAGGTTGCCCAGTGGAAAGGATGCTGGTTGACAGCGGCTGAACATGAGCCAGCAGTGTGGCTAGGTAGCCAGGAGGGCCAATGGCATCAGCAATAATGTGTCCTCCTGTACTGGGCACTGGTGAGGCCACACCTCAAATCCTGTGTTCAGTTTTGGGCCCCGCACTACGAGGAGGACATTGTCGTTCTTGAGCGAGTCCATAGGAGGGCAGCAAAGCTGCTGAAGGTTCTGGAGCATGAGTTTGATGAGGAGCAGATGAGGGAGCTGGGGTGTTTAGCCTGGAGGAGTCTCAGGGGTGGCCTCATCACTCTCTACCCTGAAGCGAGGGTGTAGCCCCTTGGGGGTTGGTCTCTTCTCCCAAGTAACAAGCAATAGGATGAGAGGAAATGGTCTCAAATTGTGCAAGGCAAGGTTTAGGTGGATATTAGGAAAATTCCTTCCTGGAAAAGGTTGTCAAGCATTGGAATACGCTACCCAGGGAAGTGGTAGAATCAACAGCCCTGGAGGTATTTAAAAGATCTGTAGATGTGGTTCTTGGGGACATGGGTTAGCGGTGGACTTTGCACTTCTAGGTTAAGGGTTGGGCTTGAGCTTGTCCAACCTGCAAGACTCTGTGATTCTAATGTATCTCATCAGGCCATTGATGTGTTTGCTGTGCTACAAGCTTAATTTATGCCTTAAGGCAAAGGAGGGTAACAGACCTCTGAATCATACATCTTGCCCCTCCTCAGCTAAAACATTCCCATTAGTAACGCTGCAACTTTGTTAAGGCAAACAGCGAATGAGTCATTCATTGCCCAAGGTATTATAACACATGTAAGAGTGCTAGACAGGCATTACGCATGGGCAGGGTACTGTAACAAAAAGGCTATTTTTTTTCAAGCATGTGTCAAAGGCTATATTTATTTTCTTCTGTTGGGGGATCTGGCACAGATGAAGAGCCTTTTTCCAGGGGATCAAAATTCTTCTTTAATTGCTTCTGTGATAATCATAATCTTTCTGTTAACAGGCATTCTTCATAACTGCTGTGAAGCCTACAATGTTGGGCTCCTGGAAGCAAAAATATTTTCTGGTCCACCAAGAGAGCAGTTTGGATATTCAGTTCAACAGTTCATAAATGAACAAGGCAAATGGTAAGCAGTTTGAACAGCTTGTTTTCTGTCCAGCTAAAAGGTTAAGGAAAAAGCGTTGCAACTCTTAACATTTCTTCTGTAATTCCGACTAATTCCTTTTTATATTAGAGTTATTTTTTTATAAAAAAATACTTAGTGTTCTTAAAACAGGAGTTGAGATATTCTAAAGACATATGTGTGTGATGATTCAGGCTTTTTTCCTTAACACGATGCAATCTGAGGTTTTCTTTCTGTTAATCTTTTACTTTGATCTCCAATACACCAGTTTTCTCAAGCCCACAATTTCTGTAGAATTTTAACTCTCCTTTCACTCCTTCCTGTAACAATAGCGTCTTTATTACATTTTACGTATATGTGGCGTATTTTTTCCGCTTTAACATCGTTGAGGTTAAAACAAATTATTAAGGCTGGGGAGTTGTAAATATTAATATTAAAATTAACTTAAATCTATATAATTTTGTGTCTGATACAGTATTAACTGTTTGCTTGTCAAGGGATGGTATATTTGGACATAGGTAATAACACATTCCTAGCAAAAGGCCTTGTTCTGCTACATCTCTTCAGCCATAAAATTTGACCTGAAATCCACTGTTGCCACAATATTGGGCTTGATAAGCAATTAGTAAAATATTTTTCTAGCAATGCTGGTTTCAAAAGAACGTTAACATATTAACACGGAGTAAGCATATTTAGCGAAAGACACACTGTTTCTGCAGTCTCAGCAGCCACAAAGCTTAAGGTATCTGTCATAGTAAGAACTATATGTCTATAAAAGTAGTTGAGAACCACTGAACTCTTATGTGGTTACTTGTGTATACGTGGTTTTAAGTCTACAGTAGAAAGCCACACAAGATAATATATATTGTCATAAGCTGAGACATTTTAAACTTCTCATCCTTCATAGACTGAAACTGTATCAAAACCCAAATAGCCACAAACTGGCACCATTGCTTAAGTTATGTAAAAATACAGCTTTAAAAATCCTCCTGTACTCTCTCAAAGAGTAGAAAAGAGAGATAAAGATATACAGCAGATGCTAGTTACATTATTCAACAGTATTTTTGGGAGGTGCATCTCCTGGGGCAATAAAAGTTACAGAAAATGAAAAAGAGAAGAATTTTTGCAGAACTGTATGCACCAGTATGTTTTCACCTTTGCTTGGAGGTAACTTCAGAGAGAAGAAGCCAGACAGTTCAAACAGAAGCACAGGACTATTGAAGGGGCTAGTACATGTTGGGACGCTGTGACACAAACCAACAAGGGAGCCTTTTTTTGTAGAGTCAGATGATCCAGGATAATTGGGCACCAGTCTGCTGTGCACTGATGGACATTGATGGCATGTGATGCTGATAAAATAAGGACAAACTTGCAAGTCAAGCAAAGCTCAAGCTTTTCACAGTGTCTGGTGGGAGCTCTATAATGAACTGAAGGAAAATTGTCTGGTAGGAGCTCTATAATGAACTGAAGGAAAATTGTACCAAAGAAACTCATCAATTAGAAAAGTTTAAGCAGTCCACCACACAAGTAATTAGCCACCACAGAAATATCATTCAGTTTACCCTCTGGTTCTCCCTGTTGTGAGGTCATCTGTATTTGAATCTTAAATTGAGACCAAAATCTCTGTTATTTTGAAATATAATCTTTTAGAAAGACAGATTGTACCCTGTCAGTTCGTCTTGAATGTGCATGCCCTGAGCAGAAGCTGACAGTACATTCTTAAAAGATAACAGTACTTACTCCATGCTGAGAGTTGGTTTTATGTATGTCTCAGGTGAGGAAGATTGAATAGCTGTATATAGTTGTTAAAATGCTTTTTCCTAGCCATATGTGTCTTCAGACATATGCTCAGCTGTGCCTGCATGCTTAGAATTTGGATTTTTTTTTTTTTTAATTTTGTTTCTGAATTTATGTTATGGGATTTTTCTTTATAAAATATTTTGTTTCATCCCATATGTCAGTAATGACACCTTAATGTGCAGTGCACTTACTGATGTATCACATAATTATTACACTACAATATAGTTTTAAAAATCATTGCATTCTGCTCACTGGTTATCAAATACAGTGGTTAGTTCCTGAGATGCTGTGTTGTGTCTTCAGACCAATAAGATATTTTCCCAAGAAGACATGTTTCTGTGGCAACTTCTGTTGAAATCAGTACATTTTCAAAGCTTTCTGATTTTAATAAGGAGAGCCATTTCTTTTGAGGAGGGTAATTTTTAAATTTTTTTTCTTTTAACAGAAAGCTACCATTGTTACAGCTCCAATTTATCTGTGCCAGCACCACAAGCTGAGTTCTTTACCCAGCTTCTGCTTTCCCTGACTGCATGCACTGCAGTTTGCCCTTTTCCTGCTTGGAGAAGCTCTGACTGCTATTTTCTAGACTTTCAAGTTTAGTAGTCAGACCTTCTTGTCATACCTTGCTGTAGGTTTTTAAGGTTTGAGTCTTTTTCAAAGGATCAAAAGTTTTAGATGGTGAGAAGTGTTTTAGGGAGAGAAGCATCTATGAGAGTGAAGAGTTTTCTGTTCTCTGTATGTACTCATCGCTTCCTGTAATTGTAGGAAAAAGGGCAAGATGATTTAAGATATCCTTTCTATTTTTTTCCCTATTGCCCATCTTCGTGTTTAGGAAAAACAAACAAACAAACAAACAAAAAAAATGCAATAAAGAGCAAATGCATGAAAAGTAAAAAAAAAAAAAA
This sequence comes from Pyrocephalus nanus, assembly GCA_038380795.1. Taxonomy (NCBI): domain Eukaryota; kingdom Metazoa; phylum Chordata; class Aves; order Passeriformes; family Tyrannidae; genus Pyrocephalus; species Pyrocephalus nanus. The sequence goes on along the minus strand of CM076263.1, from coordinate 28,395,663 downwards.
AAAGAGAGAGAAAGCCAACTGGAAAATATAAAACATGCTCTGACAACAGCTGGGATTCAGCCCTTCACTATGAATTCTTATTTTACTTTCTGCTACATCACACATTGCTGATTACTAGCTTTGTCACAGTGTAATTTCCCAGAAATAATTCCTGTTGCACTTTGATCTGCCGCTCCTGCAGCTTGTGTGGTAGGGCATAGCTGCTGAACTTTATTTGACTTCATGTAGTTCCATTGCTTTGTATACAGTCTTGGAGACTGATTAAGGAGATGAATAATAAAATCAGTGGCAATAGTACATTATATTCACTATAGTATTATGTAAAGACAGTCTGCAAGGAGACATAAGAAAGTTTTGTAAAAATAAATATTTAATTCATGAAAAAGACCCTTAATAATACATTGGACATGAGACAGTCTATTTGGAAACAAGTGTTTTTAAGTATTTTAGTACTCATTTCTTGCATTCTTTCCTAATACATTTGTTTCACTTTGCCTTATGTGCATCCTGTTTTATCACAGTAAAAAATATTTTTGTAGTTAGCAGGATGGTAGCCACATACTGTCTTCACTTCTGATGCTTCAGAAAGATACACATGCATTTTCCCAGAGCAGTATTGTGTAACTCTCTACTGCAGTGATGTATGTTAATTTTCAAAGGCCAGTGGGACTTCCTGATTTCTAATGTAGATTAAGGCTAGTATTAAGCTTAAGTAAGGCACAACATATGAGAGAAATAATTATTAAGTTATTTCCTAGGACTTTTAAGATTGGCTTAAAAGTAGAAGGCTAAGCTTGGCATAAGTCAGTTAATAAATTTTTCTCAGGCATGTATTAGTGACAAGTTCTACTAATTAAGTCAAATAACGGAAGGGGTTTAATAGGTCTGTTTGTTTCTGAAAATAGTAATAGTTCTAAGTTTTAAATTCTGTGGAGTGGCATTTTTTGACCTACAACATAGGTGGACATTGAGATTCACAGACCCTGCAAATCTACAAGAAATACAGCAAAATTAGTTAATAAAATAACTTCCAGTGAACTATGAGGAGTACAAGCTAAATGAAAGACAAAATTAGATTTGTTTTGGGCACAGTTGGCATAGATTTAAATTTGTTTTAAAATTAGAAAAGTTCATCTTGTTTGTCTTACATTTTCCTGTTTGTATCATGAAACAACTACAAGATTAGGTTCAGGGCTAGCAAAAGTAAAATTCTCATATGAATATTAAGGTCCATAAGGAGATTGGGTATAAAGAGGGATGGTTCCTTGGTGTAAACAGAAGTTTGGGCTGGAGTTAATATTGAGGTTGGGGAAAATGGGAGCCAAAGAAAGCTCATGGGATGAGAAGTGTGTATTTTTAAAGGGAGAGAACTGCTTTTAGCAAACTGTGGATGATGGCTGTCTCTAGTTTATGCCGCTAGCAAGGGTGAGGGTTGGAGTAGGGCTTGGAGTTAGACCTGGAATTGGGCTTGGCTTTGAGACAGACAGTGGTCTAGCATGCTTTCTCTTCCTCTTCTCTGGTACTCTCTCTGTTTATGAGTGAAACTACATGCTTTGGGCACTCAGGATAACCTGTGGCTGCAGAGCAATGCCAGCACAGTGCAGAGATTTACAGTGAGTTTCACGACGAGATGGAGGGGCTATTTCCAAGACATGAAGTAATTCTTTGAACAGTAGCTGTCATCCTGCAAGGACTCTGAAATATATTTCCCTTCTGGGAAACTTAGAAAAAACATGCAAGTATTTACAAATGTATACAGTGCAATGTCCAGATGGACAGCTAGTGCTAAAAAGCTCATCTAGTTTCAGATATTGCACAGTCAGCATTGCTATCCATTTAAAATTGTTTCCTGTTTCTGTGAAAACTCTTAGCTCTCCCTCTCCCATTTTATAATAGTATCTAACTCCATAGTACCTAACAAAGCAGGAGAGCACAATACCGGATCTTCCTCCAGTCAGTCACTGTGGACATCTCCAGCCCTCTGTGTCACTGCAAGTGTTTGCAGATTATATTATTGGTTGGCTCATGACCAGTGGAGGAGTTTCTCATGAACTCTGGTTATTTGGTCCAGAGCTGTGATGCTTCTGGTTTCCAGTGTGCAGAAATGGCTCAGACAGACTCAGAAAATAACAAGATCAGAGGCTCCTTGCAGCTAATGTAACGTACCTTTTTTTTATATATAAATATAAAGATATCTATATGAACCTGAGTTGCATGTTTAGAGATGCTAAAAGCACACAGAACCGTGTTTCCGCAGCCTGCATAAATCACCATTTTTTAACAAGGTAATTGAGAAGGAGGTAGGCATTTTTAAAATATTCAGACACACAAGACATAGAATCTGAAATTGAATCCCCACCTGAACTGGTAAACAGAATAATATTTTGTGTGCTCTTTGAGAAAGCTAAGAATGTCTCAAACTCTTTATTGTGCATCTGAAACTATATATTTTTGTCATAGCTGTTTTATTCAAACTCATTATAACAGTAAACAGTAAAATCAGATTATCCCTGGAAAGGTAATATGATATATAGCAATTATTTTGAAATATAATAATTTCAGAAAATTTGAGGGGGTTTTATAGTGCAAGGTATATTTGAATTAACTACCTATAAAATTTTAGAGGACAACAATTTTTCTTTAAGCAACATATTGACCAACTAAAAAAGATGGTTTCTAATGAAACCTCATATTCCATACTGGGGCTCCATTGTTTGTCCTTTTGCTGTTCCCAAAATCCATTAATTACTCCCATGGATTGTTCTGTTTGAAAAGCAAAATCATGTTGTTGCTGGAGCAAATAACCAGTCATCTGCTTTTCAGTCATCTCTTTCATTTTTTTTATATCCCTTGAGATCATCTTCAGTCTTTCAGAGAATTGTTGAAAAACAGGTGTTCTTAAGCAGTGTGGCCAGGAGGTGAAATAACATTTTCGTGAAGGCTTTCACATAAAAATCAGAGGAGTCTTGAGGAGCAGATATTGGAGAGAAAACCTTATGGCAGATAAAGGAATGAGTCAGAGAACACGAATCACTTTGTGTTGCACGCACAAATTATCAAAAGTCTTAAATTTCTTGTTCAGGATTACAGACTTCATGCAGCAGATTGTTACCACCTGCAGTATTTTCTTTATGACTCAGTGTTATCAAGGTGTGGTAGTGTTCAAGCTCAGACAGAAGTGTTTGACTGTTGCTGAGCAGATCCTGTAGAAAATGTTTCTTATCATTAAAAGAATAACTTTAAAGCAATCAGTTAATGATTAACTGATAGAACAGTAAGTAATTTGTCTCTCAATCCCCAACATATATATTTTAAAATTTTTATTCATCTATACATATTAATATCTTAGCTGTATTTCTTCTAACCTATGGCATATTGTCACAGAAAAAAAGGGTACATGTTTGAGGCAGCTGGATCCCCAAAGGCTCTTTCCCTTCTTCTTCTCCTCCAGAGCTGCCCCTGGTGAATCCAGTATATTGAGATGCAAGTAAAGCTTTTGCACAGTTCTGGAGAAGACTCCTACTCCTGAATGTCCTAGGTGCCGTGTCTTGTGAAAGCCTCTTTATTTCTTATCTGTAGTGTGCCATGCAGTGATGCTGCTGAACTTTCCAGTATCATTAAGGACCTAACGAAGTTTCTCTTACTTTAGGTTGTTGGTTGGTTCACCCTGGAGTGGCTATCCTGCTAACAGAACTGGAGATATTTATGCATGTCCTGTTGGTACATCCGAAGCAATATGTAAAAAATTGAATTTGCAAGGTAATATATAACATTATAATTATATCCTTATACATATTTTATATATTTTTATATATTATTATTAATATAATGTCTTGCTGCAATTTTCCAGTTTTCAATTGTTTTTGTACGATGACAATCTACCCTCATTAAAACTTTTCTTAACTAGCTCTCTCTTAGTCTCTTGTGTGAGGGGGGGGATGTACTGCAAGCTCTTAATGCCAGCTGCTGATAAGACCAGTGTCTGTCTGAGCAATAATTGGTGCTGGCGACTTTAGTCAGGCTGGGGTGTGGGCTTCTGGCCTGTGGTGCCAGCTGCTGGAGGCACTGGGGTCTCAGTGTCACCTACTGGGGTCTTGAACCTCCAGCCATGGAGCAGGAATCGTGTAGGTCCCAAAGCCAGCTGAGCCAGGGCTGTGTGTCATTGAAGGGCTCCTTGCTGGCATCCTGGGGTGGGCTGCTGGGAGGATGAGTGTCCCTGTCTTCCCCAGACCAGGTACAGGGGGGATGTCTCTGTGTTTGCAAACAGTATAAAATGGAGTTCACGTTTTGATACAGTGAAAATATTGGACAGCAGAGCGTGGTGAGAGGCCTACTTTATGTTTCTTTGTGGTGCAGAGTATTTCTGCCCTCCACCCCCCTTCCAAGTTTTTGTCTAAACCCTGATAACTGAATCAGAATGTCCTGAGGAATGTAACAGTAGCTGCTCAGCTGCATCTACTCAGCCAGCCAAAAATAGGCAATAGGTAGTGTGTTTCTCTCTCTTTTGCTTTCAGCATTCTTGAAGGCAGATAAATGATCATACTTGATTCATCTCTGTAGTTAATGGCTAGCAAATTTTTTGACAAAGATCGGTTTTTGTTTCTTTTGTCTCCGAATTGTATGCAGCCATTTGGAAAAGGCACCTTAGATTCTGAGAAATCAAGTTTTTGTAAAGGAATTCTAATTTATTAAATTGCTTCTACATCTTATTTATTATTCTGTCGTTACTTAATCTCATTTTATTTCAGCCTTAATAAATATTCCAAATGTGACTGAAATAAAGGAAGACATGAATCTGGGCTTGACTCTGATACAGAACTCAAAAACAGGAGGATTTTTGGTATGTATCAAGATTGTATTCAGTATACACAGAAATGCTTGAGGAGAATGAAGAAACCAGAGTTCTCTACATTTTTTTTATAAGTCCAAGATAAATATATTTTATTAGCATTTGATAGGGTAGCATAGATTACTACATCTTTTGCATATTTTAAAATATTCTATACCCCTGTCATTAGTTAGGGTCCAAAATCAGGAAAAGTGTGAAATCTCTCCTTTGTAATTTATCTAAATAACCTGTGGAAGGGCTTATAAATAAAGACTCAGTAATATAAGTTGGACGATATAGGCAGGAATATTACCACCATTATATTCTTTAAGGGAATCTTTTATAGTTCTGATAGTGTTTCAAAAGACTGTATGTTATCTCTCCTCCACCATATGCACTTGCATAGGGACTATCCTCCTGAGGTGTTAGGATTTCTAGTCCAATGGATTTAAGAAGTGTTTCATTTGGTTAGTGAGCTGGAGGAGGGTGAATTTTCTGTGTGTATGTGCTGCAAACCACTGTCCTTGGAGCCTGTGAAACAGATTTCTTAACTGAAAGGAAGTGAGTGTCTGTTTAGTATGTTTTTTTTATAATCCTAACCATAAGCATGATAACTGTTGCTGTATAGGTATATTTCAGTTTGATGTGTACATTGTAGCCATGTGCAGTAAATAAGTGGAACAATAAATTACAGATAAAAGAGCTTAGAGATTCTCTTTAAGCTTTATATTTTTCAGTTGTATCTTCCTAGTAATCACAAAATTATTCAAATATTTATTATATTCATTAACACATAGTCCAGTTCACTGAAGTACTTAAAAGTAGGCCTAATTCCAACACTCTTGCAGTTAAAAGTTTTTCATAACTTCAAAATACAGCAAGAGTGCTTTTCTAGATTTTTGGTTTGAGAAAGTACTGATTAAAAAAAATGTTATTCTGTCTCTTGAGTAATACTTTTAATTACTGTTAGTGATGTCCTATGAATACCCAGTTTTAATCAGTATCAGTAATTGCAGTGTTTGAAAATGTCTCATGCAGGAAAGGTTCTAATAGTATTTTAACTTTTCTCAGTCAAAAAGAATTTCCTGATCTATGTGTTACTGATTGACTGTCCTTAAATTGCATGAAGTAAAAATAAAAAGAAAGGTTGACTGGTAAGATGAACAGCCATGTCTTTTGCAACAGGAGTTCTTTTTGACATATGGAGAATGGGATACTAGGGACAGGTGCTTATCAGCTTCAGCAAATACCAAAAGCCCACAATTGTGGCAAGGATTGGGCTACGTGGGTAGAATGCCTGCTCATAATTGCACACTGCTGCCACCCAGGACTTTGCTCTGGGACTCTGTCTGCAGCATCTGTCCTTTGTGATGGGCTCTTTGGGTTGTGCTTAAGGCTTCCTCCTCCCAGCTCACTGTTTTCCTTCCTCCTGTGGCTGCTTCCCTCCCTGTCTCCATCCATTTGCTGCTTGCCCAGGCCCTATGCCTGGGGCATGACCCAGCCTGTAGAGTCTGTGCTGTAGCTCATGAGTTCTATTGGTTCATCTGTTTGATGCCATGTGAATGCTTCCCACAGGTATCCTAAGTACAGGGCAGTCATTCCCCACATGCTCATTACATTTTTCTGAGGCATGCTTCGTCTTGTTGGAGACATGCTTAAGAATTTCACTGATGGTTAACAACGTTTTTTGGATTTCTCATTTAAGTTTCCATCGGTTTGCTTTTGGTTTAGTTGAAAGAGACAGCTCCCATCTACTTGCATGGAAAATCTCTCTTCTGTATTTGACACCTCACAGTTGCTCTCCTTTGTCCTTTGCTTCGCTAAACAAACACAGAGTTTTTTGGCTGAAACGTGCTTTTTGAAATAAACCTCTCTCAAACAGGAGTGACCAGATCTTTTCTGTATTCCACATGAGTCTTTCCAGGACGCTATAACTGTATAGTATTTGGTATTTTCCCAGCCAACAGCAAGTGGTTCTTGCCACACATCTTGAGGCCATATTTGCTTTGCATGCTGGCTGTGTGCGTATGGTCACCTCTAATCAGCCAGTGTCTGCTTCTCTCTCTTCCACTCAGTGACCTTCCAGTTTATGTCCGCATTTCTTAACATAAGTCCTGACAGGCAAGTCTGTGCCCCTTTCTAGTATTCCACCTTTTAAGTTCATCAGTCCTTGATATGTGATCTCCCAGTTTTCCCCTGCATTAATGAGACATCTTAAGTTTCTGACTGTAACAATGCTAGAACATTAGAGTTTTTCCCATTTTTTTAAGTGAAGGTCAGCAAAGATTATTAGAACATTTTTGCTCACAGTTTTGACTTACTATCAATACAGAAGAAAATTAGAAAATAGGCAAATGAGATTCATCTCAAAAGAACTTTAAAGGCCAGTAGCTCTTCTCCAGATTTGTAGTTACCAATATAGATGACTTATTTTGTACCTTTACCTCTCAAAAATCTGTCTTTTCCAGCGAAAACTAATCATGCCTTATGTGGCAGCTAAAAAGAGCACTTAAGATCTGAGAATGTAGATACACTTCCTTCCTCTCGTCCAGAAAATCTGATTTCTGGTCAAATATCTTAGGACAGTGGGATGTGTGACAGGTTAGTCACACATAGGATAGTGTAGTTTGACTACGTTTTTTATTTACTTTTAACCTTAATTACCTTCCCTTCCACTCTCACTACCCCACTGCAATATTCTTGAGAAAAGGGTGATACTGCTGTTATCCCTCTCTCTCTTCCTAAACAGAGATGGTGCATCCTCTGTTTACCAGACTCTCCTGACTAGGGCAATCAGAGAGTATATATAAGGAAGCTATCATTTCTTACAGAACTGTTGGACAAAAGTTATGTAGAGGTATCTCATTTTGTGTGTTGTTGTTTTTTTTTTTTCTTTTTCCCTGAGTTCTAATATTATTTTCTTTTAAAATATACTGCCACCATACACATATACAGCTAGCTGCCCCCCCACCCTCATGATAAAACACTGTCTTCATGGGTTTTTTTATCCAGGTGCTTTCGTACCTACTCTTCTCATACGAGAGTTGTATTTTTCATGCGGCCAGCTCATTTCCTGTTACAGAGATGGTTTTCATCAGGGAAGTGGGAATTAAACATGTAGCCGAGGGGCGTGTGAGGCCGGGTCAAACTTCTTTTAGTGTGGCTGAACAGGGGGCAGCGCTCACTGTGAGGCTGCCCTCTCACTGGAGGTGATGTAGTTTAACTGGTAAATACTTTGGCAAAAAGAGTTTCCCTTCGGAGCGCGGCTCCCGGAAGCGCAGCCGTGAGGGCCGAGCTCTCGGCCCGCTGTCCGAGTCGCACCAGCCCCGTGCCCGGGGCGCTGCCGCCACCTGGCGGCCGCGGGCGGCGCCGCAGCGCGGCCTGGGCAGCGCGGGGGGGACCCTCCGGCCGGGCTGGCAGCGAGAGACGGGGAAAATTGCGCCCAGCCTGCGGGACTGGGATCACCCCAGCTAGGAAAGCCTCCCCGTGAGAAAGCCTATGAAAGCAGCTACATTGACTGAAGAGATTTGGCCTGGTAACCCAAGAGGGGTCCCTTAATCTTTGGGGGGGGGGGGGGACACCCTATGCTTCTAGCCTCCTTGTTGTGGGTTTGTACCTCTATGCCTGTAGTCCTGCACGTTATGTGTTTGCATGTAGATACGGTGAGATAAATACTGTGTTATTTTTATAGTTTTGTTGTTGTTGTTGTTGTTATTTTTAAGACTTGTGGTCCCTTGTGGGCACAGCAGTGTGGAAGACAATACTATGCAACAGGAGTTTGTTCTGAAATCAGTCCAAGTTTCCAGATCCTAAGAAGCTTTTCTCCTGCTATTCAAAGTAAGGAAACGTGTGCAAAACGGATTCAATTAAAAACAACTAAACAAAAAATAAAGCCACCCCAAACTAACAAAAAACAAACCCAACAACAAACCAAACCCATATCAAATTAAATCAAACTACATTGTGTTGGGGACAGTTGATTTTGATTTCTTAAAAAATGTATATGCCAAAAGCAAAGTCCTGTGATGGATACATAAGGACTGACAAATCATGACCCAATGCTGATGTGAATATGGTCTTGCTCCTATGTATTCAGAGGCATTGCACTAGTCCAGGCTCCAAACATGCGTATGGTTCTTCTGAGTCCTCATTCTGGCAAAGCCTTCTGATCTAAAGTGTTGCCTGTGTGAGACCTAAATAAATAAATAAACCTCTGGATTTAGCTGAAGAGTATATTGAGACTGCAAGTTCATTTAATGTCCACTTTTTGTTTTTGTTTTAGAGTGTTCCTCTGTTATAGATATTGTCGTGGTTTGTGATGAGTCAAACAGCATTTATCCCTGGGATGCAGTGAGGGCATTTTTGAAAAAATTTGTACAAGGCTTAGACATAGGCCTTAACAAGACTCAGGTAAGTCAAAGACATATTTGAGAAAATCCAACAAAACAAAACAAACAAACAGGCAAACAAAAAAAAAATCTAAAAGAAAGCAAATGTGATTTAGTGTAACTACAGTAGCTCCCCCAAAGCCACAGATTATGCAATTATTCTATTCATTGTTGGAGATTTTACCTCACAGCTAACCTATTTCAAAAGGAATTAGTAAGTTAATTTGAAATATAAACCAACTGAAGTAGAAGTCTAGGTTATACATAGGTGAGTCAGATCTTTTTCATGCATTTGGTGTAAAAGTAGTTAAAATATAAAGTCTATTGGAATTTGATTAAAGTAGAACAGGTTTTTAATGGACTTTCATATAGCTCTTACTTTCCAACTGCTGCGTCTTTAAAATAGTTTTTCCTTCTGGGTACTAACTGATCTTCGAGTTCTGTTTTCCTTTTAATTTGATGATGGTAAGGAAAATTTTATTGCCTTCTGTCTTTACAGTTGTCCATTTTCCATAAAGAGCTCTGGGAATAAAGACTGGGGCATTGGAAATCTCTCTCCCAAAGACTGCCTTCTTCCTTGGGATTATTTGGAAGTGAGGTGCTTAAAAGCTAGGCTTCCTTCTTTCTGAACCTCACCTTTAGCACCTTCTCTTTTTTTTTAAACACTATATTAAAAATAAATAGCATTTGCAGTGCTGCAAAGTAACTAATCTTTAGGACTTCCTTAGAAGAGATCAGAGTAAGGTGCTGTCAGCTTGTAGAATTTTTGCTATTATTTTTCCCAGAGGTCCTTGTATTATTACTATCCATAAACTCTTTCAGAAGTAACCAAGCAAACATTTAATGTTTGCTGTTTCATATTTTTGCAATAACATATATAGGTCCATAATAAATGATAAAGGTGCAAGAGCATTTTAGTTTTCTTTGGTTTCCACGTGTTAATATTAATTGGTTTTGTATGTGTTGAAAGAAAATTATAACTTCCTATGCATCTGCAGGGCTTTCATTCCAACCTGATAAAAGCATCATGATTCTATGTAACTAATTGTAATTCATGATAATCTAACATAATTTTTTTATTGCATAGGTGGGTTTAATTCAGTATGCTAATGATCCCCGTGTAGTCTTCAACTTGAATACGTATCAAACAAAGGATGAGGTTGTTAAAGCAATGGAGAGAACATCTCAGAAGGGAGGAGATCTCACTAATACTTTCAAAGCTATTGACAATGCAAGGTGGGACACATTGATGATTACTGTGCAACTATTGTAACTTACCTTAAGCAGCAAGGAGACAATGTGCTCGGGGCCTCTGAGTAGGTTCCCAGTGGTAGGCAGAATCCTCCAGGTACATTTCAGAATGGTACAGGAATATGTAAACTAGACTTGCTGAAAAGCATGTTGTTAAACGTTACACTAATGTAATTCTAGTACCCAACAGAGTTCCTTGTTCTGTCACACATGTTTAAACGTGACAGTGCATCAACACAGTGGACAAGGTTTTAGGAAGAATAAAAAACCATTGAAAGAAGTAGAAGTTTATCCAGAGTTTCAGTAGGGCCTGAAAGTCTTGTTTTTGGGGGTCAGGCTTTGGTTGATTGCAGAGAAAAGAAAATCTCTTCTCTTTTATCAGTTTGTCACTGCAGCACCAGCAGCATGAAAAGTAGGAAAAGCTTAAAACAGTGTTCTGTGGCTCTGAATATATATACAAACCAGGTCTGTTTTTCAACAGGAAGATGCTGTTTTTAAGCTGAAACAATGGTAGAACTCTAGACCAAAATGCATGCTGAATCAAATGGCCTTGAAAATTCGTTTAAGAGGAGTCTCAGCCATCAATAGAGTAAATATTTCCAGTAGTATTGAGGAGCCTATTATTAATTCTCCTCCACTTTTGTCTGAAATTGATGGTGCCAACTCCTGGTGTCATAAAACTTTAATAGTTCTAACAAAACCCTCTTTTTGTTTAGGAATATTTGTACAAAAAAAAATATTCAGGTTTACAGGGAATTTACATTTCTGTCAGATGTACTATCCAGTTCTTCCAGTCCTACTTTTTTTCCTTCTAATCCTTTGTACATTTCTTATGGCTCTTTGAGCAGTGGTTTGCAAAGAAGTTATTAGGAGCATAGCTGAAAACTCTTATTGCAGATTGTTAATTCACAAAGAAAAATTCAATACAGAAGTACCGTGTTCTAAGTCAGTGATGGACATATTCATTACAGTACATATACTGAATTCCATGCATTGTAAACTGACATGTATGTTTTATAACAGACAATACGCCTTTTCACCTGAATCAGGAGGACGTCCAGCAGCCACAAAAGTAATGGTTGTTGTGACAGACGGTGAATCACATGATGGCTCCAACCTGAAAACAGTGATAGGTAAATGCAATGAAGACAATATAACCAGATTTGGCATTGCTGTAAGTAATACTAATATTATATAATATTGCAATTTATTAAGATTGTTTTGTTGTGCATGTATGAAAGTGCATGTTTTACACATAAGTGGTATATAATGCATTCATTGTTGCACTGGTGAGACTGAAATGAAATCAGATTAATCCTTATAAACTAGTGAAATAGTAGTCTTCTTTACTGGCTGAAAGAGCAATACTAGTATTGCCTGAGCAACTTAAATGGTTTTCTCTTTTGCCATGTTTTATGTATTATTCCTGTCTGAATGCTCCCTTCCATAGGAATACAGTCTGATAAACGATTCAGTAATATGAATGAAGGTAATTCTTTTTTTTAATATGTAGAATATTTGCTCAAATAATACAGAAGGAAATGGGGAAACACTATGATTTCTTTCACTGTTCTCATTTTGCTGTTTTTTACCCAAGGTTTTGGGATACTTAATCAGGCATGAACTTGATACTAAAAACTTAATTAAAGAAATCAAGGGAATTGCTAGTCATCCAACAGACAAGTATTTCTTCAATGTGTCATCTGAGGCTGCACTGCTGGAAGAAGCAGGAACACTTGGCGAGCGCATTTTTAGTATAGAAGGTAAAATACTCAGTGTCTATGAAAAATTAGATCACATTTTGCCAGCTGACAAGCTAAGGATTTTATTTAGCTTCAGCTTAGAGTAGGATTGTGAAAATGAGAGGCAGCTGGAGGTGCAGGCTACTCCCTGCTCACCAGGAAGGCTCTGGTTTGCACAGGTGTTCCCCCAACTACTTCACCCCTAATAAGCCCGAGTTTCAAGTCAGTTTCTGCAGTTTGTGGAAAACATTCCCCAGTTGATGAACATTTCTATCATTTCATCATGGGCTTCAGGTATAGGGGTGTCATGGTTTTGCTCTGGATCAATTTGCTCACACACCCCCCACACAATTACTTTAAGTTGAGACAAGGTTTATGCAGACAAAAGAGAGGGGATTTGGGAAAATAATATTAACATTTATTATTAGTAAACTAAAACTAAAGAACTATATCTATAACAATTCTACTTAAGTAAAAGTATTATGTATTTACAGAAATACTTCTCCCCCCTTTATATCAGTCCAAGAAGGAGAAGCAGTTTCTTTCTCCATTCTCGGAGCTCCAGGTCTCTTCAGTAACTCTGCAGCGCTCTCGTCACAGCTGGAACTCTTTCTCTTTCTCTCCTGCTCTGTGTTGGCCTCCAGGGCTGGGCCTACCCCCCTCCTGGGCTAAGACCGGAGGCTGGGGGTGTTACCCAGGCCCTGAAGGCTTTTCTCTTCCATGGACTTGCAAGAGGATACTTGCCTACCGTGGATCTTCACCACAGGATCACAGGGGATAATGGATTTTGAGTCCACCTCTGTTTTCCTCTGGGGGTCCCTCCCCACGGGAGAACAGTCCTTGATAGACTTCTCCGACATGGGTCTAGTGTGGATCTTTTACTTCTTAGATCCCAACATCTTACCCGAGCCGTCCTTGCTCCGGCGTAAGTCTCATCTTTCTCAAGGTTACAAATTTCTAGCAGCAGCACGGATCCCACACATGGATCCCAACATCCCTACCCAAGCCATTCTTGCTCCGATGTAGGTTCTCTCAGGGTCACAAATCTTCCAACATCCCTACCTGAGCAGTTCTTGTTCCAGCGTAGGTTCAACAGGATTCTGCCTCATTTCAGTCCCTCTCATGAAGCCTTGGCTTCCTGGTACATCCACAAGCTCCTTTGTGAGCTGCATGGGGGTCTCCTCACCCCAACAAACTTCCAAAGATAGCAGGGATTTTATTTTTCAGTCTTTTCTCTGCTGAAGGGAGAGAGCGAAAAGGGGGGAGAAACAGCTCCCCCCCGCCCCTTCGGACTTTTCTTCTCTCTCCTCTGGCTGCCAGCTTTGACCTTGGATGTCCCTTATCTTTCTACTGGAATTTCTTCTGCAGTGGTTTTTTGGTCCAAGCAGTCAGTCCTCTAAAGTTTTTTTTTTCTTTCACTCTCCTACATGAGAGAAGGGGGGGCTTCAGTGCCACTCCTGCCCCCGGCCCAAGGCCGGAGGAGGAGGGGGCCTGGCCCCCACCTGGGGCCTGCTGCCGCTCCTACATGGCTACCTAATTTCAACTGCGCAACTAGCCTTCTCTTCCATTTTCTTAAATATATTATTAGCAAAGGCATCACTGGAACTTTTGATTGGCTTTTTGTCCGTAAATCCACCTGGACAAAACCATCCTCAGCCCCAGTGGCTGGCTGGCTTGGCAAAACCACGACAAGGGGGTTGTCCATATGTGTCCAAATGTATTTGGAACTATTACCATCATCTTTATGCTTGTCTGCTGTACCTGTGTGAATGCTAAACAACTATAAATTTAAAAAAACAAACCAGAAGACTTGCTTACTGATTTAGGAACTGAAAAGCTACGGTAGTGCAATCTGTGTGATGCCTCCCAGACTCCATCCCTAACATCACCCACGCTATTGTGTACTGTTTGAAGTAAGATGTTGCAGAGGTGACTCAGAGACACTGTCCCCCCCAAAGCCAGCCTTTAAATTTTTATTTAAATTCAAACCTTGCTTTGAAGTCAGGTAGATTTACCCACAGCCCTCCTTAAGGAGCTGCAGCCTTCCTGTGCTCAGGATTTCTCTGTCACCCCATCTATTCTTTACCGGTCCCATGGTGGTAGTCAAAGCAAGAATATATAGGTTGAGCTCCCCATCTTGAGTTTTTCTGAGTACTCACATTGAATTCCCATCCATCTACTTTAGGAAATATTCCCAGATGTCACAGTATTTTTCAAGACAATTACAACAGTTTGTGTAAGTCCTACATTCATATTCTGTTTGAAACGTGTGAATATACAGTCATTTAAGCTACTAATTTCAGTGTATTATTAACGCTTCCTAGGGAACACAAAAAGAGATTAGCCACAGTGACAAGACTGTGCAAGCTGATTCAAACTCTCTTTATCATCATCTTCTGGCTTTTTTTTTAAAGAGATTTATAGCATTGTGGCTCCATCTTATCATTTCCCATTAAATCCTCCAAATTTTCTATAGTTTTCCAGCTCTGATTTCCATTGTTTTTAAATGTTTTAGCAGAATTGTTGGATATATACAGACCCTATATAGCTAAACTCAGAGGCAGCAAGATTGGGTCTTGTGTGGCTCTCAAGGGTTAACCATATGTGGACATCTGTTTTACCAGGTACAGATCAAGGTGATACTTTCCAAATGGAAATGTCCCAGGTGGGCTTCAGTGCATATTACTCACAAAAAAAGGTATGTGAATATAATTATTTAATGCTATGAGTAGATATAATTATGTAGACATGAGTGCAATGAAATAAGAGTAATAAAGTACAATGTCCAATTGTAAGATCTTTTTTAAAAGCAGGTGAATATCAAGTTATCCTTTTCATTTTTCTTGTACTTGAATGCCACTAATAGATGGTGTATAACTCTAAAATGAAGAAATATATATTAATATGTGAAGTTGAATAACAGTTTCTTTCATTTAATTATTTTGAGATGAGTTAACACAATGATTTCCATGATTTCTGAGTTCATGTAGCAGGAAAAAATCAACTGTTCCATATTTGTATCTTGAAGTTGAATAACTCAGAAGAATTGAACTACATTGTAAGTGTGGTATATATCTAGGAAGTCACCAAAACATAAATAAATCATGTCTGAAAATATTTATTAATTATAAAATTAATAATAGTTCTTTAAATTATATTTCATTTAGAAATTAGAAAGAACAAAAATTAGACATATTTTAATGCTAATAAATTATAAGATTATCTTGACCAAATACGTCCTATTTGTAAAACTCAAGTGTGGTTCAGTAAGTTTTCAACTGAAAATATAAGAAGGTTGTGTCTTTTTTTATTGCCCTTAAAGATGAAAGAAGTAATTTTTACAAGTTGTTCATGTTTGCACAGATTAAAGTTTTAAATTATGAAGCACTTGATGCTAGAAAATAAGAAACATTTGGACATTCCTTCGGGAAAATTACACATCCAGTTTTATTGTAGTTTTTGATAACAGTATCTGAGTTCAGTGAAGAATTTTAATAATTCAAATAAACTAAACTGTGTTTCTTTTCTGTGTACAAGTGTAAGACTAACTATTTCTGTATGAAGTATTCTATTGGAGTTTAGATTTAACTGTTCTCTCAAGAACATCTCCTTACATAAAGAACAAAATTCTGAATCTATTTCCATCAGCTTTGTGTGATGTCTTTGGCATTTTTGTTGTCAAAAAGGGGGCTTTAGCTTTTTCTTACAGCTTTGCTTGCGTGATCCTCAGTCTTCTGAGGATCATGAGTGCATAAAAGCATTGACTTAGCAAGCCCAACCCCAGGGTGGACAGACTTAGGAAACTGTGTCTAAATAAACCCATTTTATCTTGAGTTGCAATGCCATGGGAACTAAAGCAGTCAGTTATCCTCTTGAAGTGGAGGGGTGATAATCCCTCGTAATAGGGCAGTAAAGTCCTGCAACTATAAGCAGCTCCAGTCAACTGCCTGCAGTCTTTAGACTGTACATCACTGCTTTAAACACAGTGATGTAGAAAAATGTCTATGATAACTGCAGCTTTGCTCACACTTTTTCTATATCAGGTAGTTCTAAAATGTTGACTTTTATTTTTTAAAGGATGTTCTGCTGCTGGGTGCTGTTGGGGCCTATGACTGGAGTGGAACAGTAGTACAACAATCCTCAGACAGAGTCACCACCTTTCCAAGCCATGTGTTTGAGAAGATTCTACAGGACAGAAATCATAGCTCATATCTAGGTAAGGAGCTAAAATGCAAATCTGGAAACTTACCAAAGCTTAGTTAAAATGTAAAAGTACTTGGAAAATTCTCCTCTACCCAGATCCCTGTTACAAACTGATTTGAAATATGAAAAGAATTTTCAGTTGAAAAATATTTAATTTACTGGTCAACAGTTCATTGAATCAAATCTTTACTGTGCTATTAAATTCTTCTCATACCAATGTGGTAAACTGAAAAAAAATCAGATTGTGTCACTGTTGTAGTTTAACCCCAGTCAGCAGCTAAGCACCACACAGCCACTCCCTCCCCTTGGTGAGGTGGGGGAGAGAGTCGGAACAGTAGAAGTGAGTGAACTTGTGGGTTGAGATAGAGATGTAACAGTGACTTGGGAAGACAAACACCAACACTCTGAACGTACCCCCTTCCTTCTCTTTCCTTTAGCTTTATATGCTGAGCTTGATGCCATATGGGATGGGATATCCCTTGGGTGAGCTGGGGTCAGCTGTCCTGGCGGTGTCCCCTCTCAAATTCTTGTGCCCTCAAGCCTCTTTGCTGGTGGGGCGAAGGGAGGAGCAAAAAAGCCTCCAACCTTGTATGAGCACTGCTCAGTGATAGCTAAAACATCCCTGTGTTATCAACACTGTTTCCAGCATATATCCAAAACACAGCCCCGTATCAGCTGCTGTGAAAAAAATTAACTATATCCCAGCCGAAACCACCACAGTCACAGAAGCATAATAAATCATGAGATTTGAAAAAGCTGCTTAGTGAATCATTATGGGTCCCTACTGTTTTATTTGTATGTTCGTCCCCAGTTCCATGTGGATGAGAAGCTGATTGACTTGCTATTGTTTCATATGTGCTTGCTATTTTTTTGGCCTTTTCCAGTTCAGTTTATAGTGTTAGAAATATTGCTACCATTTAATAGAGGTCTTATTATAATCCCCATATGTATTCTTTGATACATTTTTGTGATCCAATAAAGCCAGTCAGTTTGTATTCTCAGTTCACTGAAATGTTTTCTGCAAACTTTAACATGCCTGCTCTGGTGATTTATCTCTGAATATGTTACTACATTAAACACCTGTAATTTCCTTAAAATTATTTAATAAGATGCTATATTTGCAACTAACATACTCTTTGTTTCCGAGGACTCAGCATTACTTGTATCCAAAACAATTATTAAATCCAAGCCCAACCTAATGAGAAGTAGCTTTTTTCCATGTGTAACCTCTTCAGACTTTCTCTTACTTCCTTTTTATAACAATTTTTAAAAGGTCAGATCACTTCCTTTCTCTACATGTCAGTTTTAGAGTATTTACTTCAATCTTTTCTGGAGAAAACAATGTTGTTGCCTTTCCCTTCTACCTTCTGTCCCCCACTAGGAGCTCTCCATACAGGCTCTGTCTCACCAGCTTGGGGGAGCACAAGTTTAAGAGCTGCTACCACGTGACAGCTTGCTAGATTGGCCCCTGTTCTGCACTGCACCTTCTCACTTCAAATGGTTGCATGCTATATTAGTCAGGAAAGTGTATCCTTAAATTGCAGAATAAAATCTTGTTTCATTATTGCTCATTGAACTTCTAGTCACAAAGGATGTTCTCACCCTAGGAAAACAGTGTCTGATCAAAAATCTGAAGTAGACTGGTACATGTAAAGATCAAGGCATAATCCTTTTAGATCTTGTTCCTCATATTATCCTGCAGCTTGCTAAAGACTTGCATATTCTCTACAATCACTGGCATTTTGATATTCAGTTTGACTATGGACTTTATACAGAATGATTTTGTTTTGATTTGCTCTAATTAAACCATAGAAATGTGAGATATGTACTAATGCTAGATTTATAGTGCTAATACATGTTTAAAATATTTTCAGGTATTAAACAATGTTTTCTGAAAGCAAATAATGTTAGAATAATGGTAATGAGGATTAAAATGTTCAAAGAAGTTCAATCAACCCTTCAGCTGACGAGCTATTAATATAGCCTGTTCTATTCAGCTAAAGCACTGGGCTGTGGTTTGGTGAGCTCTGGGAAACTGCACTGCAAGCTTTGCAGAAGCTAGGTGTTCCTCCCTACTTTGAAGGCTGGCACAAATGTTCATCTCATCTTTCTCTTTACTTCTTTTTTCCAAAGATACTCTTTGTGCTTTTTTTTCCTATCTCCTTCACAAGCATGACATTTTTGTGGTCTGTGTAAACCACTCTATTCTGCAAACCTACTTCAACTTGATCTGTGTGTCATTGTTCTGTCCAGAAGTGCATTACAAATTTTATGCATATGTGACAGTGTAACTTCCCATCTTGAAAGCCTCATTCTCTGTGATTAACATACCAGACTGATTCATCTTCTGCCCTTTATGGATAACCAACTGATGAATTGTAATTAATGGTCTCTTACACATGTTAAATGTTGGCTTCCACCCCAGGTTATTCTGTTGCTGTTCTCTCAACTATGAGCTCCGTCTATTTTGTTGCTGGTGCACCAAGATCCAACTACACTGGCAGAGTGGTGGTTTATGATGTTGACAGTAATGGTAACATTGCAATTGTGCAGTCACAGACAGGCGAGCAGGCAAGTATATTTTCGTCATGAATGCAGATTTTTAGGCATCTCACTTTATTGACCCAGCAGTAAATTGTAGTTTGTTTGAAAATTCCACTTTCTTGCAAAGCATTTAGAATCCTTTTTTCTCTGCCACTAGACTATTTCAACAAGGGTAACTATAACTCTTAAACAGGAGTATTTTAGGAAGCCCGCGAGTTAGTGGTAAAAGATAATGTGAAAAGCTAAACAATGTATCATTCTGTCAACAGTTCTAATTGGAATGTAGATGCTCAGTGAACTCTGTCTGAGAAGTTGTGAAGTAGACAACATCAAGATAGAGATCTGAAAACTCAATCTCTTTCTATCTATTTGGAAAAGAGAAGTGAGTTTGATTTCATCTGTAAGACAAATGTGAGAGTAGATCAAAGCTTGGGTAGATTCATGTGCACAGATATAAAAAATATACCTCTGTTGGCATTTGTATTGCTGAGTGGTAAAGCTGTAGCAGTAGCTACTGGACAGAAACAGTGGACACATGCTAAGGATAAGATTCTTCAAACACTGGACTATGTTATATAGTAATTTCATTCACCAACAGGCAGTTTCATTCAGTCGTATTGGAATATTACTGGATGTACATTTTCTGAGTCAGTTGCTAAAACATGTTTTACAAAGTCCACATACAGTCATGACCCATTTCATCTGATTTCAGATTGGCTCCTACTTTGGCAGTGTGGTGTGTTCAGTGGACGTCAACAAGGATTCTGTGACAGATGTGCTGCTTGTGGGTGCACCAATGTTTATGAATGACCTGAAGAAAGAAGAAGGAAGAGTATACATGTTTTCTGTCACAAAGGTAAGAATGTCTCAAGCTGGCATTGCCTAGGGCTAGCTTCTTTCAAAGCAGACTGCTACATGCATGCTAAGCGGCCTTTGGCCTCTTCAGGACCTCTAAGTCACTTTTAGTGAATCTTTTCAAAGTGTTAGAAATATTTCGAGTGATATTTTTCCTAACAAGACACAGAGCATGTGCTTTTCCTGGGATGTAGCATAAGGGCAGGAGTGAATGGTTCAAAGCCTAACTCTTTAGAAGACTGTGGGTGGAAGCCTTCCCAGTGCCACCTGCCATTTTCTGCTTTTCAGTAGCAGCTGCAGGCTTTCCCCAGAACTGCTTGTGCATGTAATCTAGGAATTAGCCTGATGGAACAAACCAAAGTGGAGCCAATAAGCAAGGCAGTAGCTAGGCCCTGTTGGTGGCCAGGGCCTGCTCCCAGTGTTTCCCTGGTGCTGGTGTCAGGCATTGTGCTAGGCACTTTACACCAATAGAGCATGGGGTTGGCCATATCTCAGAAAAACCCAGCTCAAGGCTTTTGCTGATTAATTTGCCATTTGATTTTGGTAAATGTGTTCAACACCTGACAGTATTCCCAAAGCAGTCCAAGAAATGCTCTTCTACCAGTTTTCTGCATTGTTTCGTAGACTCTTATATTGGATGGTTGTTATTACTTTTGTTGTCTCCTCTGTTAAGTGAAGCTGTGTTACTTGTCTTGTGCCTGACTGATGATGGTTTTTATTCAGACGTGTAGTAGGTGTTTTCAGAATATCTGTATTAAACATCCTGAGCCCTCTGCCACTTTTGAACAGTCTTTCAATCACTGGATGTCTGGATATGCAAAATAAATTAATATCTGCCATCCATCAGAGAAAACAGATCATGGGCTCTTTACTAGGTAGATTTCAGTCAAATAGAAGACCATCCTCTTCAGCAGCACCTCACAGTCAGAATGATCCTGAAGCAACAGGAAACTACACTAAGCCAATTTCAAGGCAGATGCAGGAGCTGAAAGTGGTACTGCTGGTAGCTGACATTGGTCTTTGTGACTGTGGTATCGGACATGAAATATGGAAGAAAAGAAAAATGAAAGGTTTTTTTCCTTGTCTTTTGAAAGCCAAATAAATTGGAAGACTTTCTTACAACTTTTAGTCATTGGACAATGTTCAGTTTAAAATTATTTGAAAGTTAAGAATAATGAAAGATTTTTTAAATTTTTTTTAAGAATGTGGTTTTGTGCAAGTTCTCCACGTTGCGCAAGTAATAGTTTTCTAGTCATTTTTAATAAATAACTTGGCTGATATTTCTAAAATTTTAGCCACAGTTAAATAACTGAGGTTAAAGGTGAAAGCACTATTTGCCAGAGTTGCATTTAATCTAGTGTAAATGGGATTATTTAACTATAAAGATCTCCAATCTTTTTTTCTTCATTGGCATTGGAGAGGTCAGGAGTTTACCATTTGGACACATGTTTTTTGCATTAGTTTAGTAAGGAAATTCCATTTCTGTTTCAAAGAATTATGTCCAGTTACATAATTTCCATTCCCTCTGCATAAAAACTGGTAATCCAAAACTGGAAACTGTATTTTTCAATGTATTGTGAAACTTTCAGAACAGTCAGATGAGGACAGTGAGAGCATTTAAGCTTCATACATATGGTTATATTTGCTGTTAGTACTTTGCATAGCATGCTTTGATTTTGCTGTGTAATTCTTGCCAGGACTTTGAGACATAATGCAAACTGAATGGGCAATACAATGGGGAAGGAATTCAGGGCTGAGCTGTCCAAGGGGAATGTACTGGAAAACAGAAAAAAACCACAATACACATAGATACTGCTCCTATGTCTAATCTGGTGCAATGATAGCTGTGTTTTTCCTTTTCCTTCTTTTTCAATTTTTAAAGAGAATTATGGGTCAACAAGAAATCTTGGAAGGTCCACAAGGATCAGAAAATGCACGCTTTGGATCAGCGATTGCAGCTCTTGCAGACATTGATTTGGATGGCTTTAATGATGTTGTAATAGGTGCTCCACTGGAAAACCAAAACTCTGGAGCAATTTATATTTATAACGGATTTCAAAAGACTATACGTACCAAATATTCTCAGGTAAATAATTTTGCATAAAAATCAGTGCCTTTAGATCTGCTAGAGGAAAAAGGAAGATTTTTCTATGTTTTAATTGGGTAGCATTTCATACTCCTAAAGGAATACTGTTATTCTCATGGCTTATTTCAAGTTTTGTGCCTCTCCTTCCTTCACCTGTCAGCGCACCCAGGTTGATGTTGTAATGCTTCTAACTGAACATATAGAGGAGAAGCATTTGCAAGATACTCTGTCTAAGCCTCTTACCATTTTTGATATCTGTGTGGAGTCAGCTGATTTCCTGTTTGGTTTTGATACCCATTATTCACATTTTTAGGGTTGATGTACAGCAGTGAAGATTAGATAGATCCCAGCTCTGTAAATTACAAATCCATGGTATTACAGGGAAAGTCTTTCAATGATCTTTGTGTCTACTGTTATGGTAATCATATTATCACTTTCCATGCAGAAAGTGGTTTCTGCAGTGGTTTCTGGTTGCAGGAGGCATTTTTTAGAAGTCCTCTTAAGCTTCACGTTCTTCAAGTTGCTCAGTGTAGATGGAAAAAGTTTCCAGTAAGTACTGTCTGGCATACAGAAGTCAGTATACTACTCCCAAGACAAAAATCTAGTCCATTGTCTGCTCCAACAGTGGAGGAAGAAGTGCTAAAAAGCATCTGAGGAAACATCCACAATGCATTTTGTTTAAACAATACATTGTATATACAGGGAGTATCAGTGAAAATCTGTTGCTTAGGCTGCTATCTACAGACTTAAGCATGTTTGGCAAACTCAGTAACCGAACTCTTTCCTAGAAAATTTTAGGATCGGATTCTGCTTTTGGACAACAGCTCCAATTCTTTGGAAGATCAGTAGATGGCCATAGAGACTTAGATGACGACGACATAAGTGATGTATCAGTTGGTGCTGATGGAAATGTGGTTCTGCTATGGTTGGTAAACTCTTTTTAGAAAGGAAATTATTAATGATTCATATACAAGTTGAACATTTAGTTAATTAAACAGGAAAATAAGCAAATGAAAAAGCTCTTTCGTACCATGTGTGCAGAACTGACACGCTGCCTCATCCCTGCTATCTTAACTAGCTGAATAAAGAGCATTGGACTAAATCGGTTTTAAGTATTTATCATCAGAGCATTGAATGCAAAGGCAGACCCAGGTCACATGGGAACAAGCCTGTGGGGACCTGACCATGAATGGGAGAGCCAGGACACATCCCTCACCACTGCTCCTGTGCAGACATGTGGTCCAGAGGGAAGAGGCAGCAACTGGGAATAGGGCTTGCTTGCGAGTAATGGTAAGAGCAGGTTGTGCACTTCAGCAGCCACAGTATAATTTTGATAGCTGAGGCTGAGACAGGTGAAACCACCTTGCACACAACCTGCATGACCTTTACTGACTGGTAGGCTGATACGGGGGAAAGAGTTGTCCTTCAGGGTAAGGATAGGGAGCAGTAATAGAGAGTTGACCCTTATTTCTGCAAGAAACCCATTTTTATTGGCACATGGCCTTTGCCACAGTAATCTGAGTACTTTCACAAAATAAAATAGAAAGGTTTCACAAAATCCAAATCGTCTGCCTCCCTAAGTACTGAGAAGCTAAATTCAAATGGAATTTCTTTTCCTGTCTGCTGCCTGTCTTGTCGCCTGGGGCTTCCCATTGTAAGAAAGCCATCACTGAATTGCTACTTCTTTCATAATGAAACAAGATAATTAAAAATGAATGGTCAGTTTAGACCTTTGACCGCTGCTGCTTCTGGGAATTTCATTGAAGAAAATTATGGTCCTTGGAGTACCAGCATTTATTTGGGTTTGATTAATGAAGATGCTCATTCTTCTTTCACTCTGGCATTTGGGCTGATTAATGAGTTTCACTTTTGATTAAAGTGTTTATTTTTACATGCAGGGTTCCTTTGAAACTGCATTTCAAAATCTTGATTAATTAAATAAAAGTTGTGTTAAGATTATTAAATAAAATGAAGAATTACCCCTCCTCACTTCCCCAGAGGAGCTCAGTAACTTTCTTTAAAGGCACAGAATGTTACTTATTTGGAAAACAGGACAAGGGCTTCTCTGATACCTTAAGGAATTGAATAGAGCATTAAGATAAAGACATTTATTATCCCTTCATTTGACATGATAAATTATTTGTTATCATTACTGAAAGCTAATCTGTAAAAAAATTCAAGTATATGCAAAGAAAAATAATTTACCAGTGCCATTAAAAAATGTTTACATTGGGAACAAAATAATCAATGCTAACATCTACAGATAGGTATAGACAATACTCTTGAAAACCCCATGTAACCCTTAAAAATATTTTTCAGGTCAAGAAGCATTGCAAATATGTCCATAATTGCCTCATTTAAACCTGAGAAAATCAGTCTGCTGAACAAGAATACAGAAGTAACTGTCAAAATATGTTTTCAGGCTACATTTAGACCTGCTAAGAAAAATAATCAAGTGGGTAAGAGTATTTCAGTGACTTGTCTTATATTAATTTCCTCAGAAATCCATTATTCAAATGAGTAGTGGAAAGTCTAAAGATATATTAGATTGAATGTCAAGAATGGCAAAGTCAGTATAAAACTTAGGTGCCTGAGAAAGTGTTGTGAAGACCTACTTTCATCACTGGCTCCATAACCTTTGAAGAATGTGAAATTAACAGTGTAAAGGAGAGCAGTATCCCTGCTGTTCGACAATACCCACAAAATGTCATTAGTGAGAAGCTGGGTTTTTTCAGTCTGCTGGTTTCAAAAGCAGACTGCAGAATTTTCTACTCTCTTCAGAAAAAAAATATTTCCCATAGGCTCAGTGCAGTTTTCAGTGCAGGGAAGTTCTTCTTTTCAGAAGACAGGGAGTACTTCTGAGACCAGCAGTGGCCTCTCATGAAGCTATCAAGTTAAACCTCATGGATAACACCAGTTGGATTGTTTCAGTGCTGTGTATAGTGCCTTTAGGAACTCATGATTGCAAGCTATAAAATAACAGTGAACTTCTAACAGCATATTAATCATAACATGAAGAGAAGATGGCAGGAATTATTATGTGATTGAGGAGAAGATGCAGATTCATTATAATCTTCTCAGAGTTCAGTGATACTGTTGCAAGGCCCCTTTATCTAGAGTAATCCTGGCCCTGCTGACTGGCTTCTTTCCTGAGCTGGAGGCTCAGACATGTTAGTGGAGACTGGATTGATTGCCATTTAATGTGTTCTCTGTGGATCAGAACTTTTATCAGGATCTAAACCTGTTTGACTGCTTTGGAAAACACAAGAGAAAGTCTTTTCATGTTGAGACTGTTCCATGTTTAGCAAGCTATGAAAAAAATGAAATATTTAGAGTGATTTAAAAAGCTTGGTCACTATAATATTGAGCACAGTAATGAGCTCACAGGCAATTGTACTCAGCAAAAAATGTACTGTTATTCTTCTTATAGCTATAAAGTACAATGCAACATTGGATGCAGATCTCCAGTCCTCCAGAGTGACTTCTAGAGGATTTTTCAAAGAAAATAATGAAAGGTACATGCAGAGGAATCTTGTGGTACGTCATGAAGAGAATTGTGTTCATGAAGTCTTCAACGTACAGGTAAGTGCAATTGCAAGCAGTCCTGCATAATAAAAGTGATCAGAGGAAGACACTGATTAATTTTTTTGTCTGCAGAATGAATTTCATGCATGGTGTACACAATTATTTATATTTCCCAAATCCCCCCAACTGAAAAATACTTAGTAAGATTATGAGTTCATAAAAACTTAATAACTGTCAAATTCAGTAGAATTTTTAGGATAGATTAAGCTGTTATTCACCTCTGGTGCAACGCACAGCCCATAATCCACAATTTCAACAATATTTCAGGAAGGCTTGTGGTGCATTCTAGCCCAAGGTATACACAAGGAATAAAACAAAAATAAGCAGGTCTCCATCTTTTTTCTAGAACCAGGTCTCCATCTTTTTCTAGAACCAAAGATCAAACACAGTCCTGAGAGTTGCCTTAAGTCTCGCTGCATGATGCTAGGTCAGGTAGGGGACTTCAATTCCTGCTTTGCTTTGCAATACAGGTACCTCTGACTTGTTGATCACATTTAGTGCCCTGTGAAGCCATGAGCCACAGGGCTGGAAGATTATTCATCCTGTAGTAAGAAAAAGAGGAAACATGCAGTATATATGGTGTTTTAGTGTCACTTAGGGCAGCTGCTCTCTGTGATGCTAAGGCGTAGTGGAACAGGAATTTGACTTGTGCAGTCAGATGAGAATGAATGATGGCTTTTGATGACCAGCTCCTAGAGCTGCAGATAATATGCATGTTCCTTAGCCCCAGAAGTGACTGTGATGTACAGAGTCATGGAAATGGCACTGAAAACTTTTGAGCTAGAGGAGCCCAAACTAGGCAATCTCACAAAAATTATTTTCATCAAGAAATAAAGCTTTAAACTGTTGCTTCTTCTTGTTTAGAGGAAGTATTATTTTACTATACATTCTCCATTTACAATAGAATTGCCAGTTTTACCCTGTTTTCTGTACTGACAGCTATCATCTGAATCATGTGTTTACAGGAACCTTCGGATGCAGTGAACTCACTTAGTTTGCGCATTGACATTGGCGTTGCAAATCCTGCCTCCAGCCCTGTCCTTGATATATCTTCTCCTGCATCTGTGGCCTATAGTGTAAGTATGCAGACTTGCTGTTGAGAAATGCATGACTACATATATATATATACACATAATGTGGGGCCCCCACAAACACCAGAAAGGTACATGCAAGTGAAAACTTTTATTCTAGTTAAGACACATTTGGAGGTGTCCCCTGATTCCTTTTACACTTTTGCCTGCATTGCATGAGCTTGGTCACACACACAAACATCAGCCACCTTTCTGTAACATGCATGTTGGTTCAGCCATGCCACTGTTGATGTAAACTTTTAGTTGATGACAAAGATTAATTCTTTTAAGTCAGTTTATCCTACAATAAAAGAGTACATAAAAGAGAGTTGAAACTAATTTTACTTTATCTCCTTTGTTGTGGGTTAAAAATAACCTGTCTGTATCATTCTTTTGGATCAGTTGACATGTAGCATGATGTTATTCAGTGTTAACTTGTTCATGGGTCAAGAATTTTTAGTGTCTTTCAGAGGTACTTTCTTATTTGCAAACCAAGAACATGCTTTACCTCAAAGGTGTTTGCCCTCTAGTGTCTGCAGATAATGTTAATAGTTGAGCCCTGTCATTAAGGAAATGCTTTTGTTTTTCCTAGATTCCTTTTGTTAAAGACTGTGGTGAAGATGAACTTTGTATCTGTGATCTTGATCTGAATGTTCAGCAGAAGGCAGAGGATGGGTAAGAGCTGAGTCAGTGGAATTGTTAGGGTGCAGTATCAGCTTTTTACCAGTCAGTTTGTCTGTAGGCTTTGGATCAATTTCTAGATGAAAGTGCTTTTCTAGTTCAACATCTGTTTAGAAATAGCTGTGATAAAAATGGCATTTGGATCTAAATCTAAACCAGGAAAAAGAAGTAAGATAGGAACACAAATATAGAACTAGGACTCTTGTCAGTTTAGACCAGCCCAAGTGTTGGTACCTTAGAGATGAGGACACAGGGAGTATTCAGAAGAATTGCATCTGACTGGCAAAGGAGCACAAGGGGAGGGCAGCAAGGACCCTGCAGTGGGCATATATTGCACATATTCCAAGTCCATAGCAGATATATGCATACATGTACAGTACACAGAGACAGGGTTACCTCTTCCTGGAGCTGCTTTCCATGTCTGCTACCCGCTCTGCCCACCTTCCCACCAGGGTAAAGCCCTTGACAATTCAGCAAAGTGACTTTGACCATACAAAGTCAAGGTCCAGCAGTTTGAGAAGATACTAACTCCATTTGGTTATAGGGAACAGCATCATAGAATTTCTTATGCCAGTGGGTTTACAAAGGAGAGCATTCAACAGCATAGAATGTAGGAAATGTCTTGCTGTGCTTGTTATTTGTTGTTGGCTATAGGCAACACATTTTCCTCATCCACAGCTGTTCTAGTATCTCTGTTTACAACAATGGACTTTATTTTCCAACAGCAAACAACAGTTTGTTGTTAGCAGCAAAAACAGAAGACTAACGTTCAACGTGAAATTGAGAAATAAAAAGGAAAATGCATATAATACCAGAATCCAGGCTACATTTTCAGACAACTTGTTTTTTGCTTCATCATCTTTACCGGTGCGTAATACCCAACCTGTTTCTCTTACTGCCCCTGATTTTTGAGGTTCTCAGAACATTTTTTTATTTTCTTTCTAGGAGTGCCTATGCCAGGAAAGAATGTGTGTGCAAACCTCTCTCCCAGTTTATTTTCTTGGATTCCAGAATTATTCCCTCAGCATATCGGTTTCTTTAGGTCAAGGAGAAATACTGCCAACTCAGCATAAAAGTTGGCAACTTGTTGAGTTTGACCTCACCTCAGTATTTCAGTCATCTTTTCCTCACTTTAGGCATCTTCTGCATAATTCTCAGCAATGTGCCTGATGCAGTTGCTATGCCACAGGGAATTTGTATTTGATAAATCAGTCATGCAGCATCCTTATGATCTTCCCTAAAAGCACAGACTTTGGATTTAGAAATAGTATTACTGCCAAGGCCATGTGTTCCAGTTAGACAGTTAATCAGACTGACATGATTGCTAAACCAGAAGCTCTTTTTCTAACAAACTTCATCTTAGAAAAGGGGAAAGAGAGGAATTACCCATGCTATTTTGGAGAATGCAGTATATCTGTAATCACAATTGTTGCTCCTAAACAATTCTTGAGGGATGAAATTCATACTTCAGTGCTTGGCTTAGGAGGTCAGGCTGCTACTGGAGAGGTGTGTGATAATCTTAGGGGTGAAATCCAGAGCAATCCCTATACTGATGGGAGAGAAGGGATAGCATTCATCACTGCCCAAGAGCAGCATTATTCTGAACAATGAACTGGCAGAAATACTACACACAGCACTGAGGGTGCCCCTCTACCTCCCCATCCTGTTGTGCAGCAAAATTGCTTATGGCACTCCTGCCAAAAGACCACACTGGAGCTGCGATTTTCTTTTGCTTTAAAAACTCATTTGCTTAGAAGTACTTCAGCCTGCAAGTGAAGCTTTAACCAAAATGTGTATGCTTCAAAGCAGGAAGAAAAGCATAAGCTGAGTATGTATGGGTCTTGTTTTGGGTTTTGTTTTGAGGGGGTTTTTTTTAGTACAGTTCATGAATGGTAAATGTCTGCTAGAAATGCTTTTTTACAAAAGACTCTACACTTTAATGAATTCTTTGTGAAGGGTTGATAACTGGCTATGGTCTATGAGTTTGATATAAGGATGCTAAGATGCCAAATATTCTGCAAAGTTGTAAGCAAACTGTTTTGTACATTTTCCTACAGAAAGTAGATAGAATTACCCTTTGCACTCTAACTTCTACACTGAAGGTACTTAACTAGCTCTAGGGTTGAGTAAATATGTCTGCAGAAGTTCTGTAAAAATTCTGTGAAAAAGTTCTGGAGAGGTTAATGCTGGAGGTGACCTGTACTTTCTGGCCTGTATTCCTTCTTCCAAGTCCAGCACAAACTTCTAACAAGATCATTACAGCTCACAAGGAATTGCAAGGGACTGGTCCTTGTCCCACCTTTCTTCTGCCTTTTTCCTGGCTCTGTCTATGCTCCACCCATCTGCTGCATCTCAAGGAATTACAGCCATAACACCTATTTTTATTACCTTAGTGTAATAGCCGTGATGTTGAAGATACAGACCAGGAATTGCCTCTCTGCTTTATCCAAACCTGATATTAAGATGACGTTTCTGCCTGTTTTCTCTGCAGAGTGATGGGACTGAAGTCTCATGTCAAACAGGAACAGCACAAAGTACAGTCGTTTGCCAAACAAGCTATCCTGTTTTCAGAACAGGACAACAGGTACAACTAGCATGTTTACATAACCTTGAATGACATCCAAAACCTTTTTTACTGTTGTTTTCCCCTAAGTCTGCATTTACTGCTGATGAAGATTTCTTAGATTTGACAACAGGGGCATTAAAAGAAGCAAACCAAGGGTTAAACTTTTGTGACTTCCTGTCAGACTTAAAGGAAAAAAAGGCTCTCAAAGCACATTTGTCACAACCCACAGTTTTCAAATGCTGCTGCAGCAAGATAACTTTTGGAGGGTGAAGGCCGGGGGCTGAGAAGCATAGAGCATCATGTGCAGGCTCCTGAGAAACTGAGCACAATTCCCATCAAATCCTTCCTACAGCGTGAACCTGGGGTAACTCCCTCACCTGCTCTGTGAATCTCATCTCTCCAAGAAAGCAGTCTGAGAGATGGGTGGCCCACACAGCCCTAGGATAGATCTTATATCTTTTTTTCATATATACCATAACCCTCAGGACATCCATGGTTTTATGAATCTTGTGGTTTTATGGAATCTCTTATTACTCAAGGACAGAACAGAAACAGGGTTCTAGCTTCTAACACAATCAACTGGAGCAACAAGAAACTTGCTAGAAAGAATAGAAACATAATAGTCTGTGGTGGGTAATGCAGAATTATATTAAAAAAATTGCATATAAAAAGTCAAGTTTGTTCTGAATTTTTAATGGAATTGGTCAAAGTGGACCTGCCACAACAAGTGAAAGGAAAGAGTAAACACAAGCTTGTGTCAGTGCTAGAGTTTAAAAGCATGTAATTGAAGGAATCCTGAACACTTTTTGTTCCAAACTGTAGCTAGTTGTACACAGTTTTAAAATGAAAATAGCTGATGTTTATGTAAGATGCCAACTTGTAGGGGAACACAAGAACAAATCAGCTCTGGAGTAGTAAGACACTACTGAAATATTACAGAGAAATCCATGGAGAATTCAAATACAGAGGGAGTTCTAGATTGTTGCACATATGAATAATTATGGCGCTGTTGGGAAGGCCTTTGGATGTTGCCCCATCAACTCAATATGTGTTCCTTGTCTCTTCCATAGGTATCCTTTGATATTAGCTTTGATTTTAACCTTAAAAATCTTCAGAATGTGGCAGACATAAGCTTTCATGCATTGAGGTAAAGTATATAATCATATGAAAGCAAGTTAGGTATTAATACTTTATCTGTACAAAACAATATTATAACACTTAAATGTCTTTTGATGAACAGTGAAAGTAAGGAACAGCAAGAATTGGACAACCAAGTCATCTTATCAATTCCTTTGAGATATGATGCAGAAATTCACTTAACAAGGTATGCTGAATAATGTAAAGAGTAACTGGCATTTTGTCAAGGTACTTGAATACAGTAACAGTCTTGAAAAGCCACTGAAAATATACTGAAGATTTTGAGAGTTTGTTTTGGAAGTCATAAGAAATTCCCGCTTCATTAGTAGTAGCAGATTTGTATGCCCTTCCAACATCATGTAAAAAATTATGGAAGTTGTGGATCCATGTTTACCTCTGCATAATTGTTACAGATGCTCACATGAATGCAATTGGTATAAAAGCCAAACAGTGCTTCTAGTCTTGATAATATAAATAATGCAAATAGTATTTACTGTATAATAAGATTGGACCTCTGGGCTTAAATGTAATGACATTGGATCAAACCAGGAGTTAAAGTGATTTAAACAAAAGAACAACAGCGAAAGGAAAAATATGCTCCAACCCAAACTCTCAGCAAAGGAAGGGAAATAAAAAAGAAAAAAAAACTATGGACAACTCTGCTGAACCGAGGCCAAAATTATAAACTTTTTAGCAGTTTGAGGTAATGATTTGAACTCAAATCTGAAGTATATGGCAGATTCCCATTTGCTGCAGCTGCATTGGCACTGGGAGCCGTACCCCTTGTTTTCCCATGCACCCCACCAGACTCTGGCTCACACATACCCCTTCTCTTCCTGGTGCTAGCCCTTTCCCCTCCTTGCAGAAGGCCAATTGGAGCTGTTCCGAGAGTGATCATTCACCTTGGGAAGGGTGATTTTTAAGGAGAGGAAGCTGAGTGGGCAGGGGGAGAGAGACAAACGAAAATCCCTTTAAGACTGATCTGTATATTTGCCCTTGAAAGCTCTTATCTTGGGCTCTGTAAAGCCCCCATGATTTGGGATGCACTGAAGCAGTAATTAGTCTGTTCCAAAATAGATTAATTTCAGTTACAGTCTAACTTACATTTGAACTGAAACAAAAATACACTGGTTTGACACTCGTATCAAAGTAGGATATTTACTTATCATCAAAGAAAATATTTATTTATCTTTTCCAGGTACTGAATATAGTCTAGGATAAACTATGTGCAGTAACATTTGATGCACTTGGTCACCAATTTCTGGTGAAAAAATGCTTTTGCATCCCAAATCATTCAAAAATTAGTAAATACAAACTGATAGAAAATAAAGAGTAGTTATTCAAAGAATGACAGAAATTTGAAAAAGCAAAAGCTGTTTAAAAATGCACAGCAGCAATGGATTTAGGAAACTAATATTCGAGGATCACTACAGCTATGAGAACTGTTGGCTCCTGTGTAGGATGACCTGAGCTGTAATAGGGACTACAGCATAGAAGATAAATCTTAAAACCTGCTTTGCAGAAGCAGTTTCGGAGTATTGGAGGCTCGTTGACTTGGTGCACCAGTTCTAGAGTCATGCAGAATTTTGGAGATTATTTCAATTGCAGAAAAGCATTTGAGTCAGGAGTCCAAGTTCTTTCAACTCCCTGAGAAAGTTGTATGAGACCTCATCAGAAACAGAATGTTTCTAATAAAGGTAGCAGAGGCAACAGAGACTGCATGATCATCTGTATAGGGACTAGCATAGCAACTTAGGCAGCTTCTTAGGAAATTTAGATGGTGTAAACTTGAATAAGAAAATTTAATTAGCTGAGAAATATGAACTAAAATGCAGTGTTTCAGAAGAGGCAAGGTGTGGCATCTATAAAAGGGAAAAACAGGGTGTTGAATTCAGGTGCACCTCCTGAGTATGAGAAATGCAATTTCATGTGCAAGTTAAGGCATGAAGGAATACCTTCTGCCAGAAAAGGATTAGTTTTGGAGATAATCAGTCTAAAAGAACTAAATGATGTATATATTAAGCCCTAATATAATTTACACTCTTTGAGTTAGGAAGTATTTATCTGGAACTAAATAAAGGCAGATATTATAGCTGAGGAGCAATACCTTAAAATACAAAGGTTGAGAAAAAATTGTTGTCTTGCTGAAGTGAAGCCTTTTTATGGATAATCTCCAGAGTTTCTAGGAGCAAATATAGGAATAAGTCTTATCGCTGACTCCTGCAAGGACGAGGACGCTGACACTGTGCATCTTGGAAAGGCTGGAGTCTTCAGCAATAAGGAAGCAGAAAATGTGTCATGTGGTTTTCCTTGGAGTCCCTGTGAGGAGGCCCTTCCAGTTAAGGCCCATGGGAGGAAGTATGGAAAATCAAAGAGGATCCACAGTGTGATATGGAGGACCATAACTGATCAGGAAGCACCATATTGAGACTGCACACATGTTAATTTGGGACTGTAGCTGCAGATGTTACCCAGATTAAACACAGAGAGCAGCACTGGTAAAGAGGAGGGTTTTGCAGCTTGTGTTACAGGAGGAGTTGATGTAAGAGTTCTGATAGCCCCTAATTTGTGTTAACTCACCACCAGCTTGCTTTTTGACTGCTCAAATTTGACTGCCTTGTAAAAAAAGCTAATAAAGAGCAGACAGTTCTAGGATGATTCAGCAGAGGAGGTGCTCACAGGTAGCAGGCATGTGGATGTGATGCACTTCATAGGGGTGCTTTCAATATCTTTGAGCATGGTTCCAACTGGCTGAGCTCCTTGAGCACCCACAGGCACTTGCACCATGTCCTTCTGTCACACACATGCTTTGGTGAGCTGAAACCACCCTCACGTTACTTCAGAAATTTGGGATTTTAGACCTCATAAGGACTAAAGAAAGTGACCCAGAGAGGACTGAGGGCTATGCGATATGGACCATGTACACAAGCAAGGTGATGTGCGTTTACACACACAGGCAGTGTGAAAACAAGCCTGCCTGTGGTCTGTGACATTAAGGCCCAGGATCTCTGTCAGAGTCTGTTAGTATTTGCCATTATAGGTGTATCCAGGGACCATTAAGGGGGCCCTTCCTGAGGAAGGAGGCAACTGCAAGGCTGAAAGTTGCAGTTTGTGCCCAGGACAGGAGCTTTGCAGTATGGCATTGAAACACTACAGGGTCCAGAAGCCTGAGCAGAGCCTGTGCCTCCCACAGCTCTCCTGTCTTACCTTGACACTCTTGCTCCAGCTCTGGGCTTCAGTGAACTGTGTATTTTCTTAACCAACTTTGTAAAATTCAAATAGCAGTACAAGTGACTGATTTTTCCTCCGACTGTACTTCTGACCTGTTTCACAAAGGAATATCCAGTAACATATGTTTTCAAAGCAGCTGCCAAATTGAAATGTATCGTTTTTTGGTTGTTAACTAGGCTTGCCAACATCAACTTTTATGAAATATACTCTGGTCATAACATTCCTTCCACTGTGAATAATTTTGAAGATATTGGCCCCACATTCAACTTCTCAGTTAAGGTTAGTAAATGTATTTGGTTCTGGTTCGAGAAGTCGCCTTAGCTCCCTCTGTAGCCTGTTCTCAAAATCTAGTTGAAAAAACATGATTTTGAGGCTTTTGAATAGGTCAAATAAGAAAAAAGATTGTACATAGATGGGGAATAAATACTTGGAGTCTTCATAAGGTTAAGGATGACGTTTTCAATTACTGCACAAGTAGAATGGGGGAGGGATTGGTCCTGCACTGTTTACATACTTAGAAGATGGTTAATGCTTAACTTTAGGCCAACTCAGACTGTTTTTTCACAGAGTCTTCTGCCAACTTGATGTAGGAAAACAAGTCTTTGCAGGCTGGAACTTTGAAACTTGAAGTTTGGCAAGGGTTAAGTGCTCAAACCAGATGCAAGAACTAGCCACAGCACTTATTACATAACTCAGAAAAAACTTAGATCCAACTATGCAACGTGGAA
The DNA here is from genome assembly GCA_038380795.1 of Pyrocephalus nanus. Lineage (NCBI taxonomy): Eukaryota > Metazoa > Chordata > Aves > Passeriformes > Tyrannidae > Pyrocephalus > Pyrocephalus nanus. Next base: position 28,360,768 of record CM076263.1, on the reverse strand, counting down.
GAAACTTAAATTGTGTTCCATTTACATTCCTGTAACTGCTACTCCAAAGGACTAAACAGGCCTATTGGCTGTGGCAGAATATTTGCTTTTCAAAACATATTTCATGCGGTTAATATGAGCTTTCCTAAGGAAAAAGGAACCTGAAGCTATACTGAACACTTTCTGCTTTACTATTCACATGGTTTAACTACTATTGTAGTGTCTTAGTACAAAAAATATTGATGCAAAAGCAGTTCAGATCTTCCATACTCATCCACGATTTTTGTTTTTCTTGCAATATCACATAATTTATGCATATATAAGCACAGCTACCTGAATTAACTCCAAGTTATTTGCTTTGCAGGTAACAACAGGAAGTATTCCAGTAAAGATGGCATCTGTAAAAATCTATCTTCCAGAACTAACCAGTAAAGACAACCTATTGATGTACCTCACTGCAGTCACCACAGATCAGGTGTAGAACCGAACTGTGTTTTAGGGGTTGATCAGTACTATAAACATAATGATCTCCCTTTACAGAATGCATGGCTTTTCTCCTTGTCCCTTCCTCATAAAGGGAGGACCACGATGTGATCACTATACTAGCCTATTACTTGCCAGAGATAGTTACATCCCCAGATGAGTTTTTGTATGATTCTGGATCTTTTCAGTTATGTCATTCTCCAAGTTCCTGGAAGTTATCCTAAAAATGGAATTTTTAGATCAGGATGAACCCTTGAAGTCCATCTAAAGGGAAAAAAAAAAATCACCTTAAAAGCCATTTAATTCTGACCAGAACTACCTACAGTCTCTCTTAGTTTCCTAAAGAATTCAGTGTTATATAATTCAAGTCAAGCCTTCCACAGCCACCATCTCATCCCAGAAGTGTGTTTTGCTAAGATGACTATAAAGTCCTGAGTATGATGTTATCCAGTCTCATTCCTGCCATCTTTCCTAGGCCAGAGGAGTTACTTGTGAAGCTCAGATAAATCCACTGCAAATAACTAAAAGACCTTATTCTCCGTCTTTCACAAAAGAGAACTTCAGAACTTCCAAAGAACTGGTGAGTAAGACTCTGGCCTGCGGCAAGCTGGAGAGCTGATCCTTATAAGGCCATTGCTGTACTTGTGAGGAAAACTGTGATGGGGTGGCATTCCACATTTACAGTGCAGGAGTTCAGTCTATAGATGTTTTCACACATACTACATCTGCTTTAGATGGAAGAAAACGTGCACATTCTTCACAGCCTGCAAGCACTTGTAGGCATAGAATGGCAAAGACAAGGGCAAAAAAGTCTGAATGTTAAAAGAATATTTTTTAAAATGTGTTTTTAATGCATGTTCTTGCCTCTTCTTACTTTCTCCCCTGGAAGAACTGTAAGAATGTGAAGTGCAGTGCCATCACATGCAAACTGGAAGACATTATGCTGAAGGGAGAGTACTTTGTGAACGTGTCCACCCAAATCTGGAATGGAACCTTTGCTGCTGTGAGTATCAGCTGCATCTTTATGAGGGATGCAATACTCAAAGTATATCAGAACTCCTAATAATATTCAAAGTTCAATAAAAAGACCTTACAATTTAAAATAACCCTCCTTTACTTTCCATTGGTCTGGATGTTTTTCCAGATTGAAAACTTGAATCTAAAAGTAAAGTAGTGAGGCTGCATAATGGAGCTGGTAAAACTTCAGTGCAGCACACAATCTAAGAAAGTGCTGTGATAATGCAACCTTAATAGCTGCAAAAACTATTTCCTACATCTGTTAAATTCATTCAAGGGAAACTACATTTTCCACAGAGTTCATCATAGGAGAGAAGAGTACAATCTTCTGAGTATATTGAGTATCATCATAGCCTGTCAAATAATGGTGCTTTGAGCTTTTGAACATCACAGCCTACAAAGCGATCATTTTAAGTCACATCAAAATGCATTTTTAGTGCTTCCAGTTTTACTTGTTATAAAAATTGTGGAAAACATTTTTAATTGATTTTTTCTTTTTATTAGAGTAGGCGACAAAGAAACAGTCCAAGAGACCTATAGGATGCTTAAAAATATCTATCAATAATATCTTGGCTTTCCCATTTTAAATCACCATGTGTCCTCTGGGTCATAACTCATCCTGAGTTAACAGACTTTTGAAGTTAGACCATGTTTGCTTCTTAGCTAGGCAACCAACCAAACAGTCCTGGAGTCCTGGGTTTGCCTAAAGCATCAGGAACATGACGCACTCTCCTTAGTTTGTCTGGCAAGTCCTGTGGTAGGTATTGACATTTCACAGCAGGGCTGTTGTCAGCATTCAACTCTTGAAAGGAAAAGGTCAGGTTGATATTGCAAAGTTCATTATGTAAGTGTGCAATAGAAAGTGTCTATCTGTCTTTAAAGTTTGTATTTTTTAAATCATCTGGGTCAAGATGATTTGTTAGTGCTGTCAGGTACAGAGCCAGGGGAGACCTGAACAAAAGGTTGCTACCCTCACAAGAAAGTGAGTGGAAATAATTTGTTTACTACTGGCTGAATAATTTGTTTACTGCTTAAATGCGAGTTTTCCTTGCATTTCCCATTTTTTCATTTTCTATTTGATTGTCAAACTTCACTTCAAATAATCTTGAAAGCACTCACTCAGTAGTGCACATCATCAGCCTTTTTATTTGGTGGCAATCAGCCATTCTCCAAGAAGGGCATAGTGAGCTTGCCAGTACCTGCTAAGTAAAGAAAAGATATGTTTAGGAATTGAGGTTCCTTGAGTAGCACTAAGATGGATTTCTAAACTTTTAGGTGTGCAGAACAGACCACTTGGGCAGATGGCCACAGTGCAGAGGTACAATAACTTATGGTCAGGGGTGGTCAATTTGGTGTGTGTGAGCTGCTGCAGACCCACGATTGCCATGTTTCCTGTGTTGAGCCCGTGGTACCTGCCTGTGCCACAGAGGAATGGCTGAGGAGGCAGAATGCATTTGGTTCAGCAGGCAGGTGCTCCTGTGCTCCCACAAATCTGAGGCCATTCCTGGTGCTATAGGAGAAAAGCAGCAGTGAGCTGTCGGTGTCTCCTTTCCTCACAATACATCCACAGAGGAAAGTGGGATCTGGCACAAGGTCCCTTTTCAAATGGGAATTGGCTTAAGATTGTTGTCATCTTCTCTGTTTAAGCTGAGAGAGCCATGTCAGGATATGAGAAGTGGAAACACATAGTGACAGGAAAAACTAAATGGGGAAAAACAGAAGCATTGGATAGAGGTGAGGGGGGGAAGTAAAAGAACATCCAGTTTCCATTTCTTTCAAAGGCCAGAGATTTATTCCCATCTGTCTTTTGTTGCTGTCTCCCTTTCTCACTGTTATTTTTCCTCATCTCTTCCCTGCTAGCAGCAGTGACAGCTTTGAAATAACTATAAAAAGGGTTATATAAACAATTCCTTCTGTTTTTCTTGAACTGTATGTTTAAGAAAGAAAAAAAAGAGTTCCCCAGTATCATTGCTTAAGTGTGGATTACTGATACATTGTTACTTTGATGTGTGTGGTAGCGAGGGACAAATAAAAAGAGAATTTTAATATTCTTAATACTGTGGGGTTTTTCTGGTTCTGAAGTCTTCATTTCAAAACAAGAGAGTCATCTTAGGATGTCTACATTCTAAATGATTTGCCTTATAACAGAGCTTTACAGTTGTTTTAATCTTTTCTTTCAGTTAACTTTCCAAAAATTACAACTCTCTATAGAAGCAAAAATTGATACACATAACCCTGAGTTATTTATAATTGGAGAGAATACCCTAACTGTAAGTGACAGATAAGTATATTTTTTTTCAACTTCTCTTTTACTGTATTAAAGTGATAATTTTAATTTTCAGTGTCTTTTAGGAGTACATAGCAATTTGATTGTGTAGAATAATGTATATTTCTGACTATATAAAACCTTCCTTAAGTTACTAAAATGTTTTCATTTCAGCTAACTGCTATATAAACCAGACCTAGTTAAAACCTGCAGGTCTCAAATACATTGTATAGCTATCAGAAAAAGTCAGTTAGAAACTTCTGAAATTCGTATAGCATCCTGTTTATGAAAGGATCAAAATTTGGACTTCTTTCTGCAATGAACTTAATTGTTGTAGATAAATGAGCTCTGGAAAACATGTTTGCAAATGTGATTTATATTGTTACTTACTTCTATAAGCATATATGGTTTGATGTTTCTAGACAAATGTTTGGCACAGGTCTCCAGAAAATATACGTTATTTCATTTGTAAAAGAGTGTAGAACATTTTTAGCATTTGGAATGGCTGTCATATGGACAGTGTGGACACAGCTAATCTCAAGAGAAGTCTCCAAGCCACTGCTTTATTAGTACAGAATTCTTCTCCCACGTTTTCCATCTGCTATAAACAAACATAGAAAACACTTTAGGAATAAAGTAGCAGTGTGGTACTGTTGTAATAAAAAAGGATACCTTATTCTCTCAGTCTGTCTTGAGAGAAACACCCTTTCATTTGCAGTACTATCTTAAGATTTCTTTTTACAGGATTTAGTAGCCTGTTTTATCCATAGAAATAATCAAGGCCATGGAAGACCAAAATACAAATTAGTAAATGAATCAAATATCTGTGAGAATATGTAGCATAGACCATTCAAAGACAATGGAGGATTCAATTAAGTATGTACAAAGGCCATTAGTATTGATCTGTCTCACTGTGGTAAGACCATAATCCAGTACAATTTCTAGTCACTGGTTTCTCATGGATCACACCATTTCTTGTGAAGAACCTCTAAGTAAACCTGTAATCAGCAAAACCTCCAGTTCCTGAAGAGCAAAGGAAGTATGTATGGAAATATGTTCTGTAAATAATGCCCTGTTTTTGCAGAAGAATTACATGCCAGTATTTAAAGTGTTCTGAGTGCTTTGGCTTTGTGGCGTAGTGTTATTTCTTTAGGAGATGAAACTCATTCATACATAATGCAAATATTCCAGGTAACTGCACAGGCTTTTTAGGTACCTCATAAACAATGTATTACTAATTATTTTTCCACACTTGGAGCATGATGCTACCAAATCTACATTACCAGCAGTTCTGTTGGCCATTTCAGGAGAACTAGAATTTAATTATTTGAATGACAGTTGGCAAATAAAAGTTAATTCATCAGACAGCCATTGATACATATGCAGCTGGGACTTTGAGGCAGTGGCTGAACAGACCCTGAAAGTTATCCACCGGTTCCTAAGAAACACCTTAGCTTTTGACAAGGCTTACAGCTTGATCCTTACTGAAAAGCCATTTGCTCTGTGAGAGGTCTTGATAAATGTGCCAAGATTGTGGAGATACGTTCTCTTGAGGTCAGACAGTTTGACACTTCCATCATGGAGTCACTACCCAGCACCGTATATACTTCTTGTCAGGCCAACAGAGGTATCTGATCTGCCCTTCACATTGCCTTCAGAACAACACAGTGCAGAAACAACCTTATTTCCCTACTGACCTTATTAATTTAGATGTGCATGCTAGAATTCATCTGACTTCATGTCTGCATTAGTCATCCACATTAGAGTTAGCCATTCTATAAATCTTAATCCATAGAAAGAATAGGTATTTCTGAAATGAAATTCATCTCACCTTAAAGATAATCCTGAAAATAAACTAGAGTGAATTAAGCCCTAAGAGAACCTATCCTCCTTTAGAAGTCAAGTAACAATACTGTAGATACAACAGTAGGTGAGGTAAATCCCAATCATGGTGTCTTATTGAAGACAGTTTAACTTCAGGCAAGGTAATTTTTTCTTAGGCATCAATTTTCCTTTCCAACAGTGCCACTTCACTGTTAATCAAATGGAGAAAGCATTACTAGGCAAACTGCACATACATATGAAATTGGCTTTTTAGATTGGATGAGCTGGGTTGTTGTTTAGCCAAATGAATGAATATTGCCTTGTGATGCTATATGGGGACGTTGCTTAGGTATTTTTGCATAAAAGCTTTCAGATTTTTTCCAGGTTGGAAAGAACTGCCAGCTGGAGGACAGGACGTTAACCTGCTAGAATCATCATTATGGGCATTTGGTTAGCAAATACACAAAGCCATCCTGCCTCAGTGAAATGAATACACATAGCCACACCTAACACAACACTGGAGCCTTCCAGTAGAAATTGCTTAAATCACTGAGATGTCATTCCAGTGCAAGTTTCCCAGAAAGCTTAAGATTAAATTACACCAGACAAATGCACTGGACAAGCAACCCAGAGAAAGTAAACCAGTGTGACTTATTTTATCATGTTTCAGGAAGGAAAAAAACCCTTCAGCTAAATGCATGTCATTCCAAGATTAAATACAAAGATTTGACAGTTCATAAATATTACAGCAATGTCTCTCTGAACAACTAGGTTATATGTAAATATATATTTGGTTATACCTAATCCAGCAAGATAGGGTATCACCTGAAAACTAACTTCCAGACAACGTATGCTCTTCTGGGACTTCTCTGGTATTGCTTGGAGAGGCAGAAAGCTGTCAGGAAGTTGTTCTCTGCCTGTTATGTATCACCAGGAATGAGGAGGGCCCCTAATCCTTACCTAGCACTGCTGTGTGCTATGGTAGTACAACCAGGCACTATGGACACCAGTGAACAGGCTGTAATTGCTTGATGTGTTCTAGTTATTGACCCTGGAATGTGTGGGTCCAGCCATTCTTGATCTTTGGTTTACAAATCCTACTTCATATGCAGTTAAAATTAATCCTTAATACACAATCTCTCTGCTTTCAGATCCCAGTTACAATAATGAAGCCAGATGAGAAAGCTGAGATACCAGTCGGTGTTGTGATTGGCAGTATATTGGCAGGACTCCTCTTGCTGTTAGTATTGGTTGCTGTTTTGTGGAAAGTAAGTTTATATTCTTAAAAACAAAAAGGGATAAATACATTGGGCTATTTTCTCTGGAATCTCTCTTCTCTGGTGTGGAACAAAACCACATTTGCAGTTCAATGGCATGAATAATACTTCATTGGCATTACACCCTTGATGTATTTTAGAATGGTTTTTGAAATGAGTCCTCATAGAAACCAGCAACATGAAGATGATAAATGAGTTGCCAGTTGTTCAAAACAGTGGCATTTACTTTTTTCCTTTTGACACTGTCTGCCTCCTTCCATAATACCCTAGCTGAGCTCTGAATGCCCATGATATTCCCAGTGGACAAGGCTGGAGATTAGAAGCAAAGAGGGAGAGGATATATCTAAACAGACAAAAGAACAGAGAAAGAGCAAGGGCAAACAGTCATTTACAAAGGATACCTAGATAAAGGGGAGAGGCAAGTTCTTCTGTGTGCCTTAGTGTTTGAAGGGCTCTTTGGCATACTGAGGCAGCATGGAGATGTCTATGTCAGGGAGACAAATATCTAATCAGCACTGCTGTTCTGGTATTTAGTTGCACCAAGCAGGAGTTTACGGCACAGATCTTTTCATTTTAGAGGCAAAAATTGTCTACAAATCCAACTCAGTAGTGTGTGCACACGTGCACTTTTACCATCACAGTATTTAGCTTAACTAAGAAATGAACTATCAATGACTGACTGCAGTGTGCTGTTATTTTACTACTTCTCACAGCTTGGCTTCTTCAAGAGACAGTATGAGAAAATGACACAGGATATAGAAGATGTTGATGAAATTGCAGAACTCACAAAGGACAAAGACTGAAGAAGATGAGTTATGTGGATAAAGAGGAAATCTGAGCCACCAACAGTAGTTATGATCCAGTCGGTTCTTCAGCTGGAGTGCCTTAAAGCTTAGTGACATTTAAACATTTTTAACGGAAGTGTCTTTATAGATGAAAATATTTTCAGATTCTACTCTATTATAAGAGTAACTGCAGGACAGTTTGTTTTTTTCAAAAATGACTTATAGTGCCTTTTCTAGTAAATTTTTGCCTTTCAAACAAACTTAGCCCTTAGAACTGGCAGGTCCGGAGTATACAGTAACATACTGTGCCAGCAACCTTTCTCTTGCTTCACTGCAGAGTGAAACAGAACAATTTATTTCAGATTATTGTGGAACAGCATAAATTCGTAATTCAGTTGACAAGTACCATATGTGTAAAGGACATTTTCTATTAAGTTGATGATGAATGTGTGGTGAATACTGCTTCCAGACTGGGAGAAGAAAACTTACTTTTTCATTGACTAGCTCCATCCTTATTGTTTTAGAAAAACAATTTCCACCAGCAAACCTTTGTCTTAATAATCTGCAAACTGGGAACTGTGTATGAATATGTCTGTCTGGGTGCTACAGGACAACTGGTTGGGCAAAGTGTTCCAAAAGTTCACCATATTTCTTGCACTAAGGTCACAACTACATTACTGAAGGATATTGTTTTGGGGAAATAACTGCCAAATGGTATGTACAACTGCCTTCTGTATACTTTCTCTCTGAGAAGAAACTATGAATTTCATAATGGTTTTCAGATTTCATCTTTAGAAGCACTACCATTACTATTAGGCTGGGCTTTACGCTCTCAGTCCCTCTGACACCAGAGGCTTTTGACAGAAATAAGGAAGACAGTCAAGATCTTGCCTTTAAGTCTGTACTGAAAGATTTTGCAAGACTAAGAGCAAAAAGTGAACTAAAGGGGATAGATGACTGAGGAATTATGCATGTTACAAAAGGGGATAGTGAAGATCTAAGGTCTGTAAAATGTTTACTGCACTTAAATTCTTTAGCATCTCAGTGCCCTCCAGGAGACCAAAGTTCAGTACAGTTTCCTTACCTGTCACATTTGGTCCCACCTGTTCATGTCTTGATGAATTTTTGTTTTATACAGTAAAGTACTGTAGTGCTCTGGAAGGAGCTCTAAGCACAACACTTGGGTGACTTTGGTTGCACATCTCAAGTTTATCACATGCTGTTATGCTGCCTGGTTATAATGAAAGCTCAGTCTATCTTAGAAAGACTCATGCTGTAAAACTGGAAACAGTCAGAGGAACTCTCTCTCATGGTTGGCAGTTACACTTATAATTGATTGTGAGAGAAGATGTATATGTTTTCCTTGTGTATGCTGCCATGCAAGTGAGATTTGTTTCCAAATCGGGGTGATTTACTTGAACAAGAGTAAAACATTCAAATGTGCCTGATTTGGCCTGAAGTCATGTTTTCTTTTCCCCAGAGATGGATTGTAATTATGCTTAGGCATTTTTATTTTCTGAGGGACTAGGCTTGACCACATTTGAAGGTTTTACTCAATTTTTTTTAATCAATAATCAGTCAGAAGCCAGCCATCTCTTGGCAAATGACAGCTTCATTTGCAGCAACAGCTGAATTGTGCTCAGTGTAGTTTTATATGTGTTTTGGATTTATTTTGTATCTATGAAATATTATATTTTGTGGGGGTTTTTGTTGTTTGTTTTTTTTTTTTTTTTTTTAAAGCAATTATATAATCTAAAGAATATGCTCCTGACTTATAAACCTTAAGGGCAAATGCTCGGAAAGTAAAGATAAAAATTTGTCTGCCTCAATTCTTGTGTAAACTTCTGCAGTAGAAAACAAACTGTACAGCCATACATGTGGGAAGTTCCTACATAATCAGGATCATGCACTTCAGGGCAGAGAGGGAATTTCACAATACACCAGATGGCAGAATGTTTCATTTGTGGTGCTGCCTGCAAAGGAAATTCAGTCAGATTTCCTTCTTCCGCCTTGGGTGGGAGGTACAGGTCAATATCCAACATGCAACTTCTTTGGGGATTTAACAGTTTATCAACCAGGTAGCAATGATTCAATTCACTAGTCTTCACTGGGTTTTATTTTGACCCAGACAACAGGATTTTCCCCCAACCTGGAAACAAGAGTTTTTTCCCCCCAAAAAAAGGGGAGGCATAGCAATGGGTAAGGTTTTTGTATCCTAACCACTTCAAGTTACTAGTTTATTTTCCTTATACAGTTAATACTTAAGTGGCTAATTCAGTTTTTGTAATGGTGAGTCTATTGCACTTTTAAGTTGGCACAGCTGCAAATAATACTGGAAATATTATGTATATCTTGTATTGTGTGTGCAAGGGTTTTTTTTTTTTAAGATTACTTTTTTAAAACAGCATGTTTTAAATGTTCTGAAATTTTGAGCTTCAGCATGTGCTTCTCTTTGTTCTTGCAGCAAGAAAAGTCAGCAATACATTCAGCAAACTGAATTTACATCTGATTCTGGTCTTGGAATCTAGCTGCTGATTTCTTGAAGTACTAGAATCAAGTCCAAAATCAGAGTTGGTTTCATATGAGCCTATGTATAAATTTGAGATAAACAAGAGAATTTATAATAACATTGACTTCTAAAAGCTAGCATGTAAGTTCTATGGGAGCAGGGACTGTATCACTATGATGCCTCTCTGAGGGCCTAACAGCGTTACTCCAATAAAACCAAGACTACTGCTGAACACAGACTCATTTATTTTTAAATAGCACCCTGAAGCGAAGCAATGCTACTGAAAAAAAACACTGCATAAAATAGAGCCAAGTGTCTTTGTTCCAGTGCATACAGTGAGAATCCTAAGAGGCATGACTCTGCTAGGTATACAGAAAAGCTGGACTTGAAGTCTTGTAGATCATAGCCAGGAGTATAATACTATCAGTAAACTGTATTGTAGTGTAAGTCAGCTCAAATTAGTGTAAATTTTTTTTAAAATCTCTAGTTGAACAGATGGTGTTAAAACAGTACCACAGACCTGCCTTCCTATAAACATGGGGTTATCATCACTGGCATATAAAATTGTACAACATACTGCCAGTCTTTGCACTTTTTGCTATTTACAGAACTGGTCAGCAGTAGCATGTCATGCCTGACTCTGGCCACTCCCCACCATACGCTGGAAAAGCTGTATTCAACATTTCAGCAGGAAAAATGTGGCAAAGGAAGAGAGGGAGGAACTTGGCTATTAATAGAAAGAAGACAGAAGACGGTATTGTCAGTAAGTACCACCTGAAAACTAGCCTCTTTCACAGAGCTGTTTATTTCCACTTTCAACTCCTCCATACTTTTAACAACAGTACATAAACTTTCAGGTAGGCTACCAACTTTAACACTTCCATAATACAATACCAGACAAACCAATCTTAAGGCACAAAACTCTGTATTTCCCCAATTTTCAGTGTTTTGCAGAATTAAAAGCCAGATTCCTAAAATACTGGCTTATGTATGTGCTGCTTTTGACTGAGGTAGAGTTAGTTTTCTTGGCAGTAGCTGATATGAGGCTGTGTTTTAGATTTGTGCTGGAAATAGTACTGATAACACGGGGATGTTTTAGCTGTCACTGAGCAGTGCTGACACAGGGCCAAGGCCTATTCTGCTCCTCACCCCACCTACAAGGAGGTTTGGGCTGCACAAAAATTTGAGAGGAGACACGGGGATATCCCATCCCATTCCATATGGTGTCATGCTCAGCATATAAAGCTGGGGGAAGTGGGAGATAGGGCAGGGTGTTCAGAATGATGGCATTTGTCTTCCTAAGCCATGGTTACACATGACAGAGCTCTGCTTTCATGGGGATAGCTGAACCTGCCTGCCGATGGGAAGTGGTGAATCAATTCCTTGTTTTGCTTTACTTGCATGAGTGGTTTTTACTTACCTTATTAAACTGTCTTTGTCTCGACCCATGAGATTTCTGTTTTACTCTTTTTATTCTCTGTCCCATCCCACAAGGGGCAGAGTGAGTGAGTGGCTGGGTGGGGTTGGATTGCTGACTGGAGTTAAAGCACAGGGTATTTTACACTTTACATCCAAAAATGAGTTACAACAAAAGCTTGCAAGTTACAGACTAAAGAAAATTAAGGTATGAACATGCCTCTCGAAACCCATAGCTAACTGCCTCAACTTTTTATTGCCTTTAAAGGTAATTAAGTACATTTTCATTGCCTCAGAGCACTTGGGTCCTATCTTTAAAGTCAACCTTTCTGTTCTCACGGTGAATTATTTGTATGGAATCACAGGCTTTGGTATACTAGCAGTTTTTAAAATGTTTGCCTCTTAAAATAGTTGAAATGGAACATTTAAAAGAGAACTGCTATAAAGATACATCAGGATGCTAACACTTGATAAGGTCAATTTTACGCTTGCTTTGTTTTTTAGAAATAAGGCCTAGGGTGATCAAAGAAATTGGTCATTTATAGTCATCAGACTATTCTGAACTCTTCCACCACCTCCATAGGACAGTTACTAGAAATGCTCATGGCTGAGTTTTTCAGAGCATTTTAAGAGCAAAGGGCAGCACTGTCTGCTTTCACAGAAAATTTGTTAATAATTAGGTTTAGCAGTTCTTTCAGTGTTTTTGAAGGAGCAAATGAATGTGCTAGTCTATGAAGCTACAAATTACTTGAAAAGCTGTGAGAAAAGTTAGCTGAAAGGACAAAAATCTAGTTTAAAGTTGAACAATCTAAAGGCTTCATTCCTGAGAGCAACAGTGGTGCTTCCATAAATAACAGCCGAAGCACGGGCCTGTACTTCCCAGCACAGCCAGCACCTGTGCAGACCAGGGCCCGCTCCGCCCACTCAGCCATCTCTCGGCTGCCATCTCCTGGGTAGGCGCCTTATAACACAGTCCCCTTCCCCCACACGGCTATTTCATGGCAATCCATTGTTTACTGTTTTCATCGTATGCATGAGGCCGAGCTTCTCCTGAGAACAGAGCAGAATGATCAAAATCAGGAAAGGAAACTCTTAAAATTAAAGAAGGCTGGTATGTGGATGTTCAGATAGAGAGAGGGATGGATCAGTATATCCAAATGTTGTCAGCCAAGACTAAGACATCTTCTAAGAAGAAATTCATGCTCTGAAGACATGCATTTCCCTTCCACAGACAAGCCTCATCTGGCAGATTTCTACAAGAATCACATGATAACCCTCTGGTTTGCAGCATTTGCTCCTGGGAACATCTCTCTGCACCAGAGCCACTAATGTGACACACCTGGTAGAGTCACAGAGGGAGTGGGGATTACCCTCCCCTACAGACAAGGCAGAGAAACACGTGGACTCATTTCAGAAAGCTGGGACTTCCTTGTATATTTAACTGCAGCTGCCTATCATCCCACTCAGTGGACCTACCCATAAGACAAAGTAGCCTTCACCCAGCAGTGTAGTCCTGCATGTATGGATACTGGGACATGTGCAGCCACATTTTTCCCTAATACACACTGTGACACAGCTGGGATTCATCCTCTGGCCTGGAAATTTAGAAACACTTCTGGGTTGCTCCAGATATAGCCTTAGGCAGCTACCTTAGAACACAATGATCCCCCCTAGAAGAAAGGGTAGCCCTACAGAGGGCGACAGAACACTGAGTTTGGAGTATCAAATTTCAGCAAGATACATTTTACCTCTAATTATGCACAACATCGCTCCTAGAGGCATTTCCATTTTGCTTTGAGATGCCAGCTGAAGAACCCAAAGTTACACAAGATCGATACATCATTGTTCCAGAACAAAGCAGTACTTGCCTCATGCACAGCTAGGGACACAAAATGACATTTCATTGTTTTTACCAAGGCAGCATACACACATTGTAACACTCAGCTGTGACTCAGTACAACATCTCTTCCATTCATTGTTCCTGGTCACTGTGGGGAAGTACACAATTATTCTCTCTCTTCTTTTCTGCACCCTCCTTCACAGCTGCATTGCTGATGGGGAAGGTGCACTTAAGGTCACCCTGGAGAAATCTTTCAGGACACTGCAGCACTAGAGAGGCACTAGGGCAACACAAGAAATGCCCCTAGTAGAACTTAACCATTTCTCTCCATCTGAGCACAGCACCAGTATGCAAGCACTGCATAGGTTTTACTTCATTCATAAACCATCCACTCAAGGAAAAGCTAAACATTTATTTTTGTGAACTTAATACACTAATTAGTTGCATGGTAACAGCAAACATGAACATGGAAAATTGAACACTAAAAATGGTAAAGGTCATGTATTTCTTTCTCTTCTAAAAAGAATTATTTGACAGAGGAAGTGATCTGTGCTCAGGATTCTGTACAATTGCCAGTAAAAGCGACATTCAAACAGCAGAGGGCTTCTCTCCAACCTCCAAAACAAAGGAAAACTCAATCTTGAACTTGCTCAGCTCTGCCTAGATAATAGGGCCCACATGGTTTGTAGGGTGTGTATATGTAAGCACACAAGGAGTAGCTGCTGTCCTGCAGAGGATGGACTCACTTCCACTGAGGAACATGCATCACTAAGTTGATAAGCACAGTTTACCCACGTTTCTGCCTGAAGCTGTTTGTTTCACTATGGTTTACTTAATTTAGATACAGTAACTAGGTATTAAAACTGATTGAAATCCCTGAGGAAATAAAGATCACCTGCTTTCCTCATTTTACTCTGTGCAACCAGCAGCTGTTGTAGATTTTTACTGCAGACAAAATGAAGTAGATTATAGAGCTGAGGTTTCAGTAGTCTCTCCTATAATGGTCACAGAAGGGTTTGGGTTGGAAGGGACCTTACAGATCATTAATTTCCAACCCTCCTGCCATTGGCAGAGACATATTCCACTAGACCAGGTTATTCAGAGCCCCATCTGACCTGGCCTTGAACACTTCCAGCCATGGGGCATCCACAACTTCTCTGCCTCACCAGCTTCACAGTAAAGAATTTCTTCCTTATATCTACAGTTACCCTCGCTTCAGCTTAGGGCCTCTTGCATATCACTACATGCCCTGGTGGAAAGTCCCACTCCAACCTTCTTTTAAGTCCCCTTTCGATACTGGAAGGTGCTATAAGGTTTCCCTGGAGCCTTCTCCAGGCTGAACCACCCCAGTTCTCAGCCAGTCTTTGTGGGAGAGGTGCTCCAATCCTCTGATCAACTTAGTGGCCGTCCTCTGGATGCATTCCAACAGGTTCACATCCTTCTTTTGTTGGGGGTTCCAGAGATGTATGCAGTACTCCATGTGGTATCTCATCAGAGCAGAGCAGAGGGGCAGAATAACTCCTTTGACCTGCTGACCACACTGCTTTGGATGCAGCCCAGGATATGGCTTTCTAGGCTGCAAGCGCACAGTGCTGGGTCATATTGAGCTTTTTGCTTTGAAACACTCCCAAGTCTTTCTCCCCAGGGTTGATCCTGATGCATTCTCTACCCAGCCTATACTTGTGCTTGGGATCGCCCTGACTCAGGAGCATGACCTTGCACTTGGAGGATTTATAACTATATATGATACATGAGCAAACTGAGCAAATAATTTCACTTTACATTATTTCCCTTCCCTTGTATCTCTCTTGTTTACACTGATAATGATGACTAGATAAAAATGCCTCTCAGCATTAGTAAAAAAGGCCATACACAACTGGATCTTGATTAGCATCTCAATACTATTTGGCACAGTACAATAACATAAATAAAATTACCTTACTCAGATAGGCAGACCATTGTTTCCAGTGCAAGCAGAGGCATATTATGTCAGTTGGTTTAAACAGGTTTCAAAACCGTAATAAAACTGAATTAAAATTAAATCATAATATAAATGCATATATGGGCTGCAGTAAGTTCAACAGACTCACTTTTCTGTGAAAAACCACTCAATGACTTCTAATCCTAACACATATAAAGTCCAATTACTAAAATTAATTACACTACAGTTATCTATTTGTAATAATAGGTGGGTTTTTTTTTCTTGCAGCCATACAATTACACAGCCAAGAATCACCTTCAAAATTAATTATGTCCAGATATCATTAAGTAGTTACAGGTTGGCATGTTATTGCTAATGCAAGTTTGTTGCTGGTAGAGTATCAGATCTAACTTTGAATCAAGGTCTGTCCATAGTTTTTTTAATGCAATAGACTTGTAGTATCAGCTGCACAGTAAAAATGTTTCTGTGAGACAGAGCTACTGGAACATAACCACTATTAAAAAGTTAATAACTCTGGGGCATAGTTTGTATTTTCTTCATCTGTACCAAAATATTTCATCTACTTCAAGTAGCTTTCATGTTACAAGAATGTCAAAATAGAATAAAGCTTGCAAACTGATTCTACAGTCATATAAAATTAAACCTGTCAGGACATTTTTAGGATTAAAAAAAAATGCAGTTGTCCTGCAGTGACCTCCCATGCAGACAGAAGACACAGACTACCAACGTAAAAACAGTAGAGTAGTATATATCACAGAGCAGTCTAAATACCTTGCTACCAAGAATTTTAGGGAAGATTGTTTTAAAAACTGCCCCTATGTAAAATGCACAAAAGGGTGATTTCAAAGGATAGTCAAGAACACTTTAAAACCCTAATTAATACTCATTCATATCACTCATTCCAAATGAAATTATTCAAACATCTATTATAACTGTTTAGAAACACATAGATTCTCTGTAAAAACAATTCAAAGGTAAATATGCTCATCAGGAAGAGTAACACTTTATTTTTAAAAGAGTACAGTTATTTTTCTGAATTTGCCCAAAAGCATTCCTTGTTTTCTTTCCAAGAATATTCGTCCTCATAAATCTCCTGCAAATATAAACAAAGAATGGGCAATATTGTGAGAATCTGCTACATACAGCCACAAGCCATGCCAAATAACAGCCATCCCACTATAATTTACTGATCACAACAGGACTACACAGCACTTGGCTGGCAAGCAGAAAAGAGGGCAGCACCCTTAGAATATACTAACTTAGCTGAACCTCAGGCTAATACCCATTAAATTTAAAAAGGGCCCATCTACACTGAAGTCAGTTCAACAAAGAAATCTAGAAGATATGATGTAAAAGCTGTACACAGCACTTGTGGTACCTACTGTACCATCATTTTAAGAAAAGTATTTACGTGTAACAGAATGTCAATATCAAAAAAAAAAAAAATTCAGCAGGGCTCTGAGACCCTGATTACTTGTCTCCTGAAAGAGGTGTCAGAAAAGTGACAGACAACATAAAATCAAGATAACAACACTGTTGACCACATGGCAAGATCTGCCTGGGAGAGAAGGCAGAGGTAATGCTCATTACATGCAACACTGTGGTTATACAATGAGGCTCTTTCTAGACCTGGACTAATTTCTCCACACAGTGTTGTGTGCCCATACCAACTCCGGGACCTCTGTTCATCCCTTCACTGTGTGCTATTGCTTAATGCTTTGCACTTTCTCAAGGCCACAGCAATGAGGGAAAAAGAGAAAGACAAGAAATGCTCCTTTTACTTAAGAACTGCATAGCTGATTCAAAGTTCTTCCACAAGCCTGTGAAGAACTGAGTTTTGCAGCTCAAAAGAGGAGAACGCAGGCCTCCTTCACTTTGACCCTAGGCTGGCTTCAAAAGGAAAAGGAGCTGGATGGGAGAGGTACAAGAGAGCCCTTCTGATGTTCTACATGCCACATATGGGCCTGGCTGCATTAGAAGAAAGTCAATGCTGCCAGACACTGACAAGCCATCAAGAGCAACTGTAGTTGCTAAGAAGCCTGTAGTGCTTCTTAGATAGCCCAGATGTCTAAGACCAGCAGAGGTCTAAATTCAATTTTGACCCCATACATACCTTTTTCCATATCGGTACGGATGCTTTTAAGGTATTGATGCAGTACTTTACAGCTTCAAGGGATTCTGCTCTGTGTGGAGAGGAGACTGCAATAATTACACTTGCTTCAGTTATTGGAACCACACTAGGGAGAGAAGAGGAACAACAGCAGCTTTAGCTAATACTTAACATCAAGAGCACCCAAAAGTTGTGGCCATGTCACGTCAGTGTTCTGGCCACATGCTCTCCTGACTCATTCATACTGAGCAAGTGTCAAACCACGTCCAAAAGATTATACACTTTTTAAAAGAAAGAAAAACCACAACCAAAATCAGTACCAGATGTTAAAATTCCACACTTTAGAATAAATAAACCCACCAGACTTCTTCCATTCTTTCTTTTTTTTAAATTGAGCCTATGGAGTTAAGAGGGGAAAATTGTTAACTTGCAACAATACATAGGAAACTCACTGAAAGCTGGCTAAATAATTAACAAGTTAGAACAGTTAGTTCTTATCTGGAAACCTAAGAAATCATCTCAGTTTGCACAAGAATTTGTGAAAGAAGAAATTAAGTGCCTCACACTAAGCAGATTTTGTAATGAAACTTAATTTTTGGTGAACTTTGATTTTAAATTCTGAAGTTTACTATTCAATGTGATGTTTTCCAAACTTAACAGAAGAAGCACAAGGTTATGTTTTGCTCCTCACAATAGTAGTATTCCCAAAAGTTGCCTCCCAGCTCTCCCCCTAGAGCAAGACTCCTCCAGCAAACAGTTCACAGGAAGAAATCTCAGCTTAAATGCTTTGAGCTGCCTTCAAGAGAGCCACTCTCTCTGTTGGCTATAGAGGAAATCTAAGGAAACTGCTCTTCAGACCTTCTATCTTACCCTTTGTGATCACCTCTGAAGCTCCTTCAGACTGCAAATCCTACTAATTTCAATGAGAAACCTGATGAACAGGGAAGGCTCAAGAGTATGTCAGATTCTAGTATTCCATGTTTTGAACCTAAGGAGAAAAGCTTATCCAAGACTCAAAAACAGGAGGTTCTCCTGCAAGCCTGTCTGGCAATTACTGTGCCTCTTCACTCCTCATAGCCCAAGCTTACAGATTTTTTTATGTCATAAATTGACTTAAATCTGACAACAAGGATATTATGAAGCACCTCCATAGAAGAGAGAATAAAAAGAAAGTGCTGACAACTTCATATCTTTTAGAAATTAAGACAAAACAAACCAAAACCCTCCCCTTCTCCAGAGTGAAATTACAATCCCTTCTCCCCACTTTCAAAACATGAAACCAGCGTCAAGGATCCTACAAGGCTAAATGGAGACTGCAGCAAACACTACCAATAAACACTGCACTACAGTTTCCAATACTCCCGCAGGCCCTGCAACTATGTAAGCACTGCCATGCACCACACAAGGATTAATATTCCACTTACAGAAGGATGGGGTCTGGACATACATACCCAAGCCTATGGTGCACTGCAATATGCTTGACTGAAGGCCATTTCTGTCTTACATCTCTGCAGATTTTCTTTATTTCGGTCTCTGCCATTGAAGTATATGCTTCATATTCTAAGTGAATCACTTTTTTCCCTTCAAAATTGTTTCTTGTGGTACCTAGATAAAAATAATTTATCAACCAAAAGTGCTGAGTAAATAAATATATATTGTATCTTTAATATATATAGTAGGTATTTATTACATAAAATATATAATGTATTAATACTGAGTAAAACCTAGGATCTCTTGCTATGGTCAAGGTCAGCACTGTGCAAATATAAACAATCTCTCCTAAGTTTACACATTATACAAGCCCAGAGTCCATAATGCTCAAGGCTGGAACATCTCCTGTGGTAACTGCTAAGGTGCTGTTATTATTGTTCTTGCCCATGCAGTTTTTAAATGCTCAGTATTTAGAAGCCCAGTAGCACTCAGGTTTAAGAATAAAGGTGTTTCAGATGTGTGCCATGCACATTAAGCACAGGAGAGAGTATCACCTTACCTTCACCAGCTCGTGGATAAAACAGTACTTCACTTTCAACTAAGACCTGAGTTGCAGAACCTCGCATATAGGTGTGGCATGTGATTTGCACAGCCACAATATTCTATGCTTGTTCACACCTTAAACAAGCTGTGTCCAAGAGGATAGAGAGAATACCTCCCAAGCAGTTCTGTACTCAAGCTGTTGCTCCATTCAGTCCTACGACAGCCATACCAACATGAAAGCTTCTCACCACTTAATCCCAGTGCAGCTGTTTAATAGCTGCCATAGTCTTGCTCTAATAATTCAGAACATATTTTCTAAACATCCTGGGTTCAGACCAGGAATTGATTTATTTGAGAAGCACAAGTCTAGGATGTGGACAAACTACGTTCCATTTATTAGACCATTAACACACCCATAGATCCAGCTCATAAATATTAAACTTACCAATGAACAGAGACACTGCCCCACAGTATGGTGAAACGACCAGCTCTGACACTTCATCTACAGAGAGCTTTGCAGACTTGAGCTTGATAAAATCTTTTGGCACATCTTCACTTTCATCCATATCTCACTAGAAAAGTTGAAAACAGACTCTGTTGTTTCTGAAGATACTAGCATCAGCCAACTGCTTTTTATCTAATTTATGCAGGAAACATGCACCATCTATTCCCCTGAGAGACCAGTTTACACATCAAATTCACTTCTCATCAGTTTCACAGAGAGAATAGTAACTGCAAATATCGAGCAGTGAGCTGGTTTTTAATGTATACGTGTTCCTTTCTGACAGCAAAGTCTGGTACAATGGGACAAAACTATAATAAGTCTAAGGCCATGGTTTAATAATACAATCAACCAGCATGGACCACTGTGTAATGCTGATAACTCTGCAGTCATATTGTCAGCCCCTCCTACTTTTCTTATCCTGAAATCAAACAGTTTAAAACAGAGATTTCTGATAAACATGGATTAGATTTCCAATCCTAAAGTTGAATATGCTCTCCAGGACATTCAGGACCACACAGTATCTATCTGTTTCAGTCACAATGGGGACGCTTTTAACTTTTCTGAGTAGAAACCAATCATCAGATCACCTAAAAATGAGGAGAACGAGAAGTATTTTGAGCAGCAGCAATGGAACAAGCTGCAGTAAATATGAATGACATTTGAAACCAGGCAAAGAAATTAAGCTATTCTAAGCACACCTGTTCCTTTAACAGCAAAAAAATAAACAAACAAAAATTTTAAGCAGCAGTCAATTATTTTTCTGTTTTATCTTTTCTGTTAAAAAGTGGCAGAAGATTGTTCACTATTATCTTATTTAGGCAAGCCAAATATCTACTGGTAGCCAGAAACAACAAGCAAGGAGTACCAAGACCTAAAACCCAAATTCAAAACAATGCCTGACCTCTCTGGGAATTGTCTTCCATTTACTGAATACGTGTTAATCATTTACTGGTGCACTGGCTTGTAGTTTCTGGTCAGCACAACTGAACTTTCCAGATGGAAACACACGTTAGGCTCTCTCAAAATAGTACTGGGGTGGAGGAAGAGAATGGCAATCACATCTCTGGACCTAAACAAAAAAAGGTTATTGGAACATGATACAGAATTCAGGAGATTATTTTAGCACAGGATTATGCTCTGTAGCATAGAAACTAAGCAAGATACCTACTCAATAGAATCTGGGCAGGTTCAGCCTCCACTAATTGGTGGGATGATAGCAACCTCGTCTCCAGGCTGCAGGACCAGGAGCTGATCTCCAAGAAGCACGTATTCCTGCCGAACAGCAAAAACCACTTGATCCCGGATGACAGCAAGCCTGAGGGGGATTGGCAGGAGCACAAATAGGTTTCTAAATAGAGTGTTTGCATTTATCCATGAGATTTCATTAAACAACAAACTGGTGCACAGTCTAGGGCAATTGAGGTAAAAACCACTGAGACTTACACAACTTTGCTTCCAAGACACTTCCAAGACAAAAATACAACAAACACCCACCTCCTATTCTTCGGTTTTCTTGTAGAGGCTAAGGAGAAACAAACGCAGTATAATTTTCAAAACTCAGGAATTGGATTTGTCATAGGCCTGTATCAGAATGAACCAATGTATATCAAACCCAATGCAGCAGCTTGTAATAAAGTAACTCAAGAGGTAGCAACCATCCAGTCTGGGATTAGAAGTAAATATTGCCTGATACAGTCTGGAAGGACTTGAGCAATTTTCTTACACACCAAGAAGCATTCAGGGATGTTCATGAGATCTCATGAAGACTCAGTGGTCAAAGAGTTGCTCTTGTTGTGTGTGCTCAGGGTTCATGAGGCTTTGGGTCTTTTGCACTTACAGGTCTGAAATCTACTATTGGTAAGGAGTGGCCACAGAAATAAGAGGGCAGATGTGATGTGTCTTCTGGCAGACCTTCTAAATATTTTTTGATTTCACAGCTCTGGATATCATGAGGCAGGGAGTCACTTTCATGACTTTAATGACTGCAATTACACAGCAAGCATGAAGGCAATGGCAGTAAGAATGGAAACCAGGAAAAAGAATGCCAATATTTTATGTTATATGGTGCAAGTACAAGTAAAAATCATTTTATTTCCTACCAGCCAGACAGACCAAAGTAGGCAAGGCACAGACTAAGCATAACACAGTAGCTCTGACTCAGAGGGCAAACTGAAGGAAGAGACTACATGAAAGTAAAGCAAGTCACTGAAGAACTGGGCATACCCATGAAACTGAAGTGCCCATTAGAAGGATGGGCTCTAATTAATGTCACTTGTAAGCAAATTCATTGGGGAAAATGGGTGGAACAGAAGAGCACTGTCAAGTATGCTAAAGCTGCAGTTTGAATATCCCTTAGCGATGTGAATAGAAGTCTGTGGTCAGTGCCCTAAAATTATACTGAGTTTTTCCATAAAAGCAAGGAACAGAAGCGTTTTTCAAGAAAGCCACTGTGAAGTAACTGCAAATGCAAGATGTACTGCCCCAAGTCATCATTCATAAAAGGACAAAGTTGACAAAATATGGCAAACCAACCAACGGTGCTGCTGATATCTCTGACACAGAGGAACAGGCTGCAAAGTAAAATAAACACACGCCCTACTGCCTCCTCCACTAAAACACATTTACTCTTAGTTTTCTGAGAGGAGAAGGCCCCTGATCTAGCATTTTGTTAGAGCTTCTCACCTGGAAACAGATACCATTGTGAAATAGTTCATTATTCTCACAGCCTTTTAGAGTAATCAACTAAAGAAGGGTTGTGCCTTGACACCTAATTCCAGGGTTACAGAAATTCCACTGCATTCAGCACTAAATCCTGAGGACCTCAGCCTGTTAAACCTTACTTTTTTTTTAACCCTTTCTGTTTACATTTCCAAAATGGTGTTGCAACTTGGTCTATCAGACTCATTCTTGTCAGAACTGAGCACCTTTCCTCAGCCCCAACACGAGGTGGCATTCCTGCTGACACCCCCAAGGAGCACCAGTGTTGCAGAAGCCCTTACAGCACAAACACAAAACTCTCTCAGGACCAGACTCCCCATGAAATGCAACCAACAGTGGTATCTTTCAAAACAGAGGAGGTTGAAAGTGTCTGAATCTACTTCTTGTGTCAGGCAGGGTTGAGTGGCTTAGAAGCCTGTGTGGGCTTCAGTTTCCTTTCTGATCTGTCTTCCAGAGTGTGCCATAAGATCAGACCAATGGCTAACTGTACAGCTAAAGATAATTACAGAATCAGTTGGGTTGGAAAAGACCTCTGAGATCAAGTCCAACCTTTGACCGAACACCACCATGTCAATTACACCACGGAACTGAGCACCATGTCCAGTCTTTCCTTAAACACCTTCAGGGATGGTGACTCCACCACCTAACCTATTTCAATATCTAATCACCCCCTTTTTGAATAATTTCTTCCTAATGTTGAACCTAAGTGACTGAAAACACCTGCACACTACCATTTATTTCTTATTTATTGTCCTGGCTGTGCTTGATCCTTGAGATATCTCACCTTCTCCACAGGTTAATAAACATAGTTCAGTTTTCAGTTTGCTGCAACACAACTCTCCTGGACAATGGGCCACATGTACCACTCAGACTCAACTTCTGGGTACATCTGCTATTGAGACCTGGGCTTTCCTTGTGTATACATAAAGCTATAGCCTTTCTGACTGTGCAAAACACAGAAAGCTTGGTGCAGGTCACTAGTTTTGCACTGTCAAAGTACTGCTACACATTTTACCTAGACTCTAAATGCCGAATTTGTATTTACCAAAAAAAAGGAAAAGAAGAAAAAAAAAAAAAAAAAAAAAAAAAAAGGAAAAATCCAACCACGGGTTTTGTGCACCTCATTGGTAACTTGCTGGGTACCTGGGGTGGGCCTTGACGATCTCCTCCCAGAGCTGCAGAGAGGTGATCTGCTGTGGCACCGAGAGGGTCTCGCTGCGCAGCCCCGCCAGCTCCGCGCTCCGGGCGAAATACAGCACCGAGACCTGCTTGGGGAACAGACAGCGCTCAGAGCGCGGGGCCGCCCCCAGGAAAACCACCAACATGCGGCCGGAACCAGAGCCCCGGGAAAAGCTTTCCCAGGCTCTTCTCGGTGCCGACCTCCAGTCCCGGCCGTCCGGAGAGGGGGGACAGACGGGGGTGTGGGAAGGCGGAGGGGGCGGTGAGTGACGGCAGACCCGCGCCCCGCTCCCCCGCCGAGGCCTCACCCGTCCGGCGCTGCTGCCGAGGGGCCGCGGGAACCCCGCCACCCTTCCCGGCTTCGGCTGGGCCGCCGCTCTCCGGGACTCCAGCAGGCTGCACCTACCTGGCAGCGCATGGAGCTGCCGTCCCGGGCCGAGCCGCCCTGCGCAGCGAGCCCCCGGCGGCGCCTGCGCCGGGCCCGGCCCGCCCCCTGCGGCCTGCCCGGGAGCGCCGAGGCCGAGCTGCGCTCAGCGCGGCCCGGCCCCACTCCGCCCGGCCCCGGGGTCGGGCCTTGCTCCGCGCGGGAGGCTGCCGGAGGTGGGAGACGGTGGGTGGTGGGAGGTTTCAGCTCTGCCCCCAGACTCAGCTTGCTGTTTTGAGGACAGGACTTTACGAGCCGGATTTTCGGATGGACTCGGACCCCCCGCGCTCATCGGGGTTCCGACTGATTGCAAACATTGCGCGTCCACGGCCTTGCCCGTGTTAAACATCCACTAAGCGCACATGGCAGGTGTATATCGCGTGTGAAAGCCACGGATCCGTCATAGTGCTGGTACGGGATTTCAGGGTTAGGGCCTGTTCCAGCGAGGCGATTCCCTGGCCGTCCCGGGGGACAGCTGCGCCTCTGCCTTCAGTGACAGCGTGATGCTGATAACACCAAGGTCATGGGGCCATTAGCTGAAGAGCAGGACTCCAGGATCCTTGTGGGTCCCTTTCATCTCCGAATATTCGGTGATTCTGTGGAAGGACAGATGGTGGGCGAATGTTGGCTCTCACCAGGGAGGGACAGTGGCATGCTGCCGAGAGACACAAAGAAGTTGTTTTACGGGGCACAACTGTGTCCCGAACCACTCCAGGAGGTGGCCAGGGTTGTTTCTCTAGTGTTCGTCTGGTGACACCTCTAATCTCACAACGCTAATGGGAGGTGCTCATCCAGTCAGAGGGAATTCTGAAGTCATTATCAGTGACACAGCATTTGTGGTTGGTAATTGTTATTTGGGCAGGTGGTCATGGAATCATAGAATAGTTAAGGTTTGAAAAGGCCTCTGAGATTACATAAGAGTCCAACAGTTAACTCATCACCACTGTGTTCACCACTGGTCCATTTCCCTGGATGCCACATTCACACATTTTTTGAACCCTTGCAGGGTTCTACCACTTCACCGAGCAGACGGTTCCAATGCCTAACCACTCTTCAGTGAAGAAATTTTTCCTTATATCTAATCTAAACCTCCCCTGGCACAACTTTGGGCTATTGTCCTGTCACTTGCTACTTGGGAGAACAGGCTAATCCCCACCTGGCTACAACCTCCTTTCAGGCAGTTGTAAAGAGCAATAAGATCACCCCTGAGCCTCCTTTTCACCAGGTGAAATACCCCCAGCTCCCTCAGCTGCTCTCGATATGACTTGTGCTCCTGTCCCTTCACCCCCTTCATTGTCCTTCTCTGTACATGAGCATCCATCCTTGCTGGATGCAACAACGTCCAAAAAAAAAAAAAAAAATCCTCATATAACTACAAAAGATGGCTGAGAAAGGAAACAGATCTTTTTGTGTAGTAATTCTTGCCTCTGAGGTACTAACACAGTGCAAGTGATAAGGTTTTCCAAAAAATGTGTGATAGAAACACAGTTGTTTCTGTGGAGGATGTATATTTCACGAGTTCATGCATTGTGTCTTAATCCTCTTCTGTGTGAAACAAGTTACTTTTTAAAACTGTATTCTTTTATGAATGATTAACTACTGTTACAAATTGAACTCTCCTGAAGACAGCTTGTGTCAAGTGAATAAAATAATTGCTTTCTTTTTTCTCTGGGGTGTGTCATTTTGGATCTATACATCTTAAATAGATCACTCTGACATGGTATGTATGACCCAACCAGTAGCTAGCAAGTGGCTGGCACATTTTTCCCATGCAAAAGATGTACCACAGGTGTCCTTAGAGTGAAGTGGGGGAGTGCTGGGCTCAGCTGCAGAAAATTAGCCTGTCAGCCCAGAAAACAGTGAGCTTTGAAGTATTTATCTGTACATTTAGGGTTGAGTTTAGACTTAGGACAACTATGGAATAAGGAGATAAGAGTGAATTTCTGAATTTTCTCTCTTTGAGCTCCACCAAATGTCTCAACTAAGTCCATTCTTGAGTATTTCTCAAAAGGTGGATAAGACTTCAACCATGTGTTGTATGACTTAGTTAAAGGCAGAATTTGTGCCTAGAAAGTACAGCAATAGAGTAGGGTTTGTGACTCTTATAATCTATTAACTATGTTTAAAAACAAGAAGTATTTAGAAATTCTTTAAAAAAGGAATTAAGCTGAGGTGTAACAAAAAATGTCTAAAACAAAGTTCTCCCTAAATACCTTTGTGCTGGAGGTCTTACCGTCCAGGAACATCAGAACATCAGCTCAGCAAGAGGTGGGCCAACTACACTTCTTGATTTGCATTAATTATTATTATTATTATTATTATTATTGAGTCTATTATTTTGAATTAAATCTTGTCCTAAACAATGGCTGTATGTATCCTTCCACACCAGTATGTTTATTAGCCTCTCAAAATGTATTTCTTTTGGAAGTCTTTAATTTCCAAAGCTGTGATGAAGTTGTCCAAAACAGTGTCCTTTCCACTTCCCAACTTTTCCTTGTTATAATAATGTTTAATACTGAAAAAGTGCAAATCTTACTGTATGTCTGGAATTCTCCTACACTACCTAAACTGCCAGTTGCTTAAGAAAATTTGGTTCTAGTAATACTAGAGAATGGTAAGGAGCCGTTATTCCTATTAATTTCTTTCTTAGTTACTTTCTTACTTTGAACTTTGAGACATAGTTGTAGGATACCCAGACACTAAGCTTATAGTCTAAGGCACTGATTCTTCCTGTGATGTTGAATGGAGAGAACCACAGCAAACTCAGCAAAACTGAAGGGGGTACAGTAGTCTGCTAGTCCTAAGATACTTTTGTAATAACTTAGTACAAGAATTGGTATAAAATATGACTGGATGTGCTGGAAAAACCAGAGGAATGAACTGAAGACATGTTGTTAATCTTTAATTCTTTTTGCCAATGATTTACCTAATGTCACTTCAGGAAAAAAAATGTCTCTCCAGGACTGCACAAGATTGTGATTGTCTAATTTCTAGCAGATTTTCTATTTCCTTTTGTTTTCATTTTAGACCTTTTCTCAGGACTGTTTGGTATAAATCATGAGTTACTGCTCTGAAGTTCAGATTTATACTTGGGAAACATTCAGAGAATGTTTTTTGCTCCAGTTTTGCTGATGTAAAGAATTTAGGTCATGTTGATGCTAGACCCAAGTGCATCTTTTTATACACATGAGATGTAGATGTTGATACATAACACTGGGTTTAGAAAAATGGAGACAATTTCTTTATTTTAAGCTTCCTGCAATACCCAGGAAAAATAAAAATTATCATTCATGACCTGAAATAAGCCTTCATTACCTGTTACACCCTTCATTTGTATTGGGCAACTAGCCAAGTCTGAAGTCAGTTTAGCAGGAACCTCCTGCTACTGACCTTACTTGGAAAACAAACAAACGCGCGCGCGCGCTTGCGCACACACACACACACAGACACACACACACAAAAACAAACAACAAGAACAACCACAACCACAACAACAACAACAACAAAACACAAGAAGAAACACAAAAAAACCCCACAACACACAAAACAAAACAACAACAACCAAAACCCAGAACTGTTTGGAATAATCTACAAGGATCTAAGAATCAGGCAGGTATATGAAATAGGTCACCATTAATTTCAGTTATTCCACTGAATTCAGGTCTGAATTTGGCCTCATACATGTCAACACTGGTAATAATCTGGAAAATATCTCCTTTCTATTTTGGGAGGAAGGAGAGCTGTTCCTTGAGTTTCCATAGTGGAACAATGGAGATAAAAACATGAAAATATGAATCTGTCTGAGGCACTATGACCTCTAGGATTCCTGTGTGTGAGGTATATGTGGCCATCTGACCGATGTATTTAACATTCCCCTTGGCACACTTTGAAATTGTCTATTACAAAACAGATGGTGCAGTAGTTACTTTTTGAAGGGCTAGAAGAGCATGACTACATCTGGAATTAATCTTTAGCTCCCTAAACCAATAGATCACCCAGTTTTAAGAGGGCCTTCTAATATAATTGCATTGCACAAGTACAGAGAAAGAATACACAGCTTTAAGGCAGAGTATAAGCAGTCCGGAACTATAACTCATAGACACACAACTCTTTCTGTTCAGCTGTCTCATTTATGGGCAAGTCTTTTCTACAAGAATTTCTTTTTATTTCCATTGAGCAACAGCAGTAAGTGAAATATGTAACTTCTTAAATGAGATTTTAAACACATCCATAAATTTTCAGGGCTTCTATAAAATATTTTTCTTTTCTGTTGGCAACTATAGTGTTCCTAAAGAGATGATCTCTTTCATTTTCATGCTGTCCTTTGCCCAAAAGGATAGCTAGAAGTTGTATTAAACTAGCATACACAACAGCATCATTCAAAAAAAGCTAGTGATGGAGTTTTGGATGATTATTAAGTATTATAACACATGCTCTGAAGAATGATGGGAAAAGGGCAGTAGGGCATTCAGTGTTGATGCTAAGGTAAAAACTATCTGCAAACTTTGATGCCAAGGGAAAGTGAAAGTTTTAACCTACAGGACCTCATATTTGAAAGTGCCTTGTGCTAAACTGCCTGGCTAATGTTTGATCTGGATTATCTAAATATTTAAAATATTGAATGTGTTATCTGTCATGGAAAAAGGATTGTATTTTCTAAAATGCATTACTTTCTGCAAAGGTCCTGAATTTGTGTAACCAAGTGATTGTAAGAGCAAGGAATTATGAATGCTATCAAATCTGCAAGTCGGGTATCTGGTATTATGTTTAGAAAGATAAAATGTCTGTCATTTGTAGTACTTCAATTGTCTTGTATGCTTTTCTGTCTTCTTTTGTAAGGCACCTAGAACAGGGAAACATGAAACGGTCACAGATAAATAATACAGTGTTTATATTCCTAGATTAAATTGTTGGCACTCTAATTATCATACTCTGTAAGAATTTGAAACACTGCACAGAGTAAGAAGCATTTCACAATATCAGTTTGCTGAAGCCAATGGAATTCCTGAAGAATTACTCAGATCTCTGGGTGGCTGATGAAAATGAAGTCGACCTCTACCCACCAGTTCAGAACTTGTCATATCAGATTACACATTGCAGCGACGTTGCCTTGCAGTTCTTTACAATCATTGTAGCTGCATTACTCAGCTTGAAAATGGAAGTTTTACTGAAGCTTTTACTTATTTCCGATTACTATTTCATACCTGCCCATGGGGACACAAACAGCACAATTATGACAGGATATTATGCAAATGGTGGTTTATCTTAGGTTTAGATTCTGGTTTTATGACATGGTTATTCTTTTGATATGTGTTAAAGTATTCTAGAGGGTTTGCCTTCAATCTTCTCCTTACACTTAAGATGCATATATTATGTAGCTGGTTCTGTAGAATGCTGTGCAACCTGATTAATTCTACACTTAGAGTTTAATATTTTTAAGAAATAGTCAGCAATGCATACATTTATATGCATTCCCAAGGGACAGTGGCACAAGAGATAGCGGAAGTGTACCTGCACTGACTGTGGCAGGGGGCTTGCTGCAGCTTGCATCGTGCTGTGTTCTCATACCTTCCTGCTTGCTATCTACATAGAATCCCTGCTGACAGTCTGCAGATATTCATCATCATACAGTTGGTATATAAAACTGAATTAGTATTCCTATTGAAAGTATTGTAGCCTTTTCACTCACCTGTTTTCCACACTTCCATAAAAGCATGGCTAGATCTTGATTAATAATGTCTTCCACTGAAGCTGATCGAAAATGAGCTATTTCCACCAGCCTGTATGCCCTGTGCATATTCAAATCTTCTCTGTGCTGGCTGACAACTGACAACTTTCTTTGTAAATAAGAAAGGCATTTTGTCAAGAAAGATTATGTTATGTTGAAATTTTTCCAAATCCTGGAAAAATGTTGTGTGATTAGTTCTGAAAGTCATTTGATAACTTTTACTGTTTGATGTGAATCCATAGGGTTTTTGGGGGTAGAGAGATTGTGGTTGTGCAGATAAGAGTGAGTTGAGTTTTGTACTTCAAATTTACATTAAGAACTATGCTATAACCTGGCATCCAAGTAGAAAATTCTGCTTACACCTAAGTAATATGGTGTTGCCTACACCACAGGTGAATAAGGAAAGACTCTTAAATAAGCTGTCCAAATTCTGTGGGCAAATCTGACATGCTAAAGTTTCTCTGGCTTTGTTTTGACTAAAAGTTTCATTTTCTATTATATATAATGGCACACTTATCCACATGAGGGCACCAGCTGACATCTTATTCTCAGACTGATGTGTAATCTGCTCCTGAAATGAGTATGTCAATCAATGGTCACTCCATCCTTACAGAGGTAAAGTTGTGCCAGGGGAGGTTTAGATTAGATATAAGGAAAAATTTCTTCACTGAAGAGTGGTTAGGCATTGGAACCATCTGCTAGGTGAAGTGGTAGAACCCTGCAAGGGTTCAAAAAATGTGTGAATGTGGCATCCAGGGAAATGGACCAGTGGTGAACACAGTGGTGATGAGTTAACTGTTGGACTCTTACGTAATCTCAGAGGCCTTTTCAAACCTTAACTATTCTATGATTCCATGACCACCTGCCCAAATAACAATTACCAACCACAAATGCTGTGTCACTGATAAAACTGCTGGATTCTTGGTGTGTGAGTCACAGCCCCTTGAGTATAGGTGGTACAGACAACTCAGAGAAGCTTTCAAAGTCATTGGAGGACTTACAAGAACTAACAGAAGGATGAAAAATAAAATACTATGAACTAGAGCTGTAGCACAGAGCAGTAGCAACTCTGTGCTATAGCACTGATTTTAGCACTGATTATAGCAGTGATTTTTGTAGGAAAATGCTAAGTTGAGATCTATCAGAAGGGATGGGAGTCATTTGTTGTACTTTTAGCTGTCCAAGGTTTATTTAGTGAGCCTTAACTTGTTGCCTAGATGTCTCTTATAGTTAATGAAGAGGTTGAGACATCTTTAGATAGTGGTTCATGTCTTTTGCACCAGTCTAACTTTGATACTCAGCCTGGTTAGGGTATCTGCTGTGTACAGGGAACTGTACAGTTTCACTGACTGTAGAAGGATCATCTGGGACTAGATTAGGCACATAACTTTAATACAGCCAAAGTAAAGTGAAATAGTCCCATCAATTTCTAAGTGGTGTGCATTTGCAACTTGTATCTAAGTAATGATCATAATGATCATGGAATCATAGAATTGTTAGAGTCCAACCATTAACCTAATAGTGACATTTTCACCACTAAGCCATGTCCCCAAGTGGCACATCTAGATATTAGATGGCTCACCTTATTTCCTTTTCTTGCGCGGTGGCCTGCTTGAGGATGAGGCAAAGACTGTAGAGATTAGTCAAGCAGGACCTACCTGCTACATGGCTTATAGAATCATAGAATCATAGAATCAGCCAGGTTGGAAAGGACATCTGAGATCATCAAGTCGAACCCTTGATCCACTACCACCATGGTTACTAGACTATGGCACAAAGTGCCACATCATGTCTTGTCTTAAAAACCTCCAAGGGTGGAGAATCCACTAGTTCCCTGGGCAGCCCATTCCAATGCCTGATTATAATTCTAAATAAGAAACTTTTAATAGTTGAACTCTGTCTCATATTTGGTACGTGGAGACCCAGGTGCTAAAAGTGACACAGAAATAACACCAGTGTGGATTAGGAGAAAACAGTGATATAGATGAGCAATCGAGGTCATGCAGGTGTGAACAAAGAGTGCAGGCTTTGAATACAAATGAGTCCTTGTACTGGGAAGTGGTGATTCTGGAAAAAATTTAGAACTAACAACAGGGATCACGTGTGGTGTTTTGCTTGACAACTCCATCTTGCTGATAAGTATTCAGTGAGAGAGTAGATCTTTCTGTGTAATTAAGAGTTCCTCTTCCTTCGCACTTTGGGACACAAAGATGAGTAAATTGGTTCAAATGGACCATTTGAAAAATTGAATCCAAATGTCCTAACAACACGACGGTTCCATGATGCAAGGCCCAAAATCTCCCAAAAGGATCCTGATTTCCCAGTGATATATTTGTAATATTGATTAAAATTACAATTAACAGGAAAAAAAAAAAAGCAAACACAACAATCTGTTTACTAAGAGAGTAGGCCTTCCATGAGCAGAAGCACTAATATGTTTTCCATGGGTTAACTCAGATGATTTACCAAACATCTCCAGCATGGAGGTTAAGCAGTAGTATGATTGGTAAAGATACTACAGCAAACTGCAGTTATGGGAATTTTTGTCAAACTGCCAGCTAATGCAACCATTTGCTAGTATAAGTGATATTCAAGTAGAAGTATGCTGCTCTGTTACAGTTTTTTTTTAATTTTCGTTTCAGGTAATGTCCCACTTTTTTGCCCACCACAGCCTCAAGACAGTCCTCTGGCCTCTCCTTCCTCAGTCTGGACTTCTGACCTCCTCAAGTTTTTATTTTTTGTTGTATTTACTAAATATATATACTGACAGCCAAAGACCTGCAACCTCTTTTTCCAGGCATCAGCAAGACCTGGACATACTTTCTTCTGGCTAGTGTTTGCTCTGAAGCAGAGATAGCAGCAGCCCTTTTTTTCCCCATCTTTGCAATGAATCTAAATATGCTCCAGAATGTTTCAAGGGCTACCCATAGCAGCTTGAGAGAAGGTTACTGAGATACAGCAGCTTTATAGGGTCTGGGAACTGGAAACCTGGTCTTCTAGAGAGAGCTGATGTCCCTCAGTCAAATTCTGCAGGAGTGATACAAGTGGAAAGTGAATATTGATTAAAATGAAAGAATGTCTTTTTACCTTTCCATTTTAGATGCAGAGGTAAAACTACTACCGAAATTCAGTTTTAGTTGGCTAGCCAGAATTTCCAGCTAATCCTAAGAATAGTCTTGTCACTTACTCTTAAGCCTATACATCTAAACAGCATGAAGTAAAAATAGCTGAAAGTTTGAAGCATACCATGTCTGCTTAATGCATGCAGTATTGTATATGCAGGCTTGAGTTTCATGCAGCTGTATGTGCTTTCTTCAGTGAGGACATTTAGGGTCTCTTTTGAAGAATTTTCAGTTACAAGTCATGTCAAAATTCATAATACCTTTAAAGTATTGCAGATGAACAGCTAGTGATTAGACTTTTGATAATGAGCAGATACCCCTCAATCAACCTGATGCTAGTGATTTCTGCCTTGTATTAAAAGACCAAAAAAAGCACTTGTTGTCATAGTAGGTACACGTGTTAGCATTTCTAATTCCATAAACACTTCCAGCTGGTGTAGCCAGCCTTATCATCAAATGCAGTAACTGCTGAAAGTCATGTATCCTCAGCCAAAAAAAACTTTGCAGAGAAAGTGTATCAGGTCACCATGCATCTGCATGGACATTGATGCCAGCTCAGGAGAGAAGATACACATAGCAACTAGCAGAAGAAAAGTGGAATCATTTCAGCAGCATATGCTGCTAGCTAAGGGCTGCCAATACAACAATGATATGTAAGTAGAAACTCATTACTGATTAAGTCTTTTGTTAGTCATTCATAAATTTAAGAAAAGTGAACCCAGATTTCAGAAGAACTTTAGGTGTCTGATACCTGAATGTAATTGTCCTCTCAATATTAAATTCAAAGAAGAAACAGCTCAGAAACTTGTGCATAAAAATAGGTATGCTCTTATCAAAGAAATGAAGGTACAAGTTAATGAAGTTGAGTGCTTTTCATCTGCTATCCATGTACATCATCAGCTGCCCTGGAATCAGGGTGCTGGTAGCTCCAAATTCAGGCCATAATTGTGAGCAGACCTAGGGATGGTTCCTTGGAAGTAAAATTGTCCTATATTTTGAGAATAAATCTAGTCCTTGTGGTTATTTTGTCAAATTGAACACTCACAAGTGGTTAGTTGAACTAAAAAAGGTGGTATTGAAGTTATGATGAGAAATCTGTAGAATATCAAGTAACCTCCTACTGTTACGTGAGGGCCTGTGGATTACTCAACTAATCTGTAATAAAGCTTTCCCTGTAAAAGTAAACTCTCCAAAGTAGAAATTGATATGAAATTTCCTTTGGGCTCAGTACTCAGCTCTCAGACCTGGGAAATAAATGTGGTCCGTAACAAACCTAATAGGGGCTCAAATGCTACACAGCCTCCTCTGGTGACCCCAAGGTAATCATTCTTTTCCTTAGTGCTTCTGTTGCTATTTTTCCTTTGATGGAAACTGCACATCTTGGTCACTGACGTTCTGGGAATTCACTAGCTTCCCCTGCAGTGGAGCATGACCATAGGGCTCCTCAGCTTTATTTCACAGAGCCATACCAGGCAACTAGTATCTCTGTGGTGCGAAAAATTTGCAGAGTATATGACAGGAAAATGTTAGGTGTTGATAATATGCAATTATACATATTATAAATTTTGCAATTATTTCACATTCAGTACCTTTCCTTGGTGAAATTTGAAACGGAGTAATTCTTGTATCACTTGCCTTTAGCTTTTGGCATTTAACAACAGTATTGGCCATTACATCAGTGTTACATTTAGTCATGGGGAAAGAAGTTGCTGTTAACAGTCTCGGGGGATAGGAATCAAGGGCAGAATTGGTTTAAACTGACCCTGACAATGAAGTAGTCTCATTGCAGGGCTCTGCAGCCAGGGCCCATTAAAATAATTGGGTTTTTTCCCTTGCTGTTTTTGAAACACTGAAACTTTGTCAGCATTGAAACAGAATGGACTGCCAGTAGTTGTAAGATGGCAATGACATCTCTTTTGATGTTTGTTGTCCTAATTCTGCTGAGTGTAACACATGAAAGTATAGGCTACCCTGTGACAGATTTATGCAAAGGAAATAAAAATCTTAGTACCTCCATTATCTGCCCCTTTTATTTTTATTTTGCTCTGGCATCTTTAGGGTTTCCAGCTACACCAATTTCTGAAGGGGCTGTTCTTCCAAGAATAACTTTCTTGGAGGGGAAAAATGAAGAAGAATAATTCTGCCATATGTGTTTTTTAAGTTTCCATAAAGAAATACTGGGGTTTTATCTCTTCCAGGAAATATTTTTTGTACTTAGGGAGCAAACACTGGACCTCTGAATTAGTTCAAGAAAATTGGATACCTGTTGTTATTCCAGGAATTACTCCCTGAGGATGCTAAGGAAAATATTTTCAGAGTGGCATTAGACAGGCACTAGAACAGGTTGCCCAGAAGGGAAATGGAGCCTGTATTCAAACTCATCTGAGCAAAGCACTGAGCAGCCTGACCTGACACTGCAAGCAGTCCTGCCCTGAGCAGGTGCTTGGACTGGGTGATACCCCATGCTCTCTTCTAGAGTCACTTCTTCTCATAGTTATTATCTCTGGGGACTTCCACAGAAAGTGCTAATTTCTTCAACTCTTGCACCACAGTTTATAACAGATCCCTGTGCTCAGGACCACATACTCGAACTTGGGCCTTTAGTAAAATAAAATAACTGACTGAGGAGGAGAAAATTAGGTTTTTCACAAATTAAGTGGGTATTTAAAAAGTGGGACACTTTTCTTAGGATCTTAGCCAAGAACAGAATAATCTTGGTTATCAATAATAGAAGGTGAATTTCTTTTCACAGGAACTGCTTCTATAGCAGCCTAATACCAGTTTCTTGAATGGGGTTAGCTCTGATCTATATATCTTGAGATGAGGACCAGGTCACTGTCTCTTAATAGCATTGATGCCCACATATTTTCATGTGCTTGCTCTTCTGAATGCCATTTCACATAGTCAGCAATACTGAAAGTTTGCAACTAGCCCTAAAACAGAAAAAAAACCCCACTGAGTTCATGTTTTGCTTTAGCTGAGGAATAGTCTAGATTTGCTTTCTGTCGGGTATTGGGTTTGGACCACAAACTGCTAATCCACAGATGGAACTAATTCAACCTGCAGGACTATTTGTGTTCAGATTTTTTTCTCAACCCATTGGGTTGTAAACTGTTCATTTGCAGAAAATGTCATTACTTGTGCATCTTCCTTGGATAGTCGGAGATCTGATTCCATTATTTGACTCGGTTTTGTGGGTTTCTTTCAGAGCTTGCAACACTTGTTTCTTGCTGGCTGAGTCTCTGGGGATGTTAGAGGCAAAGACCAGCATGTTTTTTTGCATTTAGCCTTCTCTAAATATCTTATGTCCCAACACACAAACATGTGGTGCCAGCTCATGCAGTGGCATGGGCCACGCTACTGCCTGAATACAAGCGTCACACAGGATTCAGCTGCATCACTTTCCTGCCTCTACACTTCCCCCTCTCATTCTTCCTCAGTCTTGTGCCTGTAGAGTCAAAGTTTGTGGGACACAAGCTGAATGCAAAGATCTGATTCACCCATTTCAACTGAGGGACTGAAATTAGGATTGTCTTTGCACTAGGCTATTTTAGTAGTCTGTTAAGAGACTTTTTCAGGAGAGTGTTAAGGTTGAGCTGAGTAAAAGGGTTCCCCTTGTCTTTCAAAAGGGAATTAACAATGAATACAACCCTAACTAAAGTACCTGGCTAACTATTTGGAGTTAGGTGAGATGCAACCAGACAGAATACAAATGCTGACAAGGCCAACCCTAATCTAAACAGGCTGGAGCAGCAATACCAAGCTACCTGGTCTGTGTGGAGGTCCAAACCAGGCTATATGCAGGAGCCACAGAAAATAGAACAGAGGCATGGAATAGTTTTGGGAGGCAGAACAGCAGTGGGTAGAGGAGGGAGAAAATTAGGTCCTGAGCTGAGGAGGTGAAAAACAGGAAGAAGAAGAGAGGAAGATGAAGGTATGGTAGAAAGTCTTCAGTTATGGGAATATGTATTTGGGCTTTGGGAGAAATGTAGAACCCCTAAATCCTGGCAGGGTCCAGAACTGTGTAAGGTCTGCCTTGGTGCAAATAAGTGGTCTGCACATCACTCTGTACTTTAGCCCTTCCACCCTCTTACAGAATGAAGCCCAGCAGTAGCTCAAAAACAATCCATGAGATGGAGATCCTGATTTGGATTTTAATCGGCCCCCTAAACACAGAGTGACAAATAAGTTTGGAAGTACAGGAAAGGTGAAATGTGAAGAAACTTAAAAGAAGAAAGAAATGCAAAGCTGGCTAAAATATACTGGATTCTGTAGGAATTTCTTTTTCTTCCCTTGGTTAAATATTTCCAGATCATGTATATAGTTGTCATTTTGTCAGTATTTAGTAATTGTCCACTAGTCAATACCAGGTGCATCTTGCTAGTCTCCCACACTTCTGGGGTCGCAGAGCTTTCTCTAATTCCTGTCAGCTTTATCAGCTGTTACTCACATGTTTTTTTAGGATCAGAATTCAGTCTTCTGCAAAGCATGTCCTGCAGTGCTTTGGGCCTCCTATCACACTGAAACTTGTGTGTGTGAATAACTGCAGTGGATCCACTCTACTCCTTCTAGCTTCTGAGCCCACATTTCATGCAATTTTGTCTCATTAGACACACAGCATCTTTCAGCATTTTAAATTTCAGGGGTTTTTGGAAGACATTTACTTCACCCATGAAATGCAAGGAATGAATATGCTGGCTTCATGTCTAAGGCAGGCACATAGAGGAGAGAATGGGGTCTAGCAGTGTGTTTCAGTTTTCATCTTAGAGGTTTTCTAATTTTTCTCTGACCATCTATGTTTGCCTATGATTATTCTATTATTAATCTTGTTATGGTACCAGATTAATTTTATAAATATGCAATTAGAGGTGGGCCCAGCCTGAACATTTGTGTGTGTTTGTGTGTTTATCTTTGCCTCTGTGTGTGTGAGGCTTATTTCCAAGGAATCAAATCTAGATCCAAGTCCAAAGTCCTCAGATGGTCCCTGTCACTGCAGAAGGCTAAATCAAAACAGCTGAGCACAACTTTGAAGACATTTATATTCTAAATCCTGGTCCAAATGACTTGAATTCCTTTTCTTCTCCCATCCCTTTAATCTAGATTAAAGATAAGACCTTGGAAGCACAGGAAAAAGAAAAGACAATATCAACAGTTGATATTAATTGCCTTTTATCAATCCCTGAAGAGTTCTCAAAATATTTAAACAATCTGATGTAAGTAAAAACATTAATAAACTAAATGTGAGAAAGAAGAAAAGCCATTAATTACCACATAGTTTAAACATCATATCTGATAAGTAACAAAGACCTCTAAATGTAACAGATAAAAAAAGATAAAACAGAAAGCATAGTAAAGAAAAACTGAATGGCATAGAGGTCACATGAATTAAATAACTCTAATGTCTTTCCAGAACATCAAAAAATCATTAAAAGCCTGGAAGAACTGAGTTCTGAATTAAGTCTTCATCAACATCCGAAAGGCTTCCCCCTCCCTTCTATCCTAACATTTTTCCTAAGGCTTCATGTTTAACACGTAAAAACCATATAATTGTCATTAAAAAAAGAGTAAATTTTTACCATTCGTGGAAGATTAGAACTTTGTAAGAAGTAGGTGGGGTAATTAAGCCTTAAGCCAAGACTACATTCAAGGTCTGAAAGAGGATCTCTATATGTAATATATATGGAATTTATTTGTTTAATTATTACGATTATGCACTGTGTTTGCTAACCAGTTATATTTAGTAAGTGTCAGTTACTAGCAGACTCACTTGATTTAAAGTTAGAATATCTGTTAATTTGTTATGCTTTACGTTGTAAAGTAGTAGAACCCAAATTTTTACCGAAAAGATCCCAGTCAGTGCAATTTGCAAAAGTTTGTGTTGGGCTAGGTAACCCAAGTTTTTGGAAAAGAAAGTGTTTCACACATGGTTTGTTTTTCCCTGATCTTGAATGGACAGATACCTGAAGCCCACCGTTGCTCATGAAATACAAGGCCTGTGGGCAGGCAACTGCTCAGCATCCTCTGCCCTGCACTTCCTTCTCTCTTGTGCTGGAACCTCCTCACCTTCTTCCTTAATGCTTTACATTGCTAATGTTCTTCTCTTTCATCAGTTTACTCTAAAAAAGTGAAGCAGTGGACTTTAATATACTTCACTTTAGGGTAGCAAGTATATTTTTTCTGGGTTTGCTTGCATTTACTTATAAGAAATTACATTTTTATGTAACCCTACAATAATTTCATTAAGATGAAACACTGGGGGCATTTCCATTGAGATGAAGGATATGTCAGGGTTTTAAGACTGTTTCTCATGTGGTTCTTCAGTGACATATATTTTTTCCTGTTAAAAAGAAAAAAAAAAAAAGAAAGGAAAAAACCAACAAAGGGAATTGGCCTGGGGAAAATGCCACAGAGATACTGTTAGGTCTGACTTAAAGCCAAGCAGCATATGCAGGGTGAATGCTCAGTCCACCCATTGTGCTTACAGCCACAGGGGGCTGAGAATAATACCCTGTGAGATTTTACTAAAATTGTGGTAAAATATTCTGTTATAGCTGCCTCTGTTTCTGAAATCAGAAACCTTAGTTTTTATTTTAACTTATATTATCTACTTTGACCTAGGTTTTTGTTTCTATGTAAGTACTACATTATTATGCACTTAAAGTAGTACTGTGAAGAAAGTGCAGCCTGCTTCTTGACACAGCAACATCAACAACTGCAACCCAGGTACCGCTCTTATTGCAATGTAGGTGATGAGCTGCCAATAAGCCCATGGCTACAGAGGTTATGGCCATAGTGCACTTACTAGTCAGTTCTTTCCCCAGAAAGCAGCCTATGAAAATCTATTTCAATCTAGTTTAATTTTGAGCAACATTTGGATTGTTTTAATTTGTACTAAGACAACTTTTAGGCTTATAACAGAATTAGGAAGGTGAAGAGAAGAATCACTTTTGTTCATTTTTAACTCTTCCGTGCTAACAACAGTGTGGCTTACCAGAGAATCTGATCCACCTCTGACAGTTTTTATTTTCCTTTCAGTTTAAATAAGAAAAATAACGTAGGACCATCTGAGAGCTTGAAAGTATGGAAGTGCAAAGTGAAGAGGGCAGAGCATGCTGTGCTGGCTGGTCTCCCATGAAACACACCCTTTAAGGGCAGAGACCTGGTGCAATCACTATCTTCTCACACCACTGAGGTGGCCAAAGCACAAGGTGGTTCC
The DNA here is from genome assembly GCA_038380795.1 of Pyrocephalus nanus. Classification (NCBI taxonomy): domain Eukaryota; kingdom Metazoa; phylum Chordata; class Aves; order Passeriformes; family Tyrannidae; genus Pyrocephalus; species Pyrocephalus nanus. The sequence continues at coordinate 28,320,454 of CM076263.1, read as the reverse complement.
TGAAATTGCAAGCACAGCCCTGGTCTGTGCTGGTGGCAGTGCAGCATTGTGCTGCCTCTTGCTCAGGGCTTGGAACAAATCTGCTGTTCAGCCTTAAGGAAAAGAAAGTTTGTTAGCTAGAGTATTAGCTACAACCTTCAAAACAAAACTTGTTATTATATTGTCACAGAATGCCTGTAGATTTATGAGGCCTTGGGAATCCAATAAATTAATCACAGTAGTACTTGTTTGTTTTTGTAAAGATTTGCAAAACAAGTAATAAAGTGTTGATGTGATTTCATTTCTTTACTTAGAAATGCATTAGATATTGTTCTGAGTCTAGTTTTCTTCTTTAAAATTAACTGTTCTAGGATACATCTAAAAAGCCATGAGTTGCTTAAATCTGATTAGGATTTAAGGAGTCACAGTCACAAGTTTTATCAAAAACCATTAGATCCCAAGTTTGATCTTAACTGTATTTGTTCTTTAGCTGCAATAGTAATCCATAAATTTTACAAAAACTACATGATGCAATTTATATTATTACAAAGAACTAGCTAGAGGGTGAAAAAAGGAACTGACTTTCCAGTAAAATAAATGGAAATATCAAATGGTTTTACTTTATCTCTTGAAGGAATAAATAACTGAATAGAAATTTTCTACTTAGGAACTCAGATGTTTTTTGCTAGGACTGCTAAAAAACTTAAAAACTGTTTCATAATTTGCCAAATTACATTCAACTGCATAAGCTAATAAAATATAAAGGATCAATTGCAGTAGTTCTTAAGAGGAGTTAATTCAAAAGTTGATGTATTAAGCATTCTTCAGAATCTAATTCTGTTCTTATACTCATCTTACTTTGAATCAGAAAACACCATGTCTTACGCCTAACACATTGGAACTGCAGACATCCCTACACACTGCAACAATGGCAGCCTGAGCTTCTGGGGACACATGCTATCTGCATGCTACATTGCCTCTTGAAGAAGTCTGTTTTCTCAATTGATGACATTGCATAGCTTTTATATTTGGCAAGGCTTTTTCAGTAGAGCGACATGATGTGAAATAGAATAACCTGATGAAATACAATAAGTTAATAATAGTGCTGTACACAGAGCACCTTTCATCATGACAGATCCCAAGGAGTTTTACACAGTGGACATTTAAAAGTTATTCTTCACCCACCACTGAAACGCACTTAGAGAAGTTAGAGAAGAATAGGGTAACCATACCATGCCAGGAATAACAGCTTTTTTGAGTAAGGGAAGTTAAGAAAATGTCTTCGTATGAAACAATAATGGGAATATTTAGGGATGCTGGATTTAATTACTAACATTTGCATTTGGTCAACGTGTTTAAAGGGTTTCTTGTAAATACATGAATCAGTAATAGAAATACAGTTATCCATAAATATTTAATTTTCCACAAGTTCTTGTGACTTTATTTCATCTTTTCTCAGAAATAGCACCTTAAGCAGCAGAAAAGAAGAAAAAACCCACATGTATTTAAAAATTGTTTCAAAATTTACTCAAATTAAAAAATGCCATGTAGTCATGAAAAGTTCGCTCTAAAATGCTCACATTTTTTTTCCTGAAATACTAGGCAACTTTAACTCTTCCGTCTGGTGTAATTCAACAAAAAAGGCATTTTGTCCAAGTACAATCCTGTCACATCAGAATCTGAGTTGAGGTGCCATTCTGTGCAGTACAATACTGGCAGTGGCAAGACTGATGTTATATTTGCTCTCAGTGGCTCATGATACAATATGCATATACTGATACTGGGAATATCAGAACCAGTGGAACTGTGAGCTATCAGCATTTACGGTACAGATTTATCACTCTTGATTAAAATGCGATTGAAGTGCCATAAATTATCCGATCCATGGTATTTGTATGATTTTTGCAGCCTTTACTAGTTGGAAAATCATTAAAAGAATGAACTTCTTCCTTTTCAGATTAGGTCTATTTGTTGTGGGCTAACAGTATTCCTCATCAGTGGGATCGACTGATGTGCTGCACAGTCTGCAGCCTGGTCATGTGTTCTTGCTGCAAAGAATTATTGCAAAATGGAAATGATTATATGAAGGCAGTTAGGGAGAGATAGTGGGATCATATAATCCTCTGTTTTCTGATACTTACTGTAGCATGTAAATCAGCATCAGTGACATTTATGACACTGTACATATAGGAAATCTAGCCAGTTATGAGAGAAGAATTTTTTTGATACTTCTTGAAAACTTAGAAAATTATTGTAAATTGGCTGGAAATTTATAACAATTATGACAGTAGATTAAGCTGGTAATGAATTATCCATACAGTGTCACAGGGTTTAGTCTCATTGCATGTCAATATTGATTCAATGGAAAAGGATAGCAAACCTACAGTAATTAGGTTTGGAAAGTTAAGTAAACGTGCAGGAGGCCAGAAGTAATAATGAAGTACACACTAAGAGGTAAGGAATATGGGTTGGAAGCATTATACTCTGATTCATTATGAAAAAATGCAACCTAATATAACTACAGAATCTATATATCTATAAATCTAATGGAAATCAGCAAAAATGAAAGCTAGTGACAATGGATGGCAGTTTAGGTATGTGTAACATGATCTAGTGCCTAAATAAAAAGTATGTTTCAGGGCTAGACACTCATAGAAGGCAGTAAGGGGCAGCAGAGGCTGGGTTACAAATTGGGTTGAAAAACTAAACCTATCTTCAGCTCTGACAGGAGAGTCAGCAGTGCTGGGCAATAGCCATATAGAGCTCTTATGCTTGATACCCTTCTAAAATGTGTAAAGCATCACTCATGGTTTTTTTCCCCACTTCTATAAAGAAAATTCTCTTATTGTCTCCCTCCTTGAGGCCTCACTTGAATATCTATCTCACTGATATCACAGAAGTTACCTTCAAGTTATGATGTAAACCTATCCCGCATATCTCAGATTTCACTCTCATACCAATCCTCCATTCCAGGAAAATTCCCTACAGACTATAAAAAAGGAAAATAAATCTTTTTCATAGAATTTTTACCAACTCTACAGAATTCTCCAGCTTGAAAAACCTTACAGCAAAAAAAATACTGGGAGGGGGAATCATGCAGTAATTAAGGCTTTAGCTGATGATCAGGAAGGTTTCAATATATACCCTACTGAAGCCTGGATCACCTATTTGATCCCAGCATTGTTCTGGCTCTCATTCCTCATCCTTAAAATGGATTTAATAGTCCCTCTCTACATCACAGGGGTCTTGTGAGAATAAATATGCCACAGATGGTAAAGTACTCAGACATAAAGTCCTGAGGGCCAGAGGAAGTCAAAAGTTATATCCTTGTATTGGACTTTAGAATAATTTGAAATTGAATGCACAAAGCTTTCAGAGAACATGCTAGAGACAATTGCCTAACTTACAGGCATATTTTATTCAATGAATTAAATTTCCATTATGCTTATGAATTGTCCATGAGTGGTTTAGGAATACAAGAATTCCCACTCCACTAGGAGGAGAATTTAATAGAAGGCAGGCACTGTGGCACTGCAGCAGGGAGAGAACTTTCAGGGTCCCCCAGCACCAGCCTCCCAGCTCTCCACTGTCTGTGCAATACTCACCCACAGTTTGGGTTTTGCACATACATGTTATTTGGTTGATTATTTTCCCGTTTTGTATTTTTTTTTTAATTTTTTGATGTCTCCAGGTATGCTCTAAGACTCAATAGAGAACTGAATGGGAATGAAGGGATGCTTTTCTCAGAAGAGAAACCAAAATGAACCCATCACCATCAAGCTGTTGCAGACATGGATGGAATTTAATGAAGATGTCATCCCCCAAAGAGAAGCATCTCAGCGTCAGCCAGCCTACCTCATGTGTTTTAGCAGTGATGCTCTGTGTGTGGTAGTGCTTAGCCGTATGTTAACTACTACATTTATAAACTTGACCTATTTTCGGAGACTAGACAGGATCTGTGTTTGTGTGGATTTGGGGCTTGGTCTAAATATTTACAAATATTTACAAACAAGGCCTTGCTTTTACCAGTGTATACTCTGCCTGCATTTCTAATCTGGAACTGTTTTTTTCAGTAATAGTCTTCTATCTTTTCAACACTCTGGTTTGACCAAAAGACATTTTTTTCTTGATTAAATCTGTTTCCTTTACAACAGCTTTTCATCAGGAAAAGACTCATTCATGCTCAAGATCACTTTCTTGTTACACAAAACTGCTAGTTGACCTTATCAACACGCTTATTGTCATTAACTAATTCTTACAGCAAGCTTTGACATCATTTTCCCTTACTGAGCAGCTAGCACGTGGAAGCAAAGGCAGAAAGAATATGCAATATTCCTCCAGGCCACAAAGAAATCATTAGCAGAAGACAGATTAAAATCCTGATTCCTTGTCAATTATTTAGATGATGCTTTTTCCTTGCTAACTTTCTCTCTTGTTTAGCACACTAATGCAGTACAGGTCTTCTTAGAGCACTTCCATTTGGTCCAGTGCTTCAGAGGAACATAACAACTACAATAATAATAGCTGAACCCGCTTGGGTTTTGTACAGAGGCCAAGAGAAGAACTGAAATAGAGATAAAGCACAGCTGTGGGAGTGGGGGGCATGATTTTGAACTTCTGTAAGGTAAAGCTGCCTAAATATGACTAGGTAGCAGCTAACTAAGCTCTTCCAGCTTATTGGGAAGGAAACCATCACGGTTGTTTCATAAGCCCAGTAAATCTGCCTTATTTTACAGAAATAAGCCTAAACTGTGTGTGTCCCCCTGTCCCCCTTGCCTTTAATTTGAATGCTGGGGTTTTTTTTCTAGGAGAAATGGTGACTTATTCTGTGGGAAGTTATCTGCAAAACTCTTCAATGTGGTATATAATTCTTTTCTTTTTTCAGTCTTTAAAAGAAAAAGAGAGAGAGAAAACTTTTAGGTCTTGGCTACTTTTTTTCTATTAAATATGTCTTGGCACTTGCCTAGATTATGGAGTAATCGCTTGCACAACATCACCCTTTAAATAGGTCAGCCAAAACTCTACATCCAAATACACTCGAAGCACTGCTCAGATCTCAGACTTTTACAGTTGGGTTCTGTCTCTCTAATGGTCTGAATCAAAATTCTGGATATATCCAAATACCCTGAAGCAAGGGTATTGCAAATGCAGTTCCAGAATGTCTGGCACAAGTCTTTCATTTTCAGCTAAGGCTTCTTTTTTTATTCTCATCTTTTTTCCTCTTCCATTCAGTTAAGGCAAAAGCACATTGTTACTTTATGAAATCTAGAAGAGATTATTTTCCAGGATGTTTGATATTCATATGTGAAAAATGATAAAGTGATTAACTTGCAACACATCTTGACTGAAATCCACAGAGAAGAGTAAAAACATGGAAATTCAGCACATATGTTTTGTAAAGAAAACCTATTGTCCTCTCTGGGAGGCTTTATTTCCCGAGCTTTTTAGGCAACGCTTCTTTGGCCCATAAATCAATATGGAGGAGGTCCTGGTGCTCAAGCCTCTGTTACGAGCTACAATTGCAGAAGGGTTGTATGTGTAGTAGGATAGGCATGAAAAGTCTGGAAAAGGCCTCTCAGGACATTACAGTAGTTGTGAGTATTTGAGGTAATCACATTATGTACAATGCTTATTGTTTTATTGTGGCTGATACTTGGCTTTCTGTCTTAAAAGCAGTGTCAGAAGTCTAATTAATCCTGAACCCTCATAGTGACACATTTTCCGGAGGATATGCAGACTAAGACTAATTTTTCTGTGTTTTTTTTTTTTAAAGTCTCCCCTTGATTTCCTTTTTAGCTCTATGCTTTTGTTCCATACAAGCATAGGAGAAGATCTCAGTATTTGCTATGTCTTACCCCCCATGATATAATTTTTCATAACTGTCTTTAATTGAATGGAATTAACTTTCCTTTAGAAGTCTACAAAATATAAGGTGTGCTCAGATGCCTAAATACATGCATTAGTACCATTTACTTTAGCCCAGTCTGGTTTTGTGACTGAACTGTCTAGAAGAGCTTGGTTTTGGCATATTGAAACCTGTCTTCTGGCCACAGGTACTTGTATTCAAGCATTTCCTTTCAATAAAAATATTAATTTCCTATTTACAAATTATTCTGTGCATAATGACAAAAGGGATTTATAGATACTTTCTTCTCCTATTCTTGCCCTTTTAATCATCTGTTGAGCACTTAAATTTGCTCTTTTGGCATTGTTATCTCCCTCTATCCTTTCTGCAGTAACAGTTTTGATGCCTCATTCATCTCAAAAAATGCAGTTTTGCACGTTGCCTCAGATTTCAGCTGCACCTTTTTCTCCACTTTGCCTTGGTCCTGCCCTCACTGTTGGGTCCCCTATGCCAGCAAATATGGACAAGAGTGATAGCTTTACTTCTGTGAAGACTAGTGCTGGATAATAAAAAATAGATTATCCCAAGCTTGTCACATGCCTTCTCTAACTACCAGCAGTCTCAGTACTTTGTTGTGTCCTTCATCTTTCCTCAATTCACAGCTTCTGCTTTCCCTTTTTTACCTCATCCCCTCCAAACTCAAGAGATGGAGAGATTCATGCCAAAGGAAGCTTTCTCCCTCTGTTCTAGCTCTAGGGCACCTGTAAGTCATGGTAAATAAACAAACATTCCTCAGGCAGTTGGGAGGCACAGTTCTGCCCAAGGACTGCATATGCTGAAGGCTTTAACTTTTTTTGCTTGCTGGGCTGTGCTGCTCTTCCCAAGGTTTCAGCACCCACTTCCACATCTGGTGCAGAAGACTGTCTCAGGTGAGGTTTGACCTTTCTATCTCATTGAATGGATATCAGTTCCATACTAGAGCAATGCCTGAAAGTCCCTCCAAGTTCCCATGAACAATGTACTGCACAAAAATACTGCAAAAGAGGAGCCTTTACCCCAGATTAGTCAGTCTTTGGGGCTTGCTTTTTTTTTTTTTTTTTTTTTTTTTTAGCCCAAGTACTCATATTAAGACAGTCTGTGCCTGAGACCATGAGAAAGGAGATGCTCTTCTTACATTCCCATGCTGCAAACACCCAAATCTGACCCTAAGTTTTGCTGCTTTTTTTCAAGTCCTAGTTATTACTGGCATGATTCATTTTTTGTTTTGTAATAGTACCCAGATGTCCAAATCAGGATCCTGCTGTGCTTAACACCATAGAAACATATAAGAAGAAACAGGCTCTGTTCTGGAGACCTTAAAATTTAATTTAGGAAGCAAAAGTAATATTGTAAATAAGGTGAGATGGGCATAAGTGTGACCAGTTCCTGTAGGCTGGCACTGGTCACCAAAGAACAGTGCTAAGTCATGCACTAGGAGTTCTATGATGTAGGAGAGCACTGGTCACTGGGCCACTGTGGGTCTATCATCAACCATTAGCTGATGTCATTCTCTTCACATCAGGAGCAAGTCCTGAAACAGAACTTGAATTTAGTAGACAAAGCCATGGAGACTGCGAGGGAGGCATATGGCTTAGTTAGTTTATTTCCTTTATCGCTCTAAGGACGGAACAGAAAATCCCTGGCAAGGTAATGCTAGATAGACTTGGGGAACAAAAGCTGTAGAAAAGTATTAAAGAGGGAAAAAAGCTCCCTCATGCAGCAATGAAGGGACAAATCCCAGTTCAGACAAGGAATAGTCATATCTCAATGAGAAAGTGGTGGAATAAAGACTGTAACTGAAAGAATGAAGAAGAAGAAAGCGGTTTCAAAAGTTAAGCATTTTTATTTAGTACAATAATAATTCCCCTTTGAATCTGAAACACCTAATTTTCTATTTTCTATTCGTGAATTACTAAGGACTGTATCCAATTTATTATTTTATTAATAAAAGCACATTTTTCTAACAGATAACATAAGTAATTTCTGGGAATAGTGGTCATTTTGCCTGGGGTATAGGAGAAACATGCTTTTCATTTAATCGACCATTTGGTGGCAGTACACGTTAGTCTCTCTTTTGGAATGATATGTTATTCATCATATCTCAACTTTGTTGCTCTTAAATTTGTTAAGTGCAGGAATGAAATCTCTGTATGAAGACTGCAATGCTAAGGGATGAATTCGTGTTCTTAAAAGCCACTAAGATGTATATGGGACATTCATATGAAGAAAAATAGTGTCCATTAACATTAGATAGTAAGTCTTTCAGATGTGACAAAGCAGTTCATTTTGCTTCCTACCATTGTTTCTTCTAGTATTGTGACATATTTTTATAGAAATTATGCTTATAATGAAGTACCACAGTATGCCTGCATTATTTTCTTCTTTACATGCAAATTAAGATGAAGACAAAATAATATTAATGGCATGCACACAAAGAAATTCCACCTACATGACAAAGAAACCACTTCCAGGACTTCCCCTGGTAAGAAGCATGTGTTACCACACGCCTGTAACTCAAAGTGCACTACACCATGGGTGAACAGTTCTATCTGGTACAGTTTAGAGAAACGAACAATATCCAGTTTTTAAAACAGCACAGCTGTTGGCAGATCGAAATACTAAGACTTATTAAATCAAACATATATGTATAATAATGAAATCAGATTTCTATTTCCAGTGCTTGCGTACTAGATCAGAGTTTTAAAATTAAGAGGAGGGAGGTAAAAAGCGATCAATTATGATGCTCATAGTGGTTGATACTGCTAATCTCTGTTTTGATCCAAGCAGCATTTCATTAGACTGTTTATTTTCACTAAGATGCTTTTTGAACTTTTTTATTGAGCTACGATGCTTCTTGGGAAGTGTTTCTGGCTGTGGACAAATACAATCTGCAGTAGAGTAAGCTTGTGGAAAAAAAAAGCTCATTATGGCAACCTGAAACCAGGAAAGGATCCTAGAAAGGGACTGAGCAGGGAACCTATAAAAGCAGTGACAGGATGGAAGGGCAAAAGGACACTGAACTTCAGTGCTGGATAACAGTCCAGCTTCAAACTAAACAACATGTAGTCAGGTTGTATTAATGTTACTATGTGCTCTGAAGCAGGCTGCAGCCACCTGCAAGTCTTTCCTGGAAGCACAGAAATTTCTGAAATACAAACATGGAGGAGCAGAATGCACAAATTATCAAATAGATATCTAAGTATTTATGCATGGTAATGCAGATCTATCTGAAAAGGGAGAATATAAGCTTTGCATTTTCAATTCCCTGTGAATATTAAAAATTTAATTCCATAAATGAGCACCTGAGTTAACAGCCTTAACTTTGGAAGTCCCTCACTTTTCAACATGAGCTTTAGGTGCACCATGAGCTAATACAAACATACTAGTTTGCATTAGCTCTTGGTTTTGCTAAATGCTTGAATAGAGAACTGGTGGTTTAATTTGACCTTCTCTGGTTTGACAGTCTGGCTTCCTATAATTTATAGGTTTACATTTACTCAGTACAGGACATTTATAAAACTTCTCAACACCTGTCTGCAGTAGACAAGTGTTACTACTCCTGAGTTTTGGGTTCTGGAAGTGAAAGAACCAAACTATTTAAAATATTGCAATGCCTTACAGTGATCAGAAATATAGAAATAGCAACATTCTTGAGGTGGGACTTTTAGTAGTTTCTGAGCCATTAATATATCCTTCTTGCTTTTGTGCACATATATTACCCGATGTATTACCTGAGAACACCATCTGATTCAGTTAAGAATTTAGATATTAATTTAAAGCATAGCTTTTTCCAGTAAGAACCCAATTCGAACTAAGAATTACTAGGTATCCTTGAAAACTGTTTGATATTTTCTGAAGAGGCTTGAACATACTTAATTTTAATAGTTAGCAGTAGTTGCAGTGTTTGAGTGGTACCTGCAAGTACTTATTCCTACCACTGGAAATACCCAAGTTACTGTAAATCAGACAAGGCTTGGGACTTTAACTGAAGACCTCAATAACAGAAGAGGTAGAGCTGCCACCTTCTCTTCACCCTCAACAGCTGTAAAGGAGCTCTCCTGTATCTCCTAAGATAAAAATATTTTGCTCGCTAAGGAAAGTTTCTTAAAGTTTACAATTTCAACAGCTAAAAGGAAGATAAGCAATATAGCAGGCCCTGATATCATAAGCTATTGTTGGCAATAGGTGTTGCCTGATTTTTAAGGAGCATGCGCTTCAGTTGCAGGAGTGATTTGTGACAAGGAAATTTTCCTGGAAGATGGATAGACCGATTGCACACTTACACAGTTATTTTGTCTCCATTAGGAAGGATCTGAGTTTCCTGAGCTTGCCTATGCCAGGACTTTGTCATATAAACTTGTCACCATATAGCCATGCATTAACTTGGCCACTCTGTGTTTATATTTTGCACACCATATTCTGTAGTAAGTACAAACTAACTTATTTCTGCTGCCCTTAAGGAGTGAATTCCCTGAAGAGTAGGCACCAGGATAGTTAACACAAACAGCCCTATACCTACACCATGCTTGCAGTGACTTGCTCATCTGCCAGGAATCAGAGTACACAATAAAATCCTTCTGAAGACAGCCTTGCTTCTGTTTCTGGAGTGAAGTGGATGGAAAAATGTACCCGTAGCCATATATTTTCCTGCTATCCATGGGGCCTGCCAAATTGTGTGAAAACTACAATCTGCCTTGCCCTCACTAAGATTTTTGTATTGTGGTAGTCAAAATAGTTAAGAACAATTCAATTTTTCTTATAAGGAAGCCCAGTAAATAAATTTAAGGGTTGGGTTTTTTAAAACTCTAAACCTACCCAATCTTTCAAAATAGTGAGTCTGTCAGTGAGAATAGTAATTCCAGTATGCATCTACTATTTCCTGAGTTGGGGCACAAATATCTTTAAGTAACATGATTCTTGGCCAATGGGTACAAAACCCATAAACTTTTACCTTGGAGAAATCCTACTGAAAAAAACATATTTATGTTTTAAAGGAATTACTATCTTCTCACTTGCAGTGGAACCATCTGGGCTCAAATTGCTTGTACTCTTCTTCCTTGTAGTTATAAATTTATTACCATAGAATCATAGAATATGCTGCGTTGGAAAGGACTCATCAGGATCATTGAGTCCAACTCCTGATCCTGGACAGAATGCCCCAACATTCCAACCATGTGCCTGAGAGGGTTTCCCAAATGCTTCTTGAACTATGAATGTCTTAGTGCTTTGACCACTTCCCTGTTCCAGTACCCGACTACCCTCCGGGTGAAGAATCTTTGTAATACCCAAACTAAACCTCCCCTGACTCAGCTTCATGCCATTCCTTTGAGTCCTGTCCCTGGTTCATGAGGGTGAAGAGATTAGTACCTGCCCCACTGCTTCCCTCACGTGGATGTTGAAGACCATAGTAAGGTCTCCGCTCAGTCTCCTCTTCTCCAGGGTCAACAGACCAAGTGACCTCAGCAGGTCCTCATGAGGCTTCCACTCCAGACCTGTCACCATCTTTGTTGCCCTCCTTTAGGCACTCTCCAATAGCCTAATGTCTTTTTTTATACTGTGGCACCCAAAACTGCACCAAATATTCAAGATGAGGACACCTCAGTGCAGAGCAGAGTGGGACAATCCCCTCCCTTGACCAGTTGGCGATGCTTTGCATGATACCCCCAGGACACGGTTGGCCCTCCTGGCTGTCAGGGCACTGCTGACTCCTATTCAACTTACCAACAACCAGGACCCCCAGGTCCCTTTCCACATCACTGCTTTCTAGCATCTTGCTCCTTGTCTATACACACAACCAGGGTTGCCCCATCCCAAGTGCAGAATCTGATGCTTGCCCTTGTTAAACTTCATATGGTTGGTGATTGCCCAGCCCTCTGATTTGTTGCGGTCTTTCTGCAGGGCCTCTCTGCCCTCGAGGGAGTTGACAGCTCCTCCCAATTTAATGTCATAAGCAAATTTACTTAGTATTCCTTTAAGAGTCTTGCATCTAGGTTGTTTGTGAAGACATTGAAGAGAACTGGGATGAGGATGGAGCCCAGGGAAACCCCACTAGTGACTGGTCACAAGCCTCATGTTACCTCATTCATTATAAGGCTTTGTGAGTCAGTTGCTCAACCATCATGTAACACGGCTATCCTGCTGTGTGCTGGACATTTTGTCTAGAAGGATAATGTGAGAAACAGTATGAAAAGCTTTGCTAAACTAAAAAAAAAAAATTACATCTACTGGCTTTCCTAGATCAGCTAGGTTGATTACTCTGTCATAGAAGGAAATCAGGTTCTCCCTCATAAAGCCATGCTGGCTGTAACCAATATTTGGGATCAATGCTGTAAAGATCAATTCCTATCACTATCCTAGCAGGGAAACCATGCATTGGTTACTGCTATTTCTGCTTTAAACCATTCATATAATGTTGCTTTGAACCACCCATGTCTGTGTTGCTGCATGGAAGGCATGTTCTGACCAAATATTTGTGGGCATTACCCCTACTCAACAGCTACAGCTTCCTGGCAGTATGGTGTCAGCAGCATATTTAATGAGTACAGTATATCCGACGTGGGTACAAGGAACGAATACTACAAAAGAGTATCTTCTAATTCAGTGTGAAATTGCCTGTGTGCCTATAGTTTTAGACAACATTTAAAAAGATCCAAATGCAAAACCCTGACACTGAATGTTTTTGTTCCTCCAATGCCCTTTGTATTCAAAAATCAACAAAATAATTATAGTCTCCCCTCTGCATTATTTTTCATCCATGAAAGCTACAGCATGACTTTTTCTATGTTATGGTAAGGGAATAAATAGAATAATTTGACTCCAAACCCATTTTTGAAAATGATTGCTTCATCTATATAAAGCTTTGCCTGCAGCCACCACCCTGAGCTTTGTCCTGTGCAGGATTTGACCAGTCATGGATGCAGTGAGAAACTGTCAGTCCAGTGTGCAGGTCACTTAGCTGGGATATTTCTTCTCCAAGTACACTGTAGGACACATGTTCTTTTTCATACCTATTCTATATGTAGGAATATTGAATCGGAGAGAAACTCAAGTGCTGTGAGGATGGACAGCCTCTACGTGCATAAGATCTTCTTGTGTGGAAAAAAGGAGAATCTTTTGGACCTGACATTGTCCTTTGCATGATTATGGAGCTCTCTATCTGGTTATAAATGTAGTGTTGTGGTCTGCAATTAATGATCAGTGAGAGAACTAAGGCAGACCAGATATCCAAAGACAGAGGCTCTGTAGGTTGGTTATGCTGGTCTTAGCTGAGGTAGAGTTAATTTTCTTCACAACAACTGGTATGGGACTGTGGTTTGCATTTGTGCTGGAAACAGTATTGATAATACAGAGGTGTTTTAGCTATCACTGAACAGGGCTAACACAGGGTTAAGGCCTCTCTCCTATTCCTCTGCAGGAGGGAAAAAGACCACCCTCGGCCCAATTTTCAGCCTGAGCAAGCAGCAATGTCCAGTCACCAATGAGATTATTGTAACACCACCCACTTTATGTTTATATGGGAAAAGAAACCCAGGTATAGAGCCTTCACTACTGTTACTGGTTTGGTTTTCTGTAAAGTAGTGTGTTGGGCCTCACTTTGGGTATTATTCCAATGCGTAGAGTCAGAAAGTGCTCAGAATTGCCCCATTTTTTAATCAGTGTTTAAATGGTTATGGCACTCTTGCTGGGCTGATACTGGCTTGACACCAAACAGAAAAGGAGGTTGTAATCCAATTTTTCCATGTGCATGTTTCAACTAGTTTCATTTCCATAGAGCACACCAAGTCCATCTGCCTATCTCCCTACACCTCCACTACACAGCCAGACAGGAGCAAAGGGCTTTTCTGGGGACTCTTGGCCACCAGAACCTGACCATGGGCACTGCTGCTGTGTGCAGGGATGGACACAGTAAATTCATCTTCCTGTGATTCTTAAATATAACAAAGGCTCTGCCTCTGCACCGGCCAATGCAAGCGCTCAGTGAGGCTGGAACAGACCTGCTCTGTGTGACATCACTGTGGCACGGTTGTGTTTTAAGTAGTGGGAAGGGTAAACACAAACAAGAGGAGAAAGGGGCTTTTTCCTCTGGTGACATGATCTCAGCTGCCCAGCCTGAGAGGGACAGAGGAGATGAACATGAAAATAAAGGATAAAGTAATGGGGCAGAGACCAAGGGGACTCATTCTGAAGCCATGACCTTGCCTAAGTACTCCTATTACAAGCATTGGCAGGACAGGGGTAGTAAAGGCTGGAGAGAGACTCAGAAGCAACAGAAATTTTAATACTCCCATCCTGTAGACTTCATCCATTTCAAATACCCAGGCTGGGTTTTCAAAACCCTTCGGATGTCTGGTAACCCAGCATGAAAACCAGAACCCAAAATTAGCTGTCTATATATTGTCCATGCATATTTAATATCTTAGCATGCCTAAATCTAAATTCTAAGAGCAAGCTAAGCCAGGAGCTACCTTACATGAGTCAGCATACAGCCATCAGGAGACAGACAGAAAAGAAACCCCAAGGATATTGTGTGCCTTAAACCTTACCCTTTACTATGGGCTAAAAAAAATTTGCTTTTATGCACTTGATATGTACAGCCAGGACTCTCTCTGTAAGGTATATATCTCTAAATAGGTAGGCAGGGCTCCTTTGTTTCTTTTAAATATAGTTAGAACTTTTGTTGTATGCTTCAAAAGTAGTGAGAGCTCTCACGTGAAACAAACTAAATTCTTTCCTCATCTCAAAATACTTTAATCCCTCTTTTCCCGCTTTCCAGAAGATGGAGATCACTAGGAGCTTGCCTATTCCTCATAGGCTGATGTGGGAGGTAGAAGAGGACACTCCTCATCCTCTTGGGAAAATGTGGCTGCTATGCACAATGTAGATTGACTCACTGACAGAAGCAGAGCGTGACTAGTTGTTAGGCTTACTGCTGAAGGACATAGTTCAGGTGCCTTTTTCTATGGTCATTCCTCCAGTTTAACTATATAATCTAAAATGCAGACACTGTCCCCAGAGGAAAAAAAAACAGAACTAAGAACTTTTCCTACCAAGCTAAGCCATTTATTCCCTTAAACTACTGAATTGTGTTTGACCCCATAAACCTTGAAATCTTGTCAGTGCAGTGGAGTACTAGTGGAGTGTACATCTGCCCAAATTGATTTCATCTGATGGCAGGACATTTCCCTCAAAGGGAGAACACATGACTCTGAATCATTTCATATAGAAGAGGGAACTAAACTTGATTAGCTATGCCAAGATGGGTCAACGTAGCCACAAACTGAGTAACTTTGGAAGAAAATTTAAGTCGAAAAAAGTCAACTGCCTATTAACCCCAGGTGTCTCCAGGGGTAGGCAAGTATTTTCAGTGTCATGTTTTGTACTTAAATTCCTAGGTCCCAAATAAAGTCCTCTTTGCTTAAGTCCTCTTTTGAAGCTGGCACAGAGTCATGCTTAGGTCTGAACATAGCACTTACTTTAAAAGTCACTGCTTTCTCATCTTAGTCTTAGGTGCAAAGTTCACAGAGTTCATGAATATAAGCCAATGATCATGAAAGTTTGGCAAACACAAGCTAAGGTGGTTCAGAGACCTGAGAGTCTGGCAGGCCTGCAACACTAAGTTTCTGTAGTTCATACATCCTCAAAGCAAGAGAGATTATATTTACCCTCCCAAGCACCAGCCTGATCAGAATGCACAGCAGAAGGCTGGGAGGGAGCAGAAACCTGGTAACAGCGTGCCTGTAAATGCTGTGACATTGGAGATCCCCCTGCTAGCACTGCCTAAACTACTGCGTGCATGGGGGGTTCAATGAGGTGGCAAGATGTTTGTTAGCACAGTATGTAATATCCTGGCATTGCAGCTGATTGCTTACAGGTGGCAAAAGAGACCCCAACATCCATGTTGAAAGCACCTTTGCACAG
The DNA here is from genome assembly GCA_038380795.1 of Pyrocephalus nanus. Lineage (NCBI taxonomy): Eukaryota > Metazoa > Chordata > Aves > Passeriformes > Tyrannidae > Pyrocephalus > Pyrocephalus nanus. The sequence goes on along the minus strand of CM076263.1, from coordinate 28,304,673 downwards.
TTTTAGACACTGCAGCACACACAGGAGACAGGTGAGAAAAATTAATCTGCAGTTCCTACTAATGTGTCTCTGTGCATTTACAAGTGAAAATGACAGAAAAGCAGTCGAAAGGCCTCTCTAGTAGTCACCCAGTGATGCCTCCCACATGAAGTTTGAAACTATGGGGTTCTCTCCAGTGCCTCACTCTTATTATTCTACCAAGCCCCTTGCATGCTGACAGACTCAGAGATGTGGAGTACATTTTGGGCTCTATGGTAAAAGGGTCAAATAAATGTCTTAATGAAAAAAATTAAAGAGAGAGAGGAAGAAAGAAGTCAGGAAAGACCTTCTAGTTTTAAAATTAATGTTCACGGGTAATCTTGTTGTGACTGGAGTGTGTGGAGCTTTTTTTCTACAAACCTCTAGATGAATGGCTTGTTTTAAAGACAGTTAAAATGCCCTGTTTTGCAGGTGCCTCTATGTGCAGCTAGATTTCCCAGGAGGATGTCAGGACTATAGCCACATCGTTGGCACTCCCCAGTGCTCTACACCATCTGCAGCATGTGAGGTGGAAGCAGCTGCAGTCCTGCACAACCCTTTCCCCAGGTCCTTCTCCCCATCAACACGCTGTTTGACTCCAGACCTCTGTACCTGAAATTCCAGACTTGAGGCTGTTAACCAAAATGCCACCTGAATAGAGCAGAAACTAGTAAATGAGCAATAAAGGAATTTGAACACCAGAGGGCAATTAGAAAAGGAGCTGAAATGGGAATAATTAGATGATACACTTCTAAATGAACAGTGAATCTTAGTTAATCCTATTAACTATTTGTGATAAATAGAACAAGCGGCTTGTCAAAGTACTGCTAGTTTTTCTATGATTTGATAGATCAAGCTTAGTTACTGTTAGAACCACATTATGCTTTGTTTCCAACTGATGAAGGAATAAGATTGATTTGAAACATATGGTGAAAAATACTGCAGTTCTTTGTTTGCATCTGTTATACTTTTACTTGTTAGTAATTGGTTCACAAGTTGCCTTTCTATTTTTTTGGTTGTATTTTTTAATGTATTAAGTGAAAACAGAGACTTTTTAGCAGATGCACAAATAAGAAGATAAACATCTCAGAAAGCTTTGAAGCAGTGTTCTGTTTTTTCTCCATTTTTTTTTTTTTTTATGTCTCTTGGACTACATACAGGATTTTCTGCTGGTGAACACCGGTGTAAAGGCTTTTTGTTGGGTCACTTGGACCTGGTGAATATCTGACATCCTATAATAGCATTTTTCAAAGACATAAAATTGTACCCAAAGCAGTACCACCTTTTTCTGTGGTATGTCTGCATTATTTGAAAGGGTTAACTTGTATTGTATCAGAAGAGTTCTGAAGGAAATTCCAGAGTACTTATTTAGCTAAAAACACGTCACTGCCACATGATTAGTTCTTTTAAAATGCCTTCTAACTGTGAACAGCTCAATAGTGATTTTTTAAGTATGTAATGTGCAGTGCATTCATAATATTTTCATATCTTTATTCTCCTGTAAAAAGAACAGCTAATCGTAACCTCGTGACTCACCCCTGCCAGTGTATACCAAAGCAAGCCTAAAAGCCAGTGGAAATTACATTGTGTGTGCTTCAGTACAATCAATTTTGTTTGTTGTTTTAGTGGCATGATTCCTGTTTACAACAATCAAGCCACTGTATTAAACAAAATAAATCAATAGGGTGATAATGTAGCTGTTTACTGTACTTATAGACTTGCCTGTGACTATGTCTAGAGCACACCATACGCTACTATGCAATGTTCTTAATTTTTATTTCCCTTTGGATGAACGTTGACATAAGTCACAGGTATTAGCAAATCCCACCATGCTACAAAATGTAGCATTTATAAGATATACATATGGTACATATTTATAGTGAGCAAAATAAGGACTTGTTTCAATTATGCATGTGGATTAGTTCTTTGAAGAAAAAAAAAAAAAGTAGGTGTTACCTCATGCCCATATAAATCCAGGGGTAAAACATGCCTAAAACAAAACCCCCTTTACATGCTGTTACTTGTACATGCACATTAACATGTTTCAGTCACAACTCTGAACAAGATACATAGACATATGTTGCCATGAATCTTGGAGAACGCACTGTGCTTACATTTTTCAAGCTATGCAACAATTTCTGCAATAGATTTATATTGTGCCAGAAAAGGACAATTTATGGATATCCTATGGGCATGAACAACATATCTTCAATACACATCAGATGCATATAGGTAAATGAGCAAGTTACTATTGGCTGAATTAGGAAGTAAACTTTCTGCATTTCAAACTGCTGTTTGCGATATCATCCCATGCACACATTAATACCTACTGTATCTTGCACATGTACACAGCCCATCTTGTCCATCTCTCATTGAGATGTAAACAACATCATCTCTGGTAGAGGACACAGTAAAATCACAGACCACTGTAACTTTTCCCGCAAATTTTACTCTGCAGCAACGAGCTCACTGGAGAAAAATTACAAACCTAAAATTGGATCAGCTAATTGTTACAGAGAGTTTGTGCATGTCCATTCTGTAAGGTGGAAATTGCAGACTGGAGACTACATCCCTTTTCTGGGAGACACAGGAGGACTAGGGAGAAGCAGGAGCAGCAAAACCTCATGCAGAAGAACCTTCATGCAGAATACCACTTCCTGGTTCAGCATAGAATCTATCAGATAATGACATTGCCACAGAGTTAGATTTTCATGATTTTTAGGAGAGTTACATGTATCCACTGTCTTAGGAGGGTTATCTGCATCCACTTTCTAAACTATGTTATGTCTGAAAAAAGCAAAAACAAAAACAAACCCAAACCACAGTTAAAAGCAGCATTACCTTCGAGCAACACAGGGGGGAGGGCTGTGGGGGGAGTGGGGGAATGGAGATTAATAATGTCTGTGACTAAGTTACATTTTCTTTCTGTATTACTTTGTGTATTCCCTTGCAATTTATTCATAAAGAGTGACAACTAGAAGACTCTTCTGTATTATTTTCAGCATGAGTTTTCTGGAAGTTAACGACCCTGGTTCTCTCTTCCCAAATCTCTTATTTCAGTCATTTCCAGAGTGCAGAACTGCTGTTTCCACAGTGTACCCATCGAAAGAAACTGCAGCATGTCATGGTCTGAAAACTTTACATTCTCCAGAGCATGCTACATTTGGCCCTTCTCCCTCTGTCTTCCAGAGACTTCCAAATCTTCCCTTGAGGCATTCCTTGGCAATTCTCTAAGTAAACCTTGCTTTGTTTCCGTGGGTTTCTGCTTCCCTTCCTTGGGTTTTGCTCTGTGTGAATGAGTTATGTTCCCGAGACTCTTGACAGATAATGGCTTATTCCTACAACTCCTCTAGGGTCTTTTCCAGGGCCTAGATCATACCAGGTAGCAAAACTTTCCTTTGTTTTCTTTGATAGCTTTTCCATAATGACTTTGCATAATAATTATTTGTAAAATTAGATTTGTGTGTCTAATAAAATGAATACAATTTTTTTCAGATTATTTGACATTTTATGGAATTCTGTTTATTTGTGTTTCAATTAACTTTGTTAACAATGGCAAAGTTAGAAATGATGTTTGGCAATCAAAACACATTATGAAGTATTTGAACAATACAAGGTTAGCTAAGTTAAAGGAGATGTTGTACAGAGCATTTCAAATTGAATTTGGATAGTGGCAAGCATCTGTGTGTTTGGAAATCTCTAAATTTCTGCCTGAAGGGTAAATTGAAGCTTATATAAACAAGAACTTGTGATCTAATGTTTGGGCTTTTACTGACACAGACACAAAGACACACACATAAACCTCTATGGGAGGTTACAAAAGATAGGGAAAAAAAAGAGAGAGAAGAGTAGAGATGAGGCATGTTAGCTGTCTTTTTAATGTTTTTCACTCATGTAATACAGTCTGGCAAGCCATTTTCCACAGTTCCACCAAATCAGACCTGTTAAAGCAATTATCTGTCATCATAATGTGAATCAAGCTTGAACTGCTGTGGTTCTGAAAAGCGTGACAAAGTTAATTGAAATTTAGGCAGTGAATAGTTTTCACTTCCTGAGATAAGGTGTGTTTTCAGGGGAAGTTTGTTGCTATGTTGGCTTTACTTAACTGTTCTTAAGTCTCTTGTTAAAGGATTTGTGTTATTTCTGTGGGTGGATCATAGTCTCATCCAATTATGACTTCAGTAGAGCCAAACTTTGTGTCATATGCTTTACTAGCCCATACTGGTTTGCACATTCCTTTCACTTCATAAGAAGGTTTAAAAAAAAATAAAAGAAGCAAAAATTCTCTCTGAAGTGATTACAAACAGTACTTTGGAAGTATCAAATTTTACTGCATGTACATTTCACTCCAAAAATACCATTTTGGTGGCTTAGTGATGTATTGTTTTAGTAACTAATAAAATTTTAGTAACTAATAAAATAGTTTGAAATCTGGCAAAAAAAATATTAGTTCTCACCCTGGAAGTCAGATGTGATATATCCTAGGTTTCCTTGGCTAGTTATCTTCTAATCTCCTGCTTGTCAGACAGCATACATTTGCTTTCATGTGGTGTTCTTCTTTAAAGCAATCTCTGTATTGAAATGGCTTAGTGATAACAATTGAAATTCTGAAGGCCCCCATGGCATTGGTATTAGTACAAGTATCGTAAATATTGTATGGAAAGAAAACTGGAACTTTCTGAGTCCCTGGGGTATGTTACATGCCTCGTGTGTTTTTTTTGTTTGTTTTTTTTTGTTTTGTTTGTTTGTTTGTTTGTTTGTTTGTTTGTTTGTTTTGTTTGTTTGTTTGTTTTTTGGGTTTTTCTTAGCCCAGTTTTCCTCTAAAATCATTGCAAATTTTGGAATTTCTCAGTGCCAAGTTAGGAGAAATATCAAAATTACCATTCCATTTTTGGGGAGGGTTGTTTTTAGAACTGATTGTTTTGGTACATTTTTTTTTCTTTCTGATGTTGGCCCTTAGTTCTTGATCTTGAGGTATTTTCATTTCTCCTAGAAAGCAACTTTTTGTCACTTTGAAGAAAAAAATTCTGAAGAATTTATTAGATGTTAAAAAAAATCTGTTGTGAGAAAGTAGAACTGATATTTCCGTAATTTTTTACCTATATTGATAGGGCCTGTGGCTCTAAAAACAATTTCTCAGTTAAGACTTGGCTAAAAGGAGAAAGAAGCCTTAGTCTTCTTGTCAAATGTCACATAACACAAAAGGCCAAAATAGCATTAAATAATAGTTGTTGGAATATTTCTTCTCAGAAAGACTAAGCTCCTTTATGGTAGTCTTCTTCAGTTCCCATTTCATCTTCTCTCTGCTCTCCAGCATTCCCCAAGTATCTCTGAGATGAGAGAGAAACCAAGATTGAGGATGCAAGAGAGGATCACACTGGACTCTAATCTAGCGCTTTTGTGTAGTTATGAGGCTCTCAGGAATACTGTAAGACCTGACATTACTATATGAGGTTTAAAGCCATTAGGGTCCAAACTGAGGTCATGGAAGTCAACCTAGCTTTTAGGAACAGCAAAAGGGTTTAGACTGTACACAACAGGTTTCCATGACCTCATAATTTAACCCGAACATATTTCTGTATTTTAATACTTCTTTTCAAATGATCCTGTATAAGACCTGCATACCCCAGATCTACTAGTTCATTTGCAACTAATGCTCAGAACTGAGCATCCTCAAATTGATTCTGACCTTAGGAAACCACTGGAATTGTACCTGCAGAAAATTAAAGCCCAGTATTCTATTAGGTACCATTTGATAGGATGAGACCAAGATGGGCAGTGCAACTGACCCTGAAGCGATAGCCTTCTCTTTTACTACTGCTCAGCCAAATGCACTAATTTGATTATAACAATTCTAATCAAGCCCATTATAATGCAATGGAAGTTTCCCAGGACAGACTTTATTGCTAGAAATAGGCTAAATGACCCTTACTGGAAGTGTTTGTTCCCTGTAAACGAGTTATATTGTCCTCCTTGCTTTTGGTGCAAGGTCTAATTTTGGACTTGCAAACAGCCTTCCAGTTTTCCCCCATCCTCTCTGCCCTCTGGAGACTGTTGTGTTTTTGAACACTGAAGCACACACGCTGAGAAGTATTACATTTCTCCTATCTGGCCTGCAGCCACACCCTCTTTTAGGCAATGAGCTCACTGGATCTCATATGCCATGGCAGGGTTAGGCTAGGTCAAAAAGTACTGGAGAGAATCTCCAAGGAGATGTTGGGTGCTGAGGGAATCGTGGGTGGCATTTCAGTAGGTGGCATCCTTTCCTTTGGAGCTCACCCCAAAATGCCACTGCCAGGTGCTAGGTGGATTCACACATGCAGCCCAAGTTCGAGTTGCCCCCCATGTCCATGAAGGTCATAAGAAGACTGTCAAGTGTCCTCTTAGTTTCACAGGGCTGGCATTCATGGCTGCTGAGCCCCATGCAGCCACCAGAGAGGATGTCCTTCACAGACACGTACCACCACACAGTCCCTCTATGAGAGATACACCATGTGGGCTTGGAGATCTTCAGGTCTATCTGCTCTGTCACCTGCTACCTGGAACCTGCCAAAAAAAACTCGTAAGGATCAGGTAAGAAGAAACCCAGAGAAGCTCTCCCTTGAGAATATTTGGACCTTGCAGGAGCTGGGAAGCATGAAGCCAAGATTAAATCTGGCCTAAATAATGAGATACAATTGCCCAAAATCTCCTCAAAATGTCAAGTGGATAAAATTTGCCTGGCTTCCAGCACCCTCTGCAGCTCTTGGGTCATGATGTTCTGCATCATCTGCAGCTGTTTTGTCTTCCCTGCAAAGGCCTGAAACTTTCTGACTGCTGTAGACATTAGGATTGTAAAACTGTGTTTGAAATCTAAAAAAGCTAAAGTAAAAGAGCTCCCTAACCAGTGGCCTTCCAGCTTTTTTTGCTCTGGAGACCATTCACACAGTAAGAAACAAATCAGCTTCTGAAGGACTCAGTTGCCTTGCCTGAGATCTGTTGGGCATTGTGTAGTTCCCAAAATATTTAACTCCCCAGACCACCTGGGAGAGCCCCACAAACCACTGGTGGTCCATAGGCCACAGTCTGAGTGCTGCTCTGTTAGGCTACTGGTTAAAGAAAAGGAAATTAAACACAGAAAGCTGTTAAAAAGACATTGCGTGTGAGTCATGGTTCGGCATTAAGTAACACTCATACAGAGCACTTGTCTTGTCTGCCTGGGAGAAAGCTCCCCACCTTCTGTCTCTAGTCTCTGTCTTAGCAATAAATATCATATTTTCTTATTACAGAAATTAAAGAAATGCTAATGCTCTGTTTGAGAAACAGTGAAGTGATAGAAATAGAAATGTAATGAGAGTTGGTGTATGACTGAATACAGCACTTGTATTTCTACTACCTATATGCAATGAATGCCTTAAGTTTCAATTGAAACTTGTTTAAATGAAATTTGTCAAAGAATATCGCTTTTTCACATTCTTTCTTTCCGAAGTGCACCCTAGTGCAACCAGAATCTGTCTCTTTGTTCGTTCAATATTGGGCTGTAATAAGCTCACTTCAGCCCTGCCTGCCAACTGATAGGCTCATGCAGAGAGAGTGTCCAGTGACCACAGGATTATGTAGTTCCCTGTCTGATTTTGAAGCCATTTTTTAATGAGCTAATTTTTATGATTGCAGACTCACTTAGGCTTTAAAAAAAGTGATTCAGATCTGGAAGAAAGACTGCTGTGCAACAGTGATCCATTATAATTGCAGTCTATTATTATTCTTCTTTCATCAGATTACAGACCTTGTCCCCTCAAGTCCCAGATACGAAGATGCACCACATAAAATGCAATACAACTCTGCAGATGACAGCAGAAGAAGGTTTTTGTCCTTGGCATTCTCCCACTTTCAGGTCTTGGAGCCAGAATATACTGCTAGTTTGTACGGCTGCTTTTGACATGGTCACATCTGTTTCTTGTATGTCTCAGTTCAGCCCCTGCCTGTTAATGTGCATGGACCAAGCAGAGCTCTGAATTTGCCTGATTCTTTATGAGAAGCGATGCAACCAAGGTCTGGATCTGTCACACTTGGGACCTGCTCCCCACACTGGGTGGGATGATCTTGTGCAACTCATGGCAAAGGAGGAGGGTCAGAACAATAGCTGTCTGCCAGCAGGGACATAAAAAAAAAATTGAAGTGTCAAAAATAAGGTTAGTGAGGCACACAGGATTATTGTCAGCCCTTTGTAGTGGTAAAGCGAAACCTTATATTTTCAGCTAGTGTCTTATTCCTAAGGCTATTGGTTACCCTCTTTCAGTTTTGCACTGGAGGTGTGGATAGACAAGGCAGGGCTGCCAAATCCCTCAGTTGTATGAGGATCACAGTGTCAGGCTGGTAAGCAGCTGGCCATGCTATCACAGCAGTAGGACAAAGATCGCTGCCCTTCCTGCGCCAGGCTGGGATCTTAGAAGCTGCCTGCCAGCAGAAAGGCAAGACTTCCAACTTTTATGATTCCAGGTATTATTTTGTGAGAGTAACATTTGGTTCACTTTTTTAAAGCATTTCCCAGCAAACTAATGACACTGACATCATTTCAGCAAGACCTGGGAGCATAAAGGTGGAAAGAAAGGAAGGAATGATGCAGACAGGACTCCAGAAAAGCTCTTGCTAAGACTGGCTGACATATGAATTGTCCAGCTGGTAAATACCAAATGTTGCCCATCAATCCACTGATCTCAGACTGGAGACCACCAACACAGATCCTCTGTGGTGTGTGTGTAAAGGGGAGACTTTGAGGGCATTTCCAGAAGTGTATTGGCCACTTCTGTGTTCTGAAGTTGATATTCTGAGCTTGGAAGGTGCAGCCATGGTATCAACAACATATTGCATTAACAGTAGCAATGGTAACAGAAAAAAATTATGGTAATAATACTAAGAACAGCATTTTTTTCAACTGAATTCTCAGAACCACTGTTCAGTATGCAGATAAGGGAAATTTCACTATGCCTCCAGCAAAGTGAATAGGATATGACCTAACTTTCCAGCAGAAATGCTAGAACATTTTTGATGGTAACACATTTTCTTTGGTTACTTTTAGCAGATTGTCATATTAATGTAATGCAAATGAAATGTCAAACTGCTGTTCACTGCCAGGCACTTTAGTATTTACTTGGAGAAAAGGTTCAGAAAGTAATTAATCTTGCACTTCTAATTTTTACTTTGACAAGCCATTTGAGACATTTTAGTAATGCTAGAGGTATTAAACAGAAAAATTGTTAAAAAAGCACTTGAAAACCACTTCCAGGTCTTCTGGCATAAAGAGTAGAACTTATGTCCCAGTCAGGTGGTTTAGCACAGAGCGTGGTGGAACAGATTTTTCCCTATGAGCTTGGCTGCTGAATTTCATTGACTTCTACAGAGAACATCAGCATTAGAGGATATGAGTTACCAGAGGGTGAAAGGACAGAGATCTGGGTGCAACTGGAGAATTCACAGAGCATCCTGTTACACCACAGCCACTTCCCAGATTGAAGCCAGAGGTGAAGCTGAACAGAGATAGAGACTCACAGAAGGACATAAGACCCTTGTATACCTCTCTAGCATCCGGCAGTGTATGCAGAGCAAAAACAAGAGATGCTTCCATTTGGAATTTGAAGTCTGACAAATATATGTCCATGTGAACATTCAGCAATGCCAGAATTTGGGTTATGGGCACAATGTGGGGAAAGCCAAATATCACCTAACACCAGAGGTCAAGCTTCAGAGCAAAAACCATCATGTTAATTGGAGACATTATAGTGTAGGTAGAAACACTATTAAATAATTCTGGCATTTGAGAAAGGGTTACAAAGTGCATATGGGCATAGCTCACAGCAAACTATATGATGGATATTTAGCACTTTTGAAGTTAGTTTCACCATCTCCCCCATCTCAGTACATGTAACTCTTTGGCCCAGGAATGGTCTGGATTACTGTGGGAACTAAATAAACCCTTAACCATAATAAATGTGGAATGGTGCAGTATTCCCCTGTTTGTTTCACAGAAAACAAGGCATGATAGCACTTACTTATGAGTTTCTTGCTTTTTTATGTGTCTCTGTTCACTCCATGCACCTGGTGCCTTTTGATGATTCATTTTAATGTGTTCAACACGTGCTCATACACAGACTGAGATCACGATAGAGAAGCACTACAGTGTGAGTATCCAGGGATCTATGCCCAATCAGTTGTTGACGGTGACAGAGTGACAAATGCTGTCAATATTGTATAATGTGGGGGGGGGGAAAAAAATAAAAAAAATCAGAAAATTCAGTCCTGGAAAACTCTGAAAAACACAGTTTTTCCTAATGTTTGATGATATAAGCAAAAAGTCACTTAAGCACATATTTCCCTTGAAGAACGTAGATGGTTTCAGTATTTAAAGTCAGGCACACACATATGTTCTGTGGTGATCCAAAGCTGTTACTGCTGAATGTATATGGCTTTATCTCAGTTCCTCTTCTACTGTGATAATTTATGTCAGATTTATGATTTACTGTAGATTTATGACATACACCAGACTGTCATTCTTCATAATTAGGTAGTTGAAGTAATCTCCAAAATATTTAGCATCATACCTACAATGTGTGTTGATTGTACTCAGTAAGTTTTGCTGAAATTTTTGTATTTCCTTATAAGGATATGTGGTACCCTGTACTGAAGAGGGATCCAGAGATGGAAAATAATAACTCCTGGTATTCCAAAGTACTAAAAGTTGTCTTTGTAGTGCATTTTCAGTCCTGTTTCTTTACCTTTAAGAGCACAGATTACTTTTATTAGATAGGCAGACAGACAGAAAGACAGACAGATAGATAGTTATGGCTAAAAGTACCACAACAGAAAAACAATGTTTTTCATTTAAATTGTTTTGCTTTTCAGTCAGCTTGTCTTACTCAAAAGCAACAGAAGACCCTTGACTTCATTTATATTTCAAAGCACAGTCACTCTTAGACATCTGTTTTTGTGGAAGTTTAAACGACTTTGCTGACTTTGTTACTTTATATAAATGTTTAAAGACAATTCAATAAAGTGCAATTTCTTTGAGACAGGTACTATCATGTCAGTTTAAGGTAATCATGGCCATGCCTCCTTACATGTTTCTAATGCCATTTGATAGGTGTCACTGACTTTTATGAAAATCTTTGAGGCACTTCCTTAAAGACTGTGTTTGGAATTACTGTACATATCTCTTTCCTGGCCTCTGGCTGAATCTTACAATGTAAATAGGTTCATATGGCTGGCACAGAGAGGGATAAGGTGTGTATTACTAGAGCCAGTACTTCAAAGGGGTATGCATGGTTTCAACCAAAATTAAGAACAGGAGAGCCCTGGATAGACACTTCTCTTTTTTTTTTTTTTTTTTCTTTCCCTTTTCTTTTTCCTAGTTCTCTGTTCAGATGACGAGTGTCTGGGGTGAAGCTTTCCAAAGAATTATTTTGAATAATTCAATAAAGCTATATGTTATCTTACTTGGAATTTTTTTTTCTTTTGAAATTGTTCAGTTTGAAGCATAACAGCTTAGCAAACAAAATCAGGATGTTAGAATTTCATGACAGATCTATTACTGTATTATCAGCATTTTGAGCCAAGATAAAGATAAATTGCAGTACTTGTTACCAAAAAGGGTATTAAAAAAAAAAAAACCTCAAACTTTTAAAAACACAGAAAATCTGTATACAGTAAAACAACAAGCCTGTCATACATAACTATTGTACTGAAGTAATCAATATTCATTAATATCTTATTCATATTTAGAGGTGAGAACTGCAACTGAATTCATGATACAAAGTTCATTCAGCTTATAAGTTATACACTCCTCATGTCCCTAGAAGAGTGAAAATAAGTATTTTGTTATTTCATTTCAAGCTTGGAATGAAAACTATGCAAGAGTAAATTCATGTTTTCATTGCAGCCAAGAAGACACAACTGTTTGAAGTAAATTGCACTTGGTCTCATTAGCATTGAATTTGGTCTGCAAGTACTAGTGTAAAAGATGTGCTCCAAATGCTGGACAGTTATTTTGTGTAGCCTCTTTTACTAGGGTCAGGCAAGCAAAAATTTGTCTCAGGTTAGAGTGAACATACTTCAAGGCCAGGCTGGAGAAGAGTACCGTACTTGCACATAGAAACTATTACAAAGAATTACAAAATTTTTAAAACTTTCTTCTGTAGTTTACAGAAAATTGTTTGATACCCCATCTAGTTTTGCCTAAAGCTATCCATTTAATCAACTTGACCTTCCATTTCCTTCCTCCAGTGTATATTTTAGGTACTACTTCTGGGGTTATTTTCACAATAGCAACTTGCATTTTAAAGGAAGAAAAAAAGGATTTCAGTTCTGAAACCATAGTAAGAAAGAAGCCCAAATACAACCTTTTTTGGAGTATCTGTTCAAATGGAGGACAGCAGCCCTACAACAGCTTTTGCCCTATATACAGACAGGATGTGGGCAATCCTAATGAATTTATATGACATTTTATAACCAAGTTTTTCTGGGACCACTCAGTTTCTACTACAACACCACAGAGGAAGAACACTCACTACCATCCAGACAGTAACACCTCCTGTCTGAAAGCAGTTTGTTAGACACAAATAATATTACAACACTTTTTTCATCTCACCAATAATACATCCTCTCATTCCTACTACTTGTAAACAAAACAGAAAAGAAAGCACTGAACTGTTTTTCCTAAATAGAGTTATATGAGAGACATGAAACCTAGTGAGCAATAATCATGAATTGACGAGAAAAATAATGATGTTATGCTTATATTTATAGAAGACAAAAATCCTAAAATAACACCTGCAAATTGTGCATCATGTCATACCTGATAGCTTTGGTCTTTTCTCAGAATACTAAGAAAATATTGTTACACCAGTTAAAAGCAAATGTTACTTTAATCTTCTCTATGCTGTGGAAGAAAAATGATCATTGGTTGCATCCTGTAGATATGACTTATAGTCTATTGAAGTCTGTAGAAACCATTATACGACTTCAATGAAGAGCAGGAACAGACTCAATGCTAGGCACTTCAGAAGAGCAGTAAAGATGGAATTTGATGGTGTATTTAGTCATGAGGACCTGACCTAAAGAATAGTAAAGAAACTTGGGTTTAATTGTAGGAACAAATAATGCAAAGAATGTTTGCCAAGACAAAGTGGAAAGATGCTACTGATGCAAACACTGAACATTATTGTGTTTTTTATCTCTTAGAGTTCTAATTATGCCATATATTTCTTTAATTAAATTTTGATTTTTTAACCTGTTCATCAGTGTTCCCTTTAGATCTTAGCACTCCTGACTGTGTCCCTTTGCTAGTAAGTAAAAAGCAGTTTACTGGTATTTTGAATTAAACCTTAAATCGTATTTTTTGCAGCAGTGCTGTCTTCTGTTCTTGACAATGCTGTGTATTTTTCTCCTCCACTGTAAGAAAGCTTTTTCTTCATGTTGTGCTGGGATATTAATGACTTTTTCCTTCCAACAGCCTAATTCATTATTTATGTAATTTGTGTCCAGCTACCTGCATAGATACAGGATTGCATCCCAGGTGGCTTAAATCTGAAAGTCCTGAACAGCCCCAGTAGCTTCTTGGTAGTCTGGGAATGCTAGACTTTGCACTTTCATAGTCCAGAACTGAATTTTTGTTGAGCCATTGCCTGCCTTTTGAAGAGATCTCTTGCCAAATGGGTATGCATTCTGCTCAATTTAATGCACCAATTAAGACTTGTCTGATATTTAATGATTTTTTTCTACTTAATTTAGTTACTTAAATTTACTTTAGTCTTAATTAAGAACATCACTAATCACTTGCATTCAAACCACTGCAAAACGGTACTTGACGTAAATGAACTGTCCTCCTCCAAGCCCATCCTTCTCTTCTGGGCAGCCAGGAGTGAGCTGGAAGTGGACCAGACTCAGGCCTTCTCCTTGTGCATGTGTCCCACTGATGCTAGTCATTGACTGCCCTGAGCTCCGTAGGTTTGTGAAGCAGTCCCAGCTGAGGGTCTGTTTTGGTAATTTTTCCATATCCTGTGTACCTCCTGCCACTACCACAAATCCTGCAGCTCCCCACTGCAGCCTTTCTTAAGTCCCCAGTCAGTTGTATGCATCGCCTCTGGTCTCAGTGTGAAAGCTCTGAATTAAATGATAAATCCTATCAGGAATTACCTTGGAAGGATTACTCAGTGTTTGGCATCTTTCCCCTTACAAAAGCACTGAACTATTTCAACCAGATAGATTCAAAAGAGAGAGAGAATCTTCACAAACTTTTTAATTTAAAATAATGACTAAGGAGTGGAAAAGCTCAATATTGTCCTGTTCAGTATGCCTCAATATAAAAGCAAACATAGAATCCAATAAAAAAATATTCAACATTCACTTCTGATTGTTGCCTGTCAGGGGCATATAACTCATTTTTCTGACACATATTTTGGTTTTCCAACACACAGCACTCAAGAAAAATGACCTGTTAAGTGATTATGTAGCTACAACAGTCATTTTCACATCCATCAATTAACATGATAGTGCAGTCCTTTGGCCAAGTCTCATTATAAGGTTTCTGCAAATGTGAAGCACAATATTGTATTTATTTGGATTAGCTTCTTTTCTCCTCATACTTGAAGAATTGTGTAAGAAATATATATAGGAATACTTTACAGTATGCAACTAACTGAAAGTAGCAGAATTCCCACCCTACTCAGAGCAAGCCAATAATTGCAGCATTAGATTTGGCACAATAAAGAGGATATTTAAGAGTTTTTTCTAAAAAATAGTTCTTTAGTAAGCATTTCTTGTGGTAATTTTAGGTTTTTCCATCATGTTTTTGCATAGTAGACAAAATGGCCCAGGATTTTATTCCTAGATGCAGACCTTTTAACCTCTACATTCAGAAACGCAGATATTTTTCTGGTATTTCAAGTAGCTGGTATCTTATGTCACAACTAGAGAGGTGCAGGTTGACTTATATATTTCAACTCTCTGCCCACAGGGTATTGTTGATGTCATGAGGAAACGGCAGATGTTTTGCACTCTTTTACTGAAACTTTTCATAGTAGATTGGTTCAATTACATATTGGTCCAATTACAAATGCTCTTCAACACCTGTTTTGTTAATACTGAGGATTTAGTATTGAGTATAACTTGAAGGTTTGTGTTGTCTTAACACAAAGGAAAAATCCCAGGCAATATAATTTGATCTTCAAATGTTCTTGGATAAGTTTCTTGCTTATACATCTTCATAAAATAAGAAAACACAAGTTTGCATTTCAGTCCCTACTTATTCTCCGTTTTGCACTTAAATTCACCTCTCTAATTGCCACCTCATGGTGCAACTCGCATTCTTGAGGAGGGCCGGAAAAATATATGTATGTAATAATTCCCACCCCCAGCCTATGTGAACCGTGTGAAATACAAGAAGTCTATATCATATAGAGATGTTCATCTTTGATTTGAGGAGCTATGTCAGTGATTTGGTGCTCAACTGATGTCTTATAGCACTCATTATAATTGTATACTGGACGCACCATATCTCATCTGGATAAGATGCAATACAGAGATCTGATCTACTTTGAGGTCATGCAAAGACCTTTGCAAGAGAACCAAGTGCTGGACATTAAACTTAATGTCTCAGTTAATTCCTGACTCAGGTACTTCCAGAGGCACATGCACATTTTTAGACCTCACATTTAAAGCTTCTTAAAAAACACTCAGAACCCCATAAGTGCTAAATATGATGGTTATTATGATTAATAAAAACCTTAATATTCTTCCAGATAAAAAGTTTATACAGAAATGTAAAATTTTCCACTTTTTTCTTTCATAGTGTTTTTTGGCCACGGGGGACCATTAGATCATCTAGATTCATCTCCTGTATGTCACAGGCCATTAACTTTCTCTCAGTTACCCTGTTTTAAGCCCAATAACTTGTCTGAGTAAATCACAACTTATATATGGCTCCAGCCAGGCATTTCCATCTGGCTGATGTGACAAACTCCTTCCTCTATCTCCCATGACCCCACATTTCCTACAGAAGTCTTCTTGCTGCCAGTACATTTCTCTCCAGAGTTACTGCTCTGGAGAGACTCTTAGATCAAACCCAGAGCTGGTACTTGTTCCCACTCCATTGGTTTTATCCAAGTTTGTCTCTTTTACACATTCTGGTCCTTTGCCCAGGTCTTTAACCTCTACTCATGACAAATATATGCATTTGCCATAATCTTTGGATCACAGTGTGGTTCAAGGTAATTTTAGAGTAACCTCCTGTTCCCTGACCTCTTTTCTGGACTCTTCATTGAATATTTGTCTTTGTGGCTTTTGAGATATGTAGGGCAGTGTAGGCAGTAGACATCCATGTGCTTCATGTCTATGAAAACAAAGTCTTGGTAATTAGTTGTTTGGTATTCACTTGGTAATCCATATTGCAGCATTTGTTAGGAGTCTGCTGACAACATTTGGGTTACTGAACCCATGGACTTGCTGCCTAATGCGAGGCATGGAGAGACTATGGATGACTCTTGTGTTGCATCATGCTTAGTTCTGCCTTCCATTTCCTGTTAAATGAGTTCCTCCTTGGAATATATACCCCTTAATTTATCATCTTAGAAGAGACAGCATAATCAAAAGCTACCTCTCCTGTAATCATTAAAAGATATCTCACATAGACATGGCAAAGGCTGAGAATCTGACTGGTTATTCTATGCTTGTTGATGGTCACAGCAGCTTGTACCTGTATGTACCTGCCAGACTGCCACCACAAAAACAGTGTTTCTCTCTCTTTTTGTATCAGTCAACTAAATAATGACATGTACATGTGTCAAGAACCCTGAAGCCACACTGCAAAATCAATATAAAGCAAACATAGCTTAGAAAACTAAACGAAATACTCAAGGTCTGATTTTAGCATTTAAGGGAACAATAGGTCAAATTCAGTTACCTGTTTTCCAGATCATAATTTCCATATTACTAACTTAAGGCTGGCAAAAGCTCCTCTGTTTGTGGGTAAGGGAGGGAAGAGAGGAAAGCAAGAGTAGCAGGGAGGGATGACCTTGTTTTATCTTTCCTGACAAAAGCATATTGGAGAGATGATCCCACAGGCCTCCAAAGGCTCTTTCCCGAGATGATGTGCAATTTTCTCTTTCTGAGCAACTCTCACTTTTAATTTTATCATCTTGACAAAGCCCTCAGCACTCAGAGTTACTTCAAAGATGGAGAAACTTCATGTTCACAGTGGTACAAAGAGTTATCATGAGGTCAGCTTCTTTTAAATAAGAAGCTATGCTGAAGAGCGGCCTTCAGAAGAGCAACTTTAAGACCAGCTGTGAAGAAGTGTTCTGTTACATCGGTGTGTAAGGCCGGGGGAGGGGGGGTTGCACAATCACACCAGCACAACCTAGCAAATCAGGGTTTCGCCTGCATAAAGTGGTAGTTTATGCTACAGCCATGTAGCATCAACCTGAAGCCTTGGTCCTAGCTTCGGTTAAATTGCTGTCCCTCCTATTTGTACACTTCACTAGCACATTGCCAGCTTATATAGTGTTCACAAAACAACTGCATAAGTTACGTTTTAAGTAATTAACAAGTAGATACTGCTTCCGGCAAGACAAAAGCTCTATGAAAAGCTGGGGATGCTATATGACATTTGGTATCATTGCAGTAGTTGCCACTGATGTCTCATCTACTTTTCCACTTTTTTAGAAGACACGGGTGATTTTGAATTGTCATCACTCATCAGCTTTTCATGGCAATAAGGAGACAAAGGGATCCAATGTCAGGTGCAAAATGTCAAAACTTTAGCTTGATACCTATGCTAAAATGGTCACCTATGAAATCACAACCCACTAATCTCTTAATTTATTGCAGACTCCAGCAGACATATGTGTTTGATGGTTATTTCAGAAGATTTTGCCTTTACTAGAGAAAAGCAATTGCTTTAAATGAATCCACAGATGATAGTTCATAGAGCTGTGACAATCTAAAGAACTCTGTGATTACATTACAATTTATATAGCAAAGGAATTACTGGAAACATATTTATACCACTTGTTTCAGTGCAGACAGCCATAATTTTTTATTCCCAACAGCACTATTAGTTCCTCTCATCATATTACCAGTCAAAATACTCAGTGTATCATTGCTCAACA
Organism: Pyrocephalus nanus; assembly: GCA_038380795.1. Classification (NCBI taxonomy): domain Eukaryota; kingdom Metazoa; phylum Chordata; class Aves; order Passeriformes; family Tyrannidae; genus Pyrocephalus; species Pyrocephalus nanus. The sequence continues at coordinate 28,286,518 of CM076263.1, read as the reverse complement.
GAGAAATAGATGGGATTGATCATTTGAATTTTAAAGGCAATTTATTGTGTTGTCTTTCTGCAATTACTACCAAGATTTCTTTACATTAAAAAAAAAACCAAACAAAAAAAAAAAAAAAACACACTAAAAAGAAGAAGAAAAGGAAAGAAAAAATAGCTTTTGGCACTGGTACTGCTGACTGCCAGCCAGAATCAGTATCTGGCAGAGTGCTCTTGAACCACTCTCCAAAATAAACACAACAGATGTCAGTCAGGTGTTTTTCTACCCATGACCAACCACTCACCAAGGAATATGTTTTTGTTTTAGGCCCATATCCTAATGATGTAATGAATTTGTCAAAAAAATTAGGTGTCCTAGCTAAATAAGAGGAATAGTGAAACATTTGCCTTCAACATGTAATTGAGCTCCCCGTATTCTGGCCAAGCCTAGCCAGATCTTACCTTCTCAAATTGAAGCACTGAACTCTCTAAACCCCAGCTAGGGGATGAAGTTCCAGCATTTGCCATATTAGACCCATTATTCTCCAAAAGCACTTTGTAGTGCTCACAGTGCATGGTAGCACTGGCTTTACCCTTGCAAAGCTCAGCAGAGTCTCTGATGGTGTCAGCCCATGGGGCTACCCCATCCAGTACCCAAGACACTGCAGCGGAGCTGCCTCATACCCAGGGCAGGTATACCTAGACCAGACCGCTCCACAGTGAGCAACCACTAGCAGAGGTGAGCAGAGTGGTCCCTCACAAAGATCTCTTTAGCTACTATTCAAATCCACCTTATTCAAATCACCCTCTTTGAGAGTCAGTTTTTCATTCACAGCTGTTCCATTTACACTTGTATCTGGGAGTCTTCCAGGCATTAAAGCCAATTGGCACCAAGTGGCTCAAGACTATGCCTTTGCCTCCAAGACGGTTTGGCTGCATGAAGACTGCCTATTGGAAACAGTCTCTGGATCACTGAACTCCCAAACTGAGCCTCAGTATTGCTCTCAAGAGCACAAGTTGGATAGATCAGGTTCATTGCCCAGGATTGCTGTGTCCGTGTCCTAGTGTTTGGGAATGTTTCTAAGCTTGCACCCTTGCTGGCTACCATACTGCTCCTAAAGTGACTTGCTCTTGCTGTTTAGGTCACCTCTGTTTTGATCTGTGATGCCTGTAGAAGCCAGTGGTTAGACACTCACTGATTCCAATGGACTTTGAACCAAACACACAAATCTCTGGATTTCAGATGTCTCTGATTTGCTGGTGCAGGTAGGTTGGCAAATGTCAAAAAGAGACATTTCTCCTGACAGGAATCAGTAAAAGAGAAAGTCCCTGCCATGCATTCTATTTACTGATCTATGATTTTGACATGTCAGCACAGTGTAGTAGGCAAACACTCAAAGGAAACATGTTTGTGACATAACTTACTTTAGTAGAATTTTGCTGTTACCACATAAACTAGGTTTTGTAATTTACAGGTACAAATCAGAAAGACTAGTTTTCAAAATGTAGCCCTAGAGTTTTATATTTTATTTTAAATGCCAAATTTATTTTAAAACTATTTATTTATTTATTTATTTATAACTGTATTTTAAATGCCAAATCAAAATCATCATTTAATTTATTTTATTCTCAATGGTTTTGCTTAGATTTATGAATTACTTTTTATTAATTGCTATATAACAATCTGGTTTTATAGTGTAATTGAGTGTGTCTAAATGCATTCCATTTTATTTCTTGCTTTAGGGTATATTTTGGATGAACTGTATAATATAAAGTAGATTTGGTGTTATGCTTCAGACAATGCCAGAGAAAGCACAAAAAGTGCATTTACCTTTCTAGGTGTATGGGTTCCGTGTCTGGAAAATTTTCTCAAATTGTTGTGAGTTTTTCCATTTCAATTTTTTCAAAATAATCTCTGAATTATTGAACCTTTTTGTCAGTTGGAACAAAATTTACAGTCCACCCTGAATGATAGTATAAGTACTGGTATCACACTTTCTAAGACTCTCATGGAAAAAGTCAAATAATAGCAACATCTAACCAAAGAAAAATAAATATCCCACACAGGAGACTGACACCCTCCTTGCATTAGACATTTCTCCTTTCTGGTCTTTAGAGGGATCAAAGTGAAATACTTTGCATTATCTATCACGCTGATATTGTTAACACCTGGAACTTCTGATTCCCATAGAATTGTAAAATGGATTGGGTTGGAAAGGACTCCCATGCCACGAGCAGGGAACCTCTCATTAGACCAGGTTGCTCAAAGCCCCATCCAACCTGGCTTGAACACTTCTGGGTTGGGGCATCCACAGTTTTCTGGACAGCCTGTTCCAGTGCTTCACCATGCTCACAGTAAAGAATTTCTTCTTAATGTCTAATCTAAACCTACACTCCTTCACCTTAAAGCTGTTTCCATCACTATGTGTCCTATTACTACACGTTTTTGTGATTAGTCTCTCTCCATCTATCTTTTAGGCTCTCTTCAGATACCACAAGGTCACCCTTAAGCCTACTCTTTTTCTGGTTGAACAATCCCAATTCTCTCAGCCTTTCCTCATAGGAGATGTGTTCCATCTCTCCTCTGATCATCTTCATGTCCCTCCTCTGGCCTCAGTCCAACTGATCCATGTCCTTCCTGTGCTGGGGACCCCAGAGCTGAAAACTGCACTCTAGGTGGGTCTCATGAGGGTAGAGCAGAGGGACACAATCACCTCCCTGGGTACGCAGCTTTTTACGCACCCCAGGATACAGTTGGCTTACTGAGCTGAGAGGTCATTGCTAGGTCATGTCCAACCTCTCATCCACCTCCACTCTCAAGTCCTTCTTGGCAGGGCTGCTCTTGATCTGCTCACTCCCCAGCCAGTGTTGTTAACAGGAGTTGCCCTGACCTAGGTGCAGCACCTTGCACTTGGACTTGTTAAACTTCAGGAGATTCCCATGAGCCAACTTCTCCACCTTGTTCAGGTCCCTCTGGATGGCATCTCATCCTTCAGGTGTGTCAAGTGCACCACTCAACTTGGTGTCATCTGCAAATTTGGTGAGGGTACGATTGATCCCTTCATGTCATTAATAAAGACATTAAATATTTCTTTTTCCCAGTCATGTACGTCTTCACCTAATTGCCATGACTTTTCAAATATCATGGAAAGTGGCTTGGCAACTACATCAGTCAATTTCCTCAGGACTCTAGGATGCATCTCATTTGGTCCCATAGACTTATGCACGTTCAGGTTCCTGAGGTGGTCATGAACCTGATATTCAACTACAGAGGGAAGCATTTAATCCTCCCGGTCCCTGTCTTGTGGTCCACCCACTTGAGAGGGTTCCCTCTCCTTGAGAGGGGAAAAGAGGTCGCCATTGAAGGCTGAGGCAAAAACTTGGATTACCTCAGCCTTCTCCTCATCAGTTCCTGCCAACTATGCACAATTGTTTATCAAGGCAGGAGGCTATACCTTCTTTGACCTTCCTTTTTTGGATGACATACCTATAAGAAGTCTGGATTATTAAAGTTCAATTTATAAGTCAAAGCCTTCTGTATGAATTGCCATAAACTCCTATTGACTGTGTTTAGTACTTTTGATGTGCTAAATCCAAAACTACACATCCTTGTCAAGCTTAGAGCATGTTTTGTGATTCCTTATGACCCTTTTGGGCTCATGATGTAAACCCCCTTTTCGTTGCATTTGTGCTGATGTGTCTCTTCCTTTCTCTGTTCCGCACAGAGAAGTGCCTTCATGCTGTTACGGTGAAGGAGACCGAACCAAAAAACCCTCTGAAACTTAGAAACTTCCATATTTTTTTCATCATCTTTGTGACTGCCTAGGCTCCCTTCAGTGCCATTACAGATTCTACATTTTAATAATTTCGTTGACCTGTGGTAAAAATGCTGTTCCAATTAACAACTTTGGAGGCACTGAAATAAAACAATGCTTAGCCTTCTTGTCAGTCCCTATTTGAAGCAGATTGGTAAGTGGTGGGTTTCCTTCCAATATAACATTGGACATTCATGTTGAAATATAACAACCACTGCCTGAAAAGACAAAAGGCAATTTAGAGACACCAAATTACTAGGTAAGAAGAATATAACTCATGAGTTCCTGAAAAACAGACTTAAAACTGAAAAAACAAGTGAGTCACTAATGTTATGTTAAATGGAAACTGGAGTGTAATGAACTGTTTGAGCTACTGTACCAACAAAGAACAGAAGTTTTTCCTACAAATGTCACGAGATTGGCTTCAGCATCAGAAGTCTGACTAATGAATCACTAATATGATGCAACTGTGGTTGATACGTTGTCTCACAACAGAGTACTAGAGAAGCATTAATTTCTCAGAACTGATTCAAAATACAGAGTGTGAATCACTCTAACAAAGAGATAAGACCCAAAATTTTATTAATTAAAGAACATGTGAAACAGCTCAAGGTATATTTTGTAGGCCAAATACAAAGATAGCTAATGAGTTTTCTCATTTAATTTGGAAACTGGAATTATTATAATATCATTTTACTACTTGATATTTATACTATAGTCTCTTATTAATGCGGTTTAGGTTAGCAGGAGTCTGTGCTTAGTGTTATTCTCTCCTCATTCCCTTTGGCCACCTGAAACAGTTTCACCAGTTATGATGAACTGAATATCACAATATATGGAAGTATATGAGGAAGCTGGCTGCCAGGGCAGAGAACTGAACTGAACATTTACGTGACTCCCAGCCCTGTGCTGCTAATGTCTCCATGTACTGGCTAACCCTGGTGTCCCCAGGCTCACAGGCCAGCTGAGTCAGAGTGAATGGCACATACCTAAAAATGTTTGTGCAGCCTAGTGGTGCTCAGTATCTAACAGGAGTTAGACCCTAAACTGGCTTTGAAGCTTTTGAAAATCTAATTAGAGGCTTCTTTGTGTTATAAGTATCTAAAAGCTGTGAAAAATTTATGTTAAGCAATTTGTCCATATACATCAGCAAATTTTCGGTAAGATCTGGATGTGTATGAACAACAAATAATATCTCAAAGGCATGAGGAGGCATGCAACTTCAACTAGTTAATTTGAAATAAAATCCACAAAACAGTAATATTTTTAAAAATAAAGTGTCTCTAAGATTCCATAATACAGGAATATAAAATATCAAAGCATTTGCCTTCTATGGACTTTGACTTCCTGGTGATCTTTATAAGTCTATGTTAAATTTCCATTCAACATTTGCAAGGTGTCAGCTGTTTTCAAAATGTAATCTTTGTTACCTAATATTTATAGAGATATTTGGTCTTAAATGCTTCATGTACATTGGTCATATATCCATGCAACATGTAAGAATGAACATCTGTATAAAGGCTGGGAGAAATGAAGATTAAATGCTAACTCTGTGAACTTTTCGTAACTCCTACCAAATCAGCTACCCACAAACCACAGGAGTTCACCACATAAGCAGATAGAAATGTTGTTTGGAAAGGACAGGATGATGAGTTCCAGTTCATAAGATATTTATCCCAAGACACATTCATTCATCTGTTGCGAATTTCAATGTCTGCTTTTAGTCACTTGCTGGAGCAATACAATTAAAAAGAGCATCTCTTTCTAATAACAGCTTCATTCCACACTGGCTTACAAGCAGTCACTGTATAATCTAAAGCAGTAGAAACAAAGTGTGAGTTCAGGAAGTCCCAGCCACAAGGAAGGACATTCTGCACCAGAGAAACAGCTAGCCAGAGGTGGTTAGTGGGGGTGTGGAGCCCAAATCCTGAAGAAGGAAAGAAAAATGAAAGACCAAGTAAGGTACTCTTCTTTGCAAGGACTGTGGCTGCAAACCTCTCTGATGGCTGTTGAGGGCTGAGGTTCATGTGTTTCCTTACCACATAATTCACCAGACAACTTTCATTCAAGGCTTGAGGTGTAATTCTGGACTGGTCTAATGGAAAATGAGTTTTGGTTGTTTTTAAGAAGAAAATTAATGGTAACAACATGAAGTATCTTTTCAAGGTAAAGTATGAGAAATATTTAATTATAACAATTTCAAAACTAATTTAATTACAATAACAAAAATGGGGGCATTTAAATCAAAGAATGCTTTGAAATAATTTATCTCAGTTGAATCCTTTCAATCTTTCAGGCATTTATTAGCGATTGATAACCTTCATTTTTAAGCAATGCATACAGTCATGCATGAACAATTACATTTTGCAGTCTTTAATTTGATGGAATTTATTCCCATACATCCTTCCTAGGATGGAACATGTTCCTGGAATAGGTTATGGTTTGATCTAGACACTGTCAGTTTGAGTTCAGATTGGTCACTTCCAGTACAGAGTTCAGTACCAAGTTCCTTCACCCTTAGAGACCATTATCCCAAATTGGTGCTTTGTGCTGCAGAAGGATGTGACTATTTAACTGGATTGTGATGGATGCTTAAGTTTCTGAGACTGCAAGACTGATTTATTATGAGCTTTGCAGAATAGTCCATGGCTATGTATTGTGTTCTCACCTGAATATTCAAAAGTTTCTTAAACAATTTTTTTGCTGATCATAACATTAATTCCTGAATGATGCTCTTGATGTCAGTATTTCTGCTTATTAGTCTCATTAAACACTGAACTGGACCATAAATTGGCTTTGACTAAGTTGCAAATAAGAAAAGAGATTATTTATTTATTAATAACAGGGCAACAAAATATTAATGTTTTGCTTATTCCTGAGAAGTTTATTTTGTGAATTTCTTATTTGGTGAGTTTCCTATAGTTGGCTATAGTTCTCTTGGGATATTTTTAGATACATCCAGTCTTACCATATAAAACTAAAGCACTACTGTAATATAAAAGTTGCTCTGATAACATTTTCTATCTAGTGATACATGACCTTTCAATAAAAGAAATTGTGCAGTATTTAAGGGCTCTACCTCTATTTATCTGCTAATGCCTTTATGTGAGTTTTGCTAGTATTTATAACTAAGCAATAAACTAAACTGACAGGGACCTTTGGGGAAAATCTTATATTCTCCAGCCCAAAAAAATTGAGACCCAAATGATTGTCACAATCCCATATAATTTCCTTAGTCAAAATCATATGCAATACTTGTACTTTCTATGGTCTTATCTGCAAAAATCATTGTCATATGTACTGCTTTGATTGTATGCAATAATTAACTGCAGTTAGGCACGTGGCTAATTCACCCCTGCAAAATCATTGCAAGTTCTTTGCCAAGACAAAGTATCCCATAAAGTTGGCTTTGACATACTTTCACTATTACCAGGAAGTTCTGATTGCCTCATTGAATATTTTGGACACTAGAAGAACATTTTGTTAAGTGCTTCTATACCTCCCTTCCATGTGTGTAGGTACATTGATGTCATCTATCCTTATATAAAAACCTACATGCTATTGGTGCAGAGGTCCCAAGCAAGAAAAGCAGATTCCTCTAATCCTTTTGTGTGGTGAGATTCTTGTCATCTTCTATTTTCCTATGACATTTTTTAATTGCTTTGGAAAAGTAGCCAGAGCTTCCATCCATGATCAAGGCCCATGATGTTAGGTGGTGCTTAAAATCTAATCTTCTGACTTGCAGCTCAGTGTCTGAAATTTGGTGTTTTTCTTATTTCTTGTCTGTAGTCTGGGTTCTCTTTCTCCACCTGGCATGTGTACTGAGATACTCAACTTGCCAGACATTTCTTAAATACACAGCTAAATCAACTAGTCTTTCAAGAATTTACAACTGAACTTATATGTCTTCAAGAGGAAGCTTGCCTGTAAGCTTTAAAGCATGTCACTTATGTTTTCTTATGTCCTACCAGCTCACTCTGGGGGAAAAAAGGTATTAATTCTACAAATAATTTTTTTTAGAGTGAGGAATACTTAAAATTCTTTAGGTCATTGTCATAAAAACACTGATTAAAACATATCACAAAAGTCTTTCCACATGGGCTTTGGATGACCTTTTTCTCCAAATTGAAAGGATACATTTTGCTTTTTTGATGGTCTCAGGGAAAAAAAAAAGGCAACAAAAATAAAGAAACCAAACAACCATAAAGCCAAATAAGCAAACAAAAGAAATCTAAAAAAAAAAAGAATGTGTTAAATGTTTCTCAATAACTATTTATCACCCATTACTAACTATATTGCTCTATGAGTCTGTATTTTGTTTGGCAAAGAAACTGTGATGAAGATGAGAATTGTAAATAGAGAATAATATTAAGAACTTCTTATATTTCCAGAGACAGAATTGGGATAAATATATTTGGAAGCGTAAATTGGTAGTGCAAAAGAGGTTCTATCTTCAGGCAGACTTCTAGGAACAGATATGTCACAAAAGTGTAGAAACCATTCTGCCATCAAAACATGCATTAGTACTGTTCTTACCTGTACTTTCTGCCAGATAAAGATTAAAACTCATCCTACAGTTCTCAATGCCAAGGCACTTTCAACACAGTGGGCTCAAAGGCTGCACAAGGTACAATGTTGGAAATCCCGGTTTGCCTTCATTAAGTGTTCCCCCAGCACACTGGCAAAAAGATGGCAGAAATACTTCTTTCCTTCTCTCCAGGTTCTTTCACTTTTATATCTAAGGCTCAATCTGCCTTTTTTTTTTTTTTTTTTTTTTTTGGTGAAGTTAGTCACATAGACTTTGATGTAGACTATTTCTGAAAATAAATTTTGAAAATAAAAAAACTTTGAAAATTTGAAAATAAACTTGAAAATAGTTTGGAAAAACTGCCAAAATAGAAACATCCTACCTTCTTTTTTAGAAAGAAAGCAGAAACTGAGACTTTCTGCTGTGTACCAGAATATGTTATTTTAAACAGCGAAGAAAATACAGGTGTCAACCTGCAAATATACCACTTTCCCAGTAAACTGTTAGGTTCAAGATGCTGCCCCTTCATTTTCCTTAATTGGTGCTTAATTTTCCCTTATTATGTCTCATCGTAGTGCCTTGATAATGAGTGCCTCTGGACTAGCTCTGTAGGAGATTATATGTTTAGAAAGGCCCAAGCACACACCCAGTGATACCAGAATCCAACTCTTACAGTCATTTTAATTGTTCGTGACCAGCTTTGTAGGCTCGGAGTGATCAGTCTGCTTGGAGTGATCAGTCTGTTCTGTGTTTGGCTGGAGCTTCAGGAGGGAATGGACTGAGAAACTGCAACTGGTCCCCTAATTTGACTTTCTCTTCAAAGCCTGAGTCCTCCAAACTGACATCTGCAGGACCAGAATGGATCTGCTTTTACTGCTGTGCTATTTCAGATATATAGAAAACTTCTCCTCCAGAGAGGCTAGAGTTTGGGGATTTTCAAAAAAATGTTATGATATTTCATTTTGAAATTATGCATTTTACCCAGTTTTGCAAAACTGCCTTGAATATTGTCACTGGTATTTTCACAAGTTTAGCTATGGATCTTCACTTGGGTCCTCTAGGAAAGTCTAGAAGCAGATGTCCTGACAGCTGTATACTCCCAGGAATTGTGTCTTGATATGCATTATTTGATTTGACTTGGTGTTTAAACTGCTGAGTGCTGTATTGCTGCTGTACTCCTGAATAGTTACTGCTTTCTAGTCAAAATACAGGTGCATGAAAGTCCTTGTAAAGGATTTGGAAAGGGAAGGGTTGGGTATCTGAAATTAGATTGACAGTCTTAAAAAATGTATCCTGTGCCAAAGGCTCTTTCTTTCAACTAAAATAATATATACCAGGGATTATTGGATTTGGTTGTCTCAGGGTTAAGTGGATTCAACTGGTAGAAAGAGTGTTTTTCTTGTGAAAGCCATGGCCAGATTCCTTTCCAGCAATAACAAAAACATGTAACTTTTAAACAGTCATCAAAACTTTATGATATACAGTGCCTTAGGAATAACTGCTTGCTATTAGATAGCAAGAATAAGAAGCATCCTTTTGTGTGAGGGCTTCTCCCAGAAGTAGAACTTTTTCTCCTGTGCTTGGTCCAACCACCTCAGAGGCAGAAAGAAACCCCCAAAGGATGACAACCTGAAGAAGGATCAGGACAAAGAAGGAATGAGGAGAAATTCACATTCAGGAAACCTCCAGCTTCAGTTAAGCACCATCTATCCAAATGCATCCCTTCTTCAAATGCTGTGTTTAATATGGGCTGTTTCTTACGTGGACAAACATCTCATATGATCTCATTTATTTTCCCATTCTTATGCACTTAAACTGCTGATTTGAAAAACTAGCATTTGTTTAGGAACATTCTTTGGGAACAATTAATTGAAATACTTCAAGTTTTTCCTTTTCTGAAAAAAAAAAATAAAAGCAAATAAATATTCTGGACCTTATTCCAATTTCTCTTCCCTTTATACATGCTGCTGCATTCCCAGGGATTAAATCTGTAAAGGATAGAATATTTATGCTAATACTAATGCTGGTGTGAGTATTGACTAGATGTAATAACATGCCTTGGCTCTGCATTTATTATTATTCCCTACTAATGATGCAAAGATTCATCTGCAAACATTTGTGTGCCCATTGTTGCTTTACCAAAGGAAGTACAGGGAAATTTTTCTCGTGTCAAGGCTCATTTTAGGAGGAAAAAAGCCAGCTCTTATTAACAGCTTTGGCCTTGAAAAGCAGCATTGTTATTTATTTGCAGAACAGTAAGAAAAGAAACAAAAGAGCACAAAGTGCAAAGAAGATCATGTATAACAAAAAATAAATTGCTCCTTGCTCTGTGTGCTGCTTAAGGAAAAAAGCTTTTTTTCAGTGCAATGAAGGTTCATGGTGTCTGGCCGCACCATCACCCAGCCAGCTTGCCAAGGAGCACCAGCCTGCATGGAACTGCAAACACTGCTTAGCCCAGCTTTTCCTCTGCCTTGAAATTCTGCAGAGGTCAAAGGTTTCTCCTGGTTCCGTTTCACATCAGGCAAATCTAGCAGGTTTTGGATGATGTGACTTTAAGCAAACACAATAACCAAAATGAAAGAGAGACTAGAAAGAATATGTTCAAGTAAAGCCCCAGCAAATCAAAACTTGACAATCTTCAAAAACTGTCTCAGTGAAATCACTGTTGAGAATACATCAGTTAAAAACATATTTGTCGTGGTTTTGCCTTGGCTTAATTTGCTTTCCACCCCCCACACAATTACTACTAGTTGAGAGAAGGTTTTTGCAGACAAAAGAGAGACAGGATTTGGGGAAAATAGTATAAACATTTATTACTAGTAAAACAAGAACTACTAATAAATTAAAAACTAAAGAATTATATCTACAACAATTTCTATTCAAGTTAAAGTGTTATATATTTACAGAAATACTCCCCCCCCCCCTTATACTAGTCCAAGGAGGAGAAGTGGTTTTAATCTTCATTTTCGGAGTTCCATCTCTCTCTCTCTCCAGTAACAAATCTTTAGTAGCAGTAGCATTCCTGTTGCAGTTGGAACTTTTTTTCTTTTTTTCTCTCTTGCTCTGTGTTGGCCTCCAAGGCTGGGCTTACCCTCCTGGGCTAAGACTGAAGGCTGGGGGTTACCCAGGTCCTGAAGGGTTTTCCTTCCATAGGCTTGCAAGGGGACACTTGCTTATTATGGATCTTCACCACAGGGTTACAGGGAATAATGGCTTAAGAGTTCACCCCTGTTTCCCTATGGAGGTCCCTCCCCATGGGAGAAACAGTCCTAGATAGACTTCTCTGCATGGGTTTAGCACGGATCCACACACACATGGATCCCAACATCTCACATGGGCCATCTCGCTCCAGCATGAGATTCTCTCTCTTTCATAGAGTTATAAATCTTCAGCAGCAGTATGGATCCACACACACACGGATCTCAAGCTTATTCGAGCCATCTTTGCTCCTAAATAAGCATCATGTCTTTCAAGAGCCACAAAGTCTTCAACAGGACTCTGCCTCACCTCAGTCCTTTTCATGAAGTCTCAGTTCTCTTTGGTACATCCACAGGCTCCTCCATCAGTTGCAAGGGAGGGTCTCCTTACTCCAACAAATTTTTACAAGTAGCAGGGATTACTTTTCAGTCTTTTCCCTGCTGAGGAGAGAGAGCGAAAAGGGAAGAAACAGCTCTGCCTCCTTCGAATTTCTTCTCTCTCCTCCGGCTGCCAGCTTCGACCTTGGAAACTCCGTTATCTCTCGGCTGGAATTCTTCTACAGCGGTTTCTGTCCAAACAGTTCGTCTTTTAAACTTTTTTTTTCTTCACTCTCTTACTAGAGAGAAAGGGAAGGCCTCAGTGCTACACCTGTCCCCCCCTGGCCCATGCCGGGGGAAGAGAGGGCCTTGGCCCTCTTCAGGCCTGCCGCTTCTCAACATGGCTGCTGCCCTTAATTTCAACTGCACAACAAGTCTTCTCTTCCATTTTCTTAAAGATCTAATTAGCAAAGGTGTCACTGGACTTTTGATTGGCCTTTTTGTCCGGAAATTACCTGGACAAAACCAACCTCAGCCCCAGGGATGGGCTGGTGGGCAAAACCACGACAATAATAAATCTTTTACAAACTCTTAATATATGCCTCATTCACAGTTACCTTGTAGATGTGTACAGAAGCCAAATTCCCTACAGAAACGCAATGTGTTGGCTACAATATTTCTGGTTTTATATCTTTTTACTCAGCAGAAGGACAAAAACAATGTTTTCCAAAGTGAGCACTTTCCACCAATAACAAGCAGAAGAGAAAGCTTTCAGTATGACCTGCATTTCTTAGAGCCCTTGCATCTAAGAGGTTTTTTAGTGTCCCACATGGTTTAGTTTAGCGAAACTGACTTTTCAGGAGATATCATGTTCTCTGTATCCAAGCACAGAGAGCATTGTGAAATGCTGTGTTTACCATGTTCAAGTGTACCAGGACTGTCCAGGCTTCAGCAAATATATATTGTGGTTAAAACAAGAAAATTGATGTAGGCAGAAAAACAACTTGTGAAAGTGTAAGAAATAAAGAGAAGAGGTTGGGGAGGAGGTTGGCAGGGAGGACAGGATTATTGAGGCTGAAACATACTTTGTGTACACACAGTTCCCAAACTTTCTAAGCTAACATTGTTTTGCTTTTTTAATTTTTCAATTACTTTTTTTTTTGGTGACTTTTTGCTCTTTTACACTGCACTCTTTGCTCATTTGCAACGTTGAAGAGAAAAAGGCAGAAGAAAAGTAATGCATACAGACAAGTTTTGAGACACTTGCATTAGGTTTCGTTGAGAACATTTCACATAATGTACTGGAGCCTTTAAAATCTTAGTTGATTTTATATCTTCATAGTGATTCTGGGCTCTGGTAAACTTCCTTTAACTTTGGACTATGTGTGAAATATCTGAGAAGAGTGAGATAGCAGTAGTAATAAGTCTGAGACATTTTTGTCCTTCCTTTACCTCTGGTACCTTTAGGACAGGTTTAGTATGCAGCGTAATTTTTGGCCTCTCTGAGTGCTGCTGTTTTCCAACTAGCTTCTTAAACTAGCTGTGGTCACTGGGGTGCAGTGCTCCCCAGACACCATTTGTCATGCCCTGGATAACTGACAGACCTTGTGAAATCATTGCATCCTTGACTTCAGGATGTGTTACCCACTCAACAAAGCACAGAAGGTCCCAGACAGGTTTGCATCGCCTAAGCCATGTGTCAGCACATCTTCATGGCTCACCAGACTAATTTATGTTTGGTTCCATATGTATGTTTACAACCTCCACATCCTGACTGCAATACAGTATTAAATATTCGTAAGTTAAGAAAGATTATTTTTTGATTATTATTTTGTGATATCTTTAATTTAACTAGCCTACCAAATCTAAACAAGTTTTTCTCCATCCCCCTCAAACAATCACTAAAAGGAATACCATAACATACATCTGAAGGGGAAACATGCCATCATAACTAAGATTTAACTAAGATTTATTAATATTCGTCAGAGTAGAGATACATGAAAGTTCCTACTTGTGCTTTGAAACAGTCTCCCTACATTTTCTATCAGACCATTTTTTTCAGAAAGAATTAATTCAATATATTCTCATTTTCAGCAAATCCACTTTTCTATTCTTTTCATAGCTCTAATTAATTTTCTTTTTTTCAAGAAAACATAGGGAGTTTGGCAATAATACTATTCCAAAGCTGTTGGTTTATTACTTATTGCAATTTTTAATTGTTGTTACTACACTTTCTACTGTTATTATCATTATTATCAGCTCTGTAATTATCACTGTATTGTTATTATTACTTATTATAGTAGTCCTTAATATAACAAGTAAAGGCTAAGAATGAATCACTGTAGAGGGATACCCCTGGTGGAGAAACCATTTCTTGACAGATAGGGAGATCTCTGACAATCAATTCGTAGGAAACCTGTCATCAATCATAAGAAGAAAGCAGAGAATAAAAGGCACAACTCTTATTTAACCTACGTGGTGAGGCAACTAAAGGAAAGAAGTCTGTGCTAGAAGAAGAATTTGTTAATCAAGAGTTACTGTTACATTTATCTGTAAAGTAAGATATCTTGCATTGACCAGGCACTGACATTGTGCAGAATCTGCACTCACTGCCTTGAAGCAAGTAGAGTTTGTTTTTAATTTTTATTAATTAGTGCATTCTGGGCAAGTTTTGAGGAAACCACTCCTACTTGTTTGACAGAGGTCTTGAATCAAGGATCAGTCTTCCAGTTTTTGAGATTAACATCTTTGCACAGGTTAGCTAGTGGATGACTCAGAAACTCAGTATGAGCACCTAAATCATTTATGGACTCTCTTGATGTGGGACTGACTGGGAAAGGTTGAAAAAGATAGCTGGTTTAAGTGAGAATAGTGTTAATATACATTGAGAACAGCCTATGCCTAAACTATTTGAATTTGAAAAATGCAGTGAAATAAAACACCCTTAAAAAGCAATAAGCACTTAGTGTAAAAACAAGATGAAACAAATTGCTAGTTCTCCCAATCACCTTCTTGTACCATCATTAACTGATTCGCTTCTTACTGGCACTATGACAGAAGTTGTTACAGCCGGTGAAATGTAGAACAAAGAACAGCAACTCTATGCATACCTGGCAACACAAATTCCATTGCCATATGATCTTTCTGTCTAGATTTAAAAACCTTTATACTCACGGTCTTATACTTTGGCCACAAACATATTAAACAGTAAAATCTATCATATCAACAGCTGTATCTCATGGTGGCTTAGAAAAGTCAGAATCACAGGGCAAATTTAATGAGGTCCCTATTCAGTACTTGCAGTAAAAAAATAACTGTACTGTACAAGAAATGCTCATTGTAAAACTTCACCATTCATCTAAAATGTTTGGGAATCTCTGTCTTCTAACTTCTAAAAAAGTAACACTCCCCGTTTCAAAACAAAATATTAATTTCCTTTGTTTTTTAAGGCTTAAATTCTGCAAATACATTAACGCATGTTGACGTTTAATAGTGCATATAATTAAATGAATATGTTTAAATATGTGTATATTGTACATACATTTACTATGTGTGTATATATAAACATATATAGATATGTACATGCATATACAAATTCATAGTTGTGAGTAGCTCCTTAGGAGTCATTAGAATTAGTCATGAAGTTAAAGACAGTCAAGAAATGAAGTGTTTTGATAAATGAAGTCCTCAGCCTGATCCAGATGATAAAAGTATGTGGGCTAGAATTCTTTAGAGCTAAAATTCAGCTGGAGAAGAAAGTTTTGATTTTTCTTATTTATCTTATATGTGCTTTTTTTCTGGAGTTTGAACCTTCTAATGAAAGTGTAATAATGATGAAGACATAGACATTAATTTCTCTTTCCTAGCAGACCATATGTTCCATGCTTAGAAAAATATACTATCTATATATGCAAACTGGAAAATGCAATGACACTGAAGTAAAGTGTGAACATATTTTATGGCAACTTGGATATTAAGTTCTCTGGACACATTTTTATGGGAATCAACTTCTGATGTCCTCCATCTTTGTTTATTATACTCTGTGTTACCAGAGTAGCAAGCTGCCAGGCAGTGTTTTGTAGTGTCTTGAGAAAACATGATTTTACGAGGGTTCTATAGTGAAGTACCCGTAAGTATTTAACAGTCAGCTTGAATGGTTGTTCAGCTTCTCCTCAAAGGTTACACTGGAACTATAAACAGAAGATAGTAGCAATAAATAAACCAAATAAAACTAGAATGATGAAAAGCCATATGTTGGCCCTGTGTAAAGAGAATACATGCAGTCTTGTGGAATTAACAGCATTCAGGGCCACTATCTAACAAATAATCAATACCAATACAAAAATACTCTGTGACCACTTTAGGTGTTCTGTAGCCATTTTAGGTGATTCAGAAAATGTTAGAGTTTTCAAATAATTTATCCCAATTGACAATTATGAAAGGCCCATTGCTTTCTTCAGGCATCAAAGTATCTTTGAAAATCTGGCTTCAAGTAACCAATTTTTAAAAGAATAAATACTTTTATACCTTCCCGCTTAGTTAGGCTCTCAAGTATAATAAACAAGTATCACACTAACCTTCAAAATCCCAGGGCAGGTGCTTAACCAAACACTAGTGGGGCTATGCTCAGCTGTAAAACTTGTGATTTGCCTGAGCTATCTGCTTCAGTGTAACACTAAAAATGTTCTCCCTTCTTCCCTTTATGCAGGGTCTGGCAGAGAGGTACACTCAGAGCACACAGATGGGACTAGTCCTGGCACAAAAGGCAGCCAGAAGCAAGACTTTCTGGCTGGCTAGTGTGGTTAATCACCTTAATATAGTTAATTTTCTAGTAGTCTGTGATATGAATATAGAAGACTGATTTTTAAATCCTCTCTTCTTGATCTGAGAGTCAGGGCTTGAATATGACTCCCAGAAAAGTATCTAATACAGTCAGTCTTCGTCTCAGTTCTTGCTCTGTTTAAATCTCAGTACACTATTGTCCTATTCCAACAAACACTTTAAGCTTCCTTCTTTATGCTCAGTTTATGTCCTATGTGGGAATACAGCCCAGACAGGTTTTATTCCAGGAAACAGACACAGCTGAGACATGGGGGCCAGGCACAGCCCAGGCAGGAGATACTCAGTTTGTACGTGCCTATTCCCCTGTGCCACATCAGGGAGACAATCAAGCAGCCCATAAAGATCAGGGGAAAGCCAAACCACCAGCAACAGAGTTTACAGAGGATTCTGTGCTGAAGTCGGGTCTGCCAGCCAGAGACAGTAGGACTAGGACACCCCTATTCACATTGCAATCATCTTTCCCAAAACTTTTTGTCTCAGGTGTTTTCATTCCACCTCTCAAAGGGCTGATGATGGCAACGGTATTTGCACAATACCTTAGCTGTTTGATTTAAACCACAAATCACTTTGACAGAAATGGCTGGCTTTGAAAAACTGTTGCCACTAAGCAGACTCAGAAAGGGTCTAGGACCATGATAGCGAAGGAGGCAGAGCATAAGAGAAAGCAGCCTAGGGCCTAGGAAAATGTTGCAGATTCTGACCTCTGCTCCCAGGACTGTTTCTGTACTTGCTCTTAAATGATCATTAGGTTTTCTGCTGATAGGGAAAGAGTTAAGCACTGAGTGAAAGCAGACGTAGCTGACAAGGACAGAAGTAGGAAGAACAAAACAGTGCAGAGCTCATGAATGCATGTATCTGCACATGTGAATGTAAGTGGATTGTTACCTGTCCTGGGACTGGCGTGGTGCTATTGGAAATCCAAGGAGGCTGTATAATGCAAATTAAATTAAAACATAAGCATGTGAGGGTCCTATTAATGACTTTGCAAATTTTTAAGTGGCCAGATACTAGGAAAGTCGGAAAGCAGGAGAATAGGAGTGGTAATGCATGCCTTTACAGACCTAGAAGATAAGTCCTGTTGAGAGGAGCTTAACATTGCACATGTCTCTTACTCAAAATGTGAACTGCAGACCAGATTAGATCAGGGAATGGTAGCCACATTCACTGTAAAATATGTTTTGTTTGGTTTGGTTTCTTTTAAAAGAGAGAGAGAGCATAAGTTCAGGGAGGTAAGTGAAAGTTCAGTGAGATTTCTCCACAGTCATGAAACCTGAGTTCATAGTCAAGCTATTGCGTCACATACAGATGAGGATCTCACCTGGTCAATTAGGAAAGAAAAAGTTAAAAAAAACCCCAACTCAGTCCCTTCCCCCTCGAAGTTCCTTGATGTTCAGTAGGTGTGGTTGGGTGAAGAAAAGCCAGACCAATACCAACAGCTGCATGGAATCTGTCCATGTCTGAAAGGTGAATAATTAACTCTCTTATAACTGCAGCCTCTCAGGGGCAGCTATGTCACCAACCCAATTTAGAGTTATGTTATCTTGTAATGAACAAGAAGAGGGAAATCTATAGGTGTCCTGACAGCTTAGTGACATCAATGATCTGTGCCCCAAAAACCCCAGGAAAAGAGCTGATAAAAATGCACCTCTCTACAACCAACTCATCAATGCCTGAAGATATTTTTTTTTCTAGACATATGAGATTTTCTGAGTGTGACAATATTGTGCCAGTACCTAAAATCAGATACATTAACTATGGGAATAAACTTATTTTTCTGCATCCAGTCATTCTCGTACTGTTGCCTCTGTACTCTTGGGATGGAGAAAGGGGTCAACAAAAAGCAGGTAGAAAAAATATGTCTTCTAATAGGTGATTTGAAAACCTACTAATGGATATTTTTCTGGAGGGTTTGAATTCCCAATGGGAAATCTCCAGCAGACTGCGAATCCAGAAAGCTTAAGGGCTGGTCTAAACTTGACAAACTCTTGCATATATTAACTGCACCCACATGAGAAAGGTAGTATAAATCACTCTTTCTTATATGTAGAGAAAGAAGATTAGAGTCCTTGGCTCCTGTTCCTTCACAAGGCAGTGTTCTTGCTGCTTCTTCTGGGGCTGCAGGCTCTTCATTAAGTTTTTTAGGGCTCTGCAGATGATTCAAGTTCAGAAGATGGCTGGTAGAAAATAGCCATGAATTTTTCTTTACTAAACCTTGCAAAATACAAATGATTCCATGCCTTCTCCTCCCTCCAAATAAAATGTTGATCTGATATGACTGCTCTGATATGGCGGGGGGGTCAGGACTAATTAGCTCCACAGCATGACACCACAGGCACATCGCAAGCATTATGTGTCCTGTCAGTGTATCATGCAGTCATGTTCTGATGGAAGGAGCAAGTCTTATTTTCTTTTTCTTTCCTCCAGTCAGTTTAGAAGTAGCATTGACTGACTCCAAGGAGCCGTGCCCTCTCCATTATCTCAGTAAAGAGGGTTTGAAACCAGTGAAATGTGTAATTTCATATGGAACTGGGAAAAAAAAAAAAAAAAAAAGGAAAGAGGGGAGGGGAGGGGAGAAGAAGGAAGAACAAAGAAAGAAGAAGGAAGAAGGGTCACGGAGAGACAAGCAAAGCCAAGACAAGTCCTACCATTGTAGAAAAATGAAGCTCTAAAAATGTAACAAATACAAGGGTATTTGTTCTGTGTGATCGTAAATATATAGCGAAAAGCAACATATGTCCGAAGACTCTACAACAGAGCTAGGAAACAGCTATTTTATCTTCATCATTCCAAAAATACCTCTAAATGGGACAGCCAAAAAAAGTCTTTGTTTAGAATTGTCCCACTTACTTGTCCAAGCTGGAGCTTGACAGAGGAAGTCCAGCCATGCTGCTTGTAACAAGCCCTTACTTCAACTGATATTTCAGTGACTTGTTTTCTGCCTGCAGTTCAGACAGTATTTTTTTTAGCCTTGACAGCATGGCTAGACTAGGTAATCCACGCAAACAGCTGCTGCGTGCAATGTGATCTTTTCTCCAAACCTTTTTAACAAAGACTTCTGAATTGTTCCTTAGTTTTGAATATGTTGGATATATCCAGAAGCTAAAATCTCTCAATATGAATGTAATTGACACATCAACTGACCGACCATACTGCTTTTAGCTTAAGAAGTGTCCCAAGAAGATTAACAGGAGCTGCATGCTCACAAGACCACTCCCTAATCAGAAAGTATTCATCAGGAAAATACCTCTGCTTCAAACCATTTTCACAGAGGATTTGCTTCTTGAATATCAGTGTTCCTGTCTGTAGTGAGAGGAAACATCATACTGATTTTTGTAGCACAAGCTTTGCAAACTTTCCAGCTTAATCAAAGAGAACATAATCAGGATTTTTCATTGTGTTAAATTTTATAACTTGATTTGCTTTTTTGTTTGTTTTGTTTTTTTGTTCTTCATTGATCATAGATATTTCTGTCTAATGGAGCCCCTGTATGAGCCCAAATAATATTAAACTAATTTTTTCAAATATTGAAGATACAAAATAATATGATTGAATCCAGGGAGATTTGAAAAATTAACAGGAGAAAAGAAATAAAGGGTCAGTCATAAAAGAGAATGACTTGAATATAAGGGAAAATATGTTCAGAGGAATGGAGGAATTGGGGAAACAATAATTTTAAAGAAGTCAAGTGATGAGAGTGGAAAGAAAGTGAGAAATGCATTAGGAACACAATGTAACATCCGAAAGGGTATTGTAGCTGTAAATTGCATAAGCAAGGATAACATATTCAGTGGGAAGGATGGCAAAAGTAATTTTCTGAACATGGAAGGTATAATTCTAATCACAACAGTCCACTACATTTTAGGAACTTATGTCCTGAATAAAAATAATTGTATCAGAGAGGACTGAGGGAACAATTAAAAAAAAAAAAAAAAAAAAAAAGAGTAGGGATGCACAGAATTTATTTTAATAGATGAGATTAACTACTAAATACATCATATTTGGTTAACTGGAAAAAAGGTCACATGGATAAATATTTAAAAGGCACTTAATAGGAAAGGAATTATTTTAGGACCAAATGTTAACCAAAATGCTAAAAAAAAAGGAAAGCAGAATGGATGTGAGAATGAGGTTATCAGGCTGTGAAATGGTCCTCTGTGGGATGAGACAAAAACATTCTCCTAGTGAGAACAACTTTAAATGAGATTGGATATTATCTTAGTGACCAAAGGGGCATCTGGGAATATCATCTGTTTTAAAGATTTTATAGGCAAGGATTCAAATAAAATAATTTTATGAAGGCTTTATTTTTTGCTGGGACACACCCCTTCTTTTTCTGAATAAGATCTGTTGGCTGGTGGAGTCTCTGTGTTCTGTTGTTGCTGGCTGGGCTGTGAGCGAGTTAGGAAGGAGGTGTGTGGCTGAACACTTTGCACTCTAAATCTCTGCCTGCCCAACATCCGTAAATAAAAGTAACAAGGATAGCTGTTGCATGGCAATAACATTACTTTGCACTATGTATTTCCACATCCTATGGTCTACCAGGCAGTCTGCCTACTGCAGGTACAAGCCTCCAAGGAAACTGAAGAATCAGAACCACCTAGGCAATGCCAGTAAACTAAACCTTTAGGCATTTCTTTGCTTTGATCCAGAGAAATGCATGTACTGTGCTGTTTGTACCCTCAGAACAAATGGCAGTCTTGGGAACTAGCATGAATATTTAGAGATGGTATTTAAATAACATTACTTGGGAAATTCCCACTGCTTAAGAAAAGACTAACTAAAACAAGAGTTTTCTTTCCCAGAAGGTTGAGACAGGTATAATGAGAATTATGAGACATAATTAATAGAATTTCTGTATCCTAGAGGATCATATGAGTCAACTTCATAGTCACGTCCTCCTTGTTCTTATTACTGACAAGAGTGAGAATGTTGCTGTGAAGTGTAAAAAGGCAACATAAACAAGCAAGAGTGATACAAGCAACTGATTGCAAACAAATAACTTCATTAAGCCATGTCCGTAAGAATTCCTCACTTATATACAGCACTTTTCATCTGCAGATCTAAAAGTGATGTACAGATGGAAAAATTCAGGAGTTAAAGTGACTTATTTGAGGTCATTGAGGTAGACAATGGCAGCTCTGGGAAGAAACCATGCCACAGTGCCTCACTTTGCATTATAAATGCCCCTCCTGTGCAGTCCTGGACAGGATCATGGCAGTGAGCCTTTGGAGAGGGAGAGTGTGTCACTGGAGATGAAATAAACCTGAGTCTGATCATAAGACCACTGCAAATTAGAAAGACCAAATTCCATCCTAATGTGCAATGTCTTCTAAAATCAACTGGAACTTTATATTTAAGCATTTCCAAGATTTTCTTTCCCATGGTGTCTAAGTACCAGCAAAATTACATCACACTTAAGTAATCTCTGAGGGTAATTCCTTACTACTTTTTTCCTATTAGCCGCAAGAACCACTATAGATTGAGGGTTTTTCAATCACTTCTTTTTTATTGCATATAAACTCTGGTTCTATTTCATTAATCAGAGTGGAAAATGAAGGAAAGAATTATTTACTATGTAAAACTACAGCATTTGCAGGGATGCCTCTGGCTTCAAAGTATAAAAGCAGTAAGAAAAGATTTCAGTCTTCCCTATATATATAATTTAAAAAGTGCAGAGAAAAAAAACTGCAGACATCCATCATTCCTAGTTTACGATAACAGAAGCTAGGTAAATAATATCCACAAACAGTTCAAATGATTTAAAAAATAAAGAGTAGAATATGAGAGGTATTAAAACAAAATATGTAAATTATATATTTTATATATATTCCAAAATTATAAAGACCATTATGCCTGAAATTTGGAGGGTAGAACACTTTCTATAAATTCCTGGAAGCAAAGAAAATGTTCTGGTCCTGAAGCCACAAATCTAGAGTTCCTTGCTGGCTCAGCTGCAGGCTCCCTCTGTTATCCTGGACATATTGCTTTACTTCTGTTTCCTCTCCCACACTGTGAGTGTGCCTACATTGCAGTCAAAGTGGGATATTAAAGCTTGTCAGTCCAACTGAAGTGATTTTAACCAAGTTAGCTCATATGTACTGTTAGCAATGTAGTGTGAAGTTGGGTGCAGACTAAATTCTTAAGGGTAGATAATTAAATTCTTGAAGAACAGAATCTGAAAACTATCAGATGAATCCCATTCAGATATATATTTCCCATTATTCTTTATTTTCTGAAAACATACTTTAAAAAACCTGATTAACAGTAGGAGCTAAGCCAGGAAACAAAACAAAATAAAACAAAACAAAACAAAACAATAACAAAATAAAACAAAACAAAACGACAAAAACCCACCACAAAACTAACAAAAACCATGTAAACTAAAAACAAACAAAAAAAACCCCCATACACACACACAAAAAAAGATGGTTGATGTTTTCAGAGCCATTCAAAGGATTTTGCCACATGCTTCACATTAATGTGAGAGTGCTGCTCTGGGATACAGATCTTAAGAATTAGAGTCTGTTCCTGAACTCCATCCAAATCATAAAATCATACTGTAACCAGGGTATGAAATGAGATGAGATAGTCTTCCACAGGGGTAGGACCAGCTGAGAAAGAGTATGTTTCAAAACTGTGAAGACATTTTAAAGGAAAGTTGCTTATTGTTATCTGAAAGTCTGGCCAGCTGTAAATGTAATTGTAGTAGGCTGTAATTATGAACGTTTTTTGAAAACACCCATGTATTGTGCAGGGAAAAAAAAATTATCCACTTTGGGGTTTTTAGGAAAGCATAATAGAAATACACCTTAAAGCTGTACATCAGTGTCAAAAACAACACAATCCGATGTGACACTTCACCCCACCCAGGTAAATGGCCCATGTACTCTTAAAAGCAGCATGACAGTTAAAATACAGATAATGGGCATTATACCAAAATGATAGTTGTAAAGTACAAACACATGTAAACAGTTGTTTTAGAAGGTATAGTAAGAGAAGGGATAAGAGGAAAAACTTTGTCAATGTCAGAAATCTAAAGTGAAATACTTAGTGCTCACATGTTTGGGCTAATAGCTGGGATGAGAAGCCAGATGCTCAGCTGGTGAACGTTGATGCATCTCTGTTTAAATCAGTGGAATTATATGATTTACACCATTTTACAGATTTTGCAGCTGGTTTTTACATGCATACAAACTTTGAAAGTTAATTAGACCTACCTACCCTCTACTCTGTGGAAACAAGGCTGGAAGTCTGGTGGGATAAGGATTCTCAAGGAGACCTCTCATATTTCTGTGGGCTAAAAACATGATGAAAACAAGTATCACTGTGGTCAGGACAGTATTGCTACATTTTCTAGTCTCATGGGAAATCAAAATAGTCACTAAAAGTGAATAATTAACCTAACTTTGTAAGTTTTCAAGAGACAATCCCTCTTGTATGATTCAAACTGTATTTTATGTGAATCAGTGTTCCCCTCCCTGCTTAAATGTAGACATGTTATTTTTGTGGTCTGAAAGCTGAGATAAGATTTCATCCATAATGATTTTAGCTGCCACACAGCTCATCAGAATTGCAATTACGAATACCAGTGTTTTTCTTTTTCTGGAATGTAGACTGCATCATACAAGATCCCGCCAAAAGATGCAAAATTAGCACTGCAATAGATATACTTGTGCAATCTCCAGGGAAGGACAATTAGGGTATGAGAAATAAGAGGAGAGAAGGAGTTGTCACTACCTAAATGGCCAGAAGTCTAAATCATCTTTATATCTATCTCTCCTGCACTGAGAGCTTTTGGTTCAAGTGGAAATGGCTTTAAATGGAAAGAGAGTGGGTTTAGATAGATATTAGGAAGAAATTCTTTACTGTGAGGTTGATGAGGCACTGGAACAGGTTGTGCAGAGAAGCTATGGGTGCTCCATCCCTGGGAACATTCAAGGTCAAGTTGGATGGGGCTTTGAGAGACCTGATCTAGTGAAAGTTAGACCTAGACAATCTTTAAGGTCCCTTCCAACCCAAACCACTCTATGGTTCTATGCCAAGTAATGTTCATTGGTGTTACAAGCACAGTGAAAAAAATGCCAACATTTCCTTAATTCTTTCTCTCTTAAACAGTGTGTTACTAGGGTTTCCCTACAGAGCTTCTCCTCTGAGTAGATTAGGTTTGAGTTATGACAGCTATCTAAACTGACTTGGAGGCTGGCTGTCAATAAGGAGCAGTTGTAATGTTTCCCTCCTGTTTACATTCTACCTGTGCTGGCTTGTATTAGAATTAAATCTCCATTGAATCTATGACAGGTGTAGAAAACCTACTGTAAATAACACCAGACTCCTTAGCACTCTCTCTACAGATGGAGGAAAGATAGGGGAAGCATAAGTGGATCAGACTGACATACCTGGAAGTGCAGTGCTATCAATCCTGCCTCCAGCTTAGGGCAGGTCCAGGGACAGTTCAATTCCTCATTCCATTCCATGTGGAAATCAAATATACATTTCCCATCTGTTCTGTTCAAAGCAGTATCTTTACTTTGACAGTGCTTTGAACAGTCTCCCAATCTACATGAAAAATTCCTTAGTGTGCTCTGTTTAGTCATGCTCAGAGACTTTTTGGAAATAGCTCTAATTCGTTCCAATATCTTTAGGAATGATAGGGCTAGGCTTTTACATGTAGAATATATCACTTTTCCAAATGCACAGACTTTTATAAAATGACAAACTATAACATCAATAGGGAAGGCAAGAGAATGGGCAAGAATTTTCATAAGGATCTTAACCTCTAGAAAAATAAAGATGTCCTCAAGTCCTCAACTCAACTTCTCAGATTCCAGTCAAGATTGGGAGACAGACCTGCAGGGGACAGTCCCAGAAAGTTTTAGCACTAGCTGAAAGGCTATGAGGACTTTGGTTTACTCACACTGCAGCTAATGGAAATTGGAGGGATGGGACACCGTTTGTTGCATTTTAGGAAGATCAAGTTTGAACTACAATTTGACTGAAGACTTCAGATTCTTACTAAAAATGTTTGTGTAATGTGTGGCTTACCAAGAAGTTTCAGATGTTTATTGGATTCAGCAGCTCTCTTAATGCAACCAGAAGGTAAAATAGTACAGATGCAAGGGTTCAAATGTATAATCTCAGTGAATCAGAGGACTCAGGTTATTTCATATGTAATAAAGCTATGTTTATCATTACGATTTTACTCTGTCCTTCTTTATGACTGTGGAAATCCAACCAGCAGTTCCATTATCTGGATTGTGTCTACACTACAGCTTACACTGTAGTTTTAAAACTATTTTTTTAAATAAGTGGATGCTATTAAGTTTATAATGGAAAAAAAAAAATTTGTCTATTAAAACTCACTGAACAGTTTTTCCCTCCTAATCAAAGTAATTATAGGAAAACGTGAATATTTTCTGTGTCTGTCTATTTTCCTTTCATAAGCAATTATTTAAAACTTAGAAGTTCTATGTGATGATTCCAGAATATGTTTGATATGCTGCTATGTAAACTTGTGAATGAGAAAGCAAGTCCATCTACAAGACGGGTTGGAAAAAGGATCTGAAGAACTTTAAACTGGTCCATCTACGCTTGGTGCAGGGAAAGGTTATGGAGATGATCATTGTGAGTGCCACCACATGGCATGTCAGGAAAACTAGGGAATAAGGCCCAGTCATGACGAGTTTAGGAAAGGCAGATCCTGCTTGACCAAGCTGATCTCTGTTTATGACACGGTGAACCACTTGTGGGATGAGATGTGGAAATGTGGAAAAGTGGATGAGGAAAAGGCTGTAGATATTGTCTATGTGGACTTAAGTAAAGCTTTTGACATCGTTTCCCACAGCATTCTCCAGAAGAAACTAGCTGCTCATAGATTGGACAGCGTCTCATCTGGGTAGAAAACTGTCAGGATGGCCAGGCCCAGAGAGTGGTGGTGAATGGAGTTACATCCACTTGGCAGCCAGTCACTAGTGGGGTTCCTTAGGGCTGAGTATTGGGGCAGTTCTGTTTAATATCCTTATTAATGACCTGGACAAGGGGATTGAGTGCACATGACAAGGTGAGTGGGAGCCAGAGGGCAGGAAGGCTCTGCAGAGGAATCTGGACAGGCTGGATCAATGGGCTGAGGCCAGTGTTCAGTAAGGCCAAGTGCCCAGTCCTGCACTTCAATCACAGCAACCACAAGCAGCGCCACAGGCTGGGGGAAGAGTGATTGGAAAGCTGTCCCTTTGAGCTGGGAGGGCTGGTTAACAGTGGCTGAACACGAGCTACAGTGTGCCCAAGTGGCCAAGAAGGCCAATTGTGTCCTGGCTCAGATTAGCCATAGTGTGGCCAGCAAGACCAGGGCAGTGACTGTCCCCCTGTACTGGGCACGGGTGAGGTCATACCTCGAGTTCTGTGTCCAGTTTTGGGCACCTGACTTCAAGAAAGATATTGAGGGGCTGGAGAGAGTCCAGGGAAGGGCAATGGAGCTGGGTAAGGCTCCAGAGCACAAGTCTGATGAGGAGCAGCTGAGGGAGCTGGGAGTGTTTACTTAGAGGCTTAGGGTGACTTTGTTGCTCACTTAAACTATCTGAAAGGAGGCTGTACCCAGGTGGGAATCAGTCTCTCCTCCCAGGTAACAAGCAATAGAACAAGAGGAAATGGCTTCAGGTTATACTAGGGGAGGTGTAGGTTGGATATCAGGAATTTTTTTTTTCACAGAATAGGGAGTCAGGCATTGGAATGGATTGCCCAGGGAACTGGTAAAATCACCATGCCTGCAAGTGTTCAAAAAGTTTGCGGATTTGGTGCTAGGAGACATGGTTTAGTTGTGGACTTGGTAGTGCTGGTTAATAGTTAGACTTGATGATCTTGGAGGTCTTTTACAACCCTAATGATTTCATGATTCTGAGTAAGTGTGGCCTATACAGGTTCAAATGAGTTGAATGATAAGCACTAACCTACAGCTGTAATCAGAGAGTCAGTGTTCTTTCTGAAGTCAATCTACAGTCTGTTTTTTATTCCCCACTATTTGGAATTCTTTTATCCTTAAAGTGAAGTGAAACATAAAATTTCTACCACTGAAATTTGCAGCCCATGTAAATAATGGAGCAGTGATAAATGACTGAAAGAGAGAAGTCATTAAGCAAATAAATTATGAGTTGTTTGATGCTTCGTGGCCTAGAGAAGTCCATGTATACAGCCAAATACAAAATCAAGCATGTGTGAAGAACATAGGCCATATTTAAAGAACATGTAGGCTCAGTTTGGTAAGCAACAACTTAAAAAAGTATGTGATCTTGGAAGAAAATCAGCTGTTGGGATAGACAACAGCATCCAAGTTATATGCCTGGACAAGCTGCATACCTTTTGAGAATGACAGAACAGAA
This sequence comes from Pyrocephalus nanus, assembly GCA_038380795.1. Classification (NCBI taxonomy): domain Eukaryota; kingdom Metazoa; phylum Chordata; class Aves; order Passeriformes; family Tyrannidae; genus Pyrocephalus; species Pyrocephalus nanus. The sequence continues at coordinate 28,258,471 of CM076263.1, read as the reverse complement.
CCACTACTGCAGCAGCCTTACCTGCCAAACGTCTGGGATGAGCATGCACGTGCACAGCAAGTAGGCTGAGACAAGCAGATACGAGAATTTGGAGATTTCAAAGAGCTCTGGGCAACTGTGCATGCAGAGCTGGGAGGCACTCAGCCGTAGCAGCATTCAGCTTCTGTGGCTTCCTGGCTTAACTGGATGCATATATTGTGCCAAAGGGCTGCATGGTTTCTGGGCTGCCTAGAGAGGTGGCACTGGGAACCATGCTGTCCTCCTGACAGCACAACCTGCCCAGTTTCCCATTAACTCTGAAGCTGCCCCAGAGAAAGCCCTGGAGGTCCACAAACTGAACTTTTCCCCCAAGGCTTGCAAACACCCCACAAATCATGGGCTGAGTTCCCCCAACATACCAAAAGAATAGTAAATTAATCCTTACTAAAGAAAGCTCCACCAGAACATTGTTTTATTTCTTCTGAAACTAGTCTTTCTAGTTTTTGGAATATTAAGTAGAATTAATACCATCTAAATTAGGTCATCCACATAGAATTGTTCACTGTTCTTTTCCTTACAGTAATGAATGAGAAACAGGCACTTCTATGGTGTGATTCATTTCGGGCAGATTTCTGAAATGTGCACAATAAATTCTATCCTCAAAGGGAGGATCTCTCATTAGTGACATATAGGTATCTTAGGTGAATAGTCCACCTTTGGTCAGTTTTCTTCCACTGACTTTTTCTTTTCCAATTCTGAAAAAAGGTGGTTATTTCACAAAAGATAGCAGAAAGAGCCCTGGGAATGAACAGGTAATTTGGAAATTCACTTTATAGTGAGGGAGTGTAGGACCCCTTCTTAACTCTTCAGCATAACCAAAAGAAAATTAAGAATATTTCTAATCATATTTTATAAATTCATAACATACTAACAACCATTAGATCGTCAGTTTAACAGACATTAGTGTAAAAGGCTGCATTGGAAGGAGAAGAAATTCAAAATAAACAGTGATCATTAAAAGTGATCATAACTAAATTGGTAACAGTTTCACAAAGTTAATCAAATATTAACATCACATCTTTCTACATCACATAAAACAGAAAAAAAATACACAAATTCAATAAGACCCAGGTATTGAGCAGGAAAAAAATGATGTTGGTATATATCTCCACATGGGAAATTCTGTCAAATCTCAATGAGCTCAACTCACAGTTTGAAAGTTTACCTATTGTATTTCTTTCCTAATACTGGAAGAGGAATTTTACCATTCTGGAAAGAAAAGCCTTGTCTAGAGGTGTGAGCCTAGGTCAGTGAGCCAGAAAGACTTCTTATCTAATCCAGTTTTCTCTCTAATTCCTTCTGCTGCCTTGGGCAAGTCACTTAAACCCTAAAGTAAGAACATTAAAATTTAAGAGCTACATTAATGCAAAGTATTTTTATTTTCAGAAGCCTAATATGTCAAAACTCATCAGTACAAGCAGTAAAGAGAAGAAGTCCAACCTTGCAAGACTCATAAGGAATTTTAGGAAGTCACAAACAATGTCAAAGCCGGAATGAATGAACTGGAGAAGTGGGGTTTGAATCAACCCAAGCAGGTTGGGACTTATACTTAACTCATTGTTTACTCACCTGATACAAGATCATTCAGATATTTGCTCAGCAAAGTACACAGTGAAGGTTTCTGTAGTGAGGGAAAAAATCCTACAGCACATGGCTGTCATTTCAATTTGATGAAACATAAAAATTATAAACCTACCATGGGTACACAACAAACTGAACAAAGACCAACTCTTGAAAGCTTTAATATCCTCCCACCAGGAAAGAATTAGAAGGAATAGAGCTAGATTAAACATAACAATCTAAATTCTGCTCCTAACTGCATGCATGCAAATCTGAAATAACATAACTTAAAAAATTATTTTGGGCTTAAACTGGTGTCTCTGAAAGCCTGAATTTTGGCCAGATTTTATTGCAGCTGGGAAGAAGAAAACGTGTTTATAAAATCTGAGCAGCCTACAGTTTATCTACCTCTAAAAAGACACACACTGTGTGCAAGCCAGTAATAGACTTACAGCTGCACTGAGATGTTGAACTGTATTGGTTCGCACATATTAACAACAGAATATACTCTGCTAGCTAGAGAACAGCTTATTGTCTTCTAACTGTTTAACAGAGTCAATTCAGAGGGCTCTGGGAAATACACACAGATTGTCCTGAGCTTTATAGAAGGGCATATTTCTTTTAGAAAACAGTTAGCAGAACCAGCCTGGTCAGCAACACAAGACAAAGAGGGTGAATGTTTTCATGATTTACTTCAAGTCATCGTGGGTAAATCCCCTAGATTCACTTTCATCTCATCCAACTCATAGCACTTGGAGCCCTCCTGGAAGGTGATAGAACTTAGGTACATTTTCAAGCACCTTCTGGCAATGGCTAACATTCCCCCTAAGTGCAGGCATTCCTCGCAAGGTCTGAGTGTCTGACTTAGGTGTTGTAACTGGCATAAAAGCAGGGTAAATCCTCCCTCAGTTACCGGCTGATTTGATTGCTTATCTGTACAATGGAAATAATAGGATCTGACAAGGGTAATGTGAAGATAACAACAGAGACTGTGAGACACTCAAATGTTATGATAATAGATTTTGTACATGACCTTAAAGGAGATAAACAAGAAAATAAGAAATGAATTATTCACATATCTTTCATTAGTCCATCACAGAACCATTCTGATTCCAACACAGCTGCAGTGACCTACACTGTTTTCAGCTATTCCCTCTCTTTTTTTTTTTTTTTTTTTAATATCTTACTTGCATTTAATATGTTTTCAGGACTAACCTTTTGCTAAATATGTGGGTTTTTTTCAAGAGTAATAAATAAAAACTGTAATAACCTTTTATTTCCACTGAATACCAGGAAATGTTCAATTTTTCCTCTCCCCATTTTAAAACCTCCACCCTAGGAGTATATGCAGCACATGTGAAGAACGTCTGGATAGTGAGCAATTCTGAGTCATGAATAATGCTTCCAGATTTGCAGTTTTGGCAGCTGGGAGTAGGATTCCCTGTTTGTACTGTGTTCAGTCCTTTCCTTTAGCTTTTCCCCCTCAGAGGCCCTGATTCTGCAGACATATTTAGCAAGAAGGTCCTTTCATTTACATGAAGCTTTACTGTTATCTGAGGATCTTCCTTTCCCCACTCCCTCCCCCTCACCACAGGAAGCCAGGCAACCTGCTCATCACTGTAGGATGAGAAGCTTTTGCTTTCTTTTTCAATATTTCAGCTTCTAAAACACAAACAGATGTCTAAGGACCTAGTTTCTCCTGAAACCAAAGACAGAGAAGTGCTTAGGCAGGTAGGTAGGTGCCCAAATATTGTTAAAAGTGAACCTTTTCTATCCCTGGTATGTAGCACTTTGTACCTTTCCATGCCCCACCAAGTCTGTCTCTGTCTCACACATGCTGTGGGGCACCAGCGGCAATTGAGTGGTTTGCAGTGGCCTGTAAAGTGGTTCAGACAGCCACAGGGGCTGATGGTGGCTTGGTAGCAGCCTTTTCATCAACACATTTCACTTAGGCTTCTGCAGACTTTGGATGATGAAGATAAATCATTGCTACTTTTTATGTAGTAGCCATCTTTTTATGTATGTAGGCCATCTCAGCCTAGTTTACATATGACCATACTACAAGACTATCCATAGCACTTAGTGATATGGTGAAGATACACCTTTTTCAGTCATGTTGTTATGATTCATAGAGCTAACTGTGCTCTTATTCACAGTTTCAGGGAAGAGGTCACACCACAGGCTCGTGGAGGGCATAGGGCGAATGAAGTAACTCCTTCAAATCAAGGCTCTGGTGAGGAAAGTATGGAAAGATTTGCAGTCCTACCATTTGTCAGTGTGTGAATACACAGAAAATGTATTTTCCATCAATAGCAGCAGCCATAAGCCCTTTAACAGTAAGTGTTTAGTTAAGGGCTTCTTAGATACAAATATTGCTATTGGTTTTGGTGAGTTAGATCTTTGCTCAGGGAAAGGAAGCTTCACTGCCTGTCAGAGTCATGTGTATTTGGTCTTTGTTAAAGGAGTCTGTAATCCTACAGGTGTGGGCAGTTCTTGCTTCAAGAGATGTTATCACAAAACCACAGAATGGATGAAGCTGGAAATGACCACAGTGGATCATCTGGTCCAACCTCACTGCCCAGGTAGGGCCATCCTAGAGCACACTGAACAGAATCCTGTCCAGATTGTTCTTGAATATCTCCAGTGGTGAAGACTCAACAACTTTGGGCAGCCTATTCCAGTGCATGATCACACACAGAGTAAAGAAGCTCTTCCTCATATTCAAGTGGAACTCCTTGTGCATGAGTTTCTGCCCATTGCCTCTTGTCTTATTGCTCGGTACCACCGAGAAAAGCCTGGCTCCACTCTCTTGACACCCTCCCTTCAGATACTCAGTCATCTCTTCTTGAGCCTGAACAGGCCAAATTCTCTCAGCTTTTCCTTGTAAGAGAGATGTTCCAGTTCCTTAATCATCTCCATCACCTTCTGCTGGACCTACTCCAGGAGCTCCAAGTCTCTCTTATACTTAGGAGACCAGAACTGGACCCCAGATGAGGTCTCACCAGGGCTGAGTCGACGGGCAGGATCACCTCCCTCAGTCTGCTGGCAGTGCTCCTCCTAATGCATCCCATTGGTCTTGGTCACAAGTGCACACTGCTAGATCAAGAACAACTTCTTGTCCACCAGAACCCCCAGGTCTTTCTCCACAGAGCTGCTTTCCAGCAGGTCAGCCCCCAGGCTGTACTGGTGCTTGGGGTTCTTCCTTCCCAGGTGCAGAACCCTGAAATTTCCTTTGTTGAATTTCAGACAGTTCTCTGCCCATCTCTCCAACCTGTTAATCTCCTTCTGAAGGACTGTACAGCTCTCTGGGGTATTGGTGGCTCCTCCCACCTTTGTTTCATCAGCAAGCTTAGTGCAGAGACATCTGCCCCTTCATCCAAATCATTGATAAGTAAGTTAAACAATACTGGACCCCATATTACACCTTAGGGGACACCACTAGTGACAGGCTTTTGCCCTGTGCTACTGATTACAACCCTGTGGAATCAGCCATTCGGCCGGTTCTCAACACACCTCACTGTCCCCTCATCCAGTCCATACTTTACTGAATTTGCTTATGAGGATGTTGTGAGAGACAGTGTTGAATGCCTTGCTGAAGTTGAGGTAGACAATATCCATCTTAACTTCAGCAAGGCTTTCAACACTTTACCTGGTCTCCTGAGTCAGAGATCCCTGAAGGATGGTCTTTTTAGTGAAGACCAGTGCTGAGAAGGTATTCAGTAACTCTGCCTTCTTTGCATCCAGGGTCTTTCCTCCATTTAGTAGAGCGTCCATATTATCTTTTTTTTTTTTTCATTTTGTTGTTGACATATTTGAAGAAGTCCTTGTTCTCCTTGACATCCTTGGATAGATTTATTTCAGATGGGCTTTGGCCTTTCTTGTCTTATTTCTACTTTTTCTTACAAGGTCTCCATATTCATTCCAAGTGGATTGACTCTGTTTCCATGTCCTCTTTATTTCTTGTTTATATTGAGTGTAGAAGTAGTTTTTTCAGAAGAATTTGTAATGCAATTGTAAATGGGAAAGCTAGAAACTTTTTTGCTTAGGAAGGCTTTCTGCCTAAAAGGTAACTCTTCTCCAAGACAGTTTCAGTGCTTTGCCCCCGCCCTCCAGGCATAGCAAGAGAAGTACTCAGCCTCTCTCTCTGATATGTGAGAGGAGAGAGATAATGTATAGAAATGCTACAGGTCTGTGGGGCCTGGGGAAAATCAGGGAGGGGCCAGTGATGATAAAGCCCAGGAGCGAACAGGTTTGCCCCAGCACCCTGGGGCCTGGTGCTTAAACAGCACTGTCAGGTATTTGTAAGTTTTTCATGTTCTGGCCTTCTAAATAAACTTTTGAATTTTATCCACTGTCTTAGCATTTCTGGAGATACCTGTGTATCTCATTTTACATTGAGTTATGACTGGAGTTCTTTATTCATCCACAGAGGTTTCTTGCCTCCTTTGCCGACTTTCTTTCTCATTGGCGTACCTTGCTCTTGAGCCTGGAGAAAGTGTTCCTTGAATATTGACCAAGTCTCTTGGATTCCTCTTCCCTGCAGGGGCCTGTTCCCATGAGATTCTTCCAAAAAGATCTCTGAAGAGAATAAAATTAGCCCTTCTGATGTCCATGGTTACTATCCTACTCACTGCTTTCCTTCCTCCTTGCCCAACAGAGAACTCCACAATCTCATGTTCACTACTGCCAAGGCTGTCCCCAACCTTCACAACTCCAACAAGGCCTTGCCTTGTTTATGAGTATAAGGTCAAATAGCACATCATTCCTTGCGCTCCATTACTTGTGACAGGAAGTTGTCATCAGTGTTTTCCAGGAGCCTCCTGGGCTCTGTGTGCTTCACTGTGTTGCTTCTGCAACAGATGTCACAGAATCACAGAATATTCTGAGCTGAAAGGGACCCACAAGGATCATAAAAGGATCATAAAAGTCCAACTCCTGCCAGGATAGTTCCCTCACAAGAAGTAATGCCTGCGATTTGGAGGCTGTAGAAGGCCTCATCCACTTCCCCCTCCTGATTAGATGGCTTGTAGCAAATACAACAATTTCATCCTTACAACAATTTCACCCTTACTAGTCTGCCCTATCTCCTCCTCGATACATTCCAAGTGTTGTCTCACAAACACGGCAACTCCACCATTGCACCTTCTAGGTCTGTCTCTCTTAAACATCATATAGCCCTTTATGACAACATTCCAATCATGTGAGCTATTCCACCATGTCTCCGTAATCACAACAAGATCAAAGCCCTGTGACTGCACACAGATCTCTAGTTCATCCTGTTTGTTCCCCATAGTGCGTGTGTTGGTGTACAAGGACTTTACAGAGATACTTGATTGTGTCAGTATCCCGGCAGGGGTGCAAAGAGGAGCTCCATAGCCCTGTGCTGCAGTCACACAAGCTAGCCTGTGCTAGCTTGAGATATTACCTCCCAAGTCTCCTTTTGCTATCAAGGTGATTACTACAGTTCTCCTCTTCCCACACCCTATCTCTGTTGAGCCTGCCTATATCCCAAACACCCTTAAATTCTAGTTTAAAGCTCGCTCAATGAGCCGTAATAATTCCTGAGCTAAGGTACTTTTCCCCCTTTGAAACAGACCCTGCTAGATGCCACTCATACGCTAAGAGCATATGATTTTCCTCATATGATAATTACCCTATTGTCTAGTTGTTCAACAAGACCAGTTCCCCCATTCCCATTCATGTGCTACCTGATGATGTGGAATGCTCTTGCCTGCCTCTTCGGTCTCCATGTAACCAAAAGAGCAGGCATCTGATGCTCTTGGTCTTTCCATCCAATGTGCCTGATTTTAACAGCTAAAAATTACAAAAATTCACAGAAGAAATCTAAAGAAAAACTGAAGCTAAGAAATTAATATTTCTCTGGTCTCAATTTTAGTCAACAGTAGCGAAAATACAGGTAGTGAAAGAAGGATCCCTCACTACTAGTTTTAATAATATAATTGTATCCCTCTGTTTAAGCAAAATACTTGATGGCTTCTAAGTACTGTAAATTTAGGCAAAATAATAGTTAGTAAACATACTTCATACGTATTTTAGTTATTATTTAACTATTTCTTTCATACTGAGATCTGTCGAGTCTGTACAAGGTCACGCTGTAGCTGAATCAGTTCATTTGTGTGACATAAAAGCCTATGCATCCACTAAAGAAAGCAATCAGGAAAAAGGGGCTCTGCCTTTATTCCTGACTGACTGGATACAGACATTTAAAATATGCAATACCTATCTACGTCAGTGAGTGATGCATCAGACAGGGTGGACACAAAGAAATATTTTGTCCTAATTAAGAATTTTACAGATCTAAATCTGGAGGCTGGATGATATATCTGTTTGTTCTTCATAAGGTATTTCATGTTCTAGGGCAGATCAAAGGCAGCAGACAGTATGACAACACAGCACATTGCATGCTGCACTGCACAGGGAAGGGCTCTCTCCATTAGACAGCTTGTAGTGTTGTGCCCATCACCCAGTCACCACCTTGATCTCCAAGAGAGGGGTTGGAAAAGCTGTCATTTGAAGCACATACATTGTACATTCTAAGTTTATCAGCTCATAAATTTTCACTGCCAAACTCGGCTGAGGGATTTCCACCTCTGCTTCAGGAAGAAAATAAAACAATAAAAAATAAAATAAATAATTTGTAAAATTAGCATAAACCTGTACTAAATTGGAAAGCAGGTGTTCAAAAGGCACAATTAAACATTTGCCATTTGTGACTCAACAACAATGATGCAATGTGTCACACTGAAATACCACAAAATCAGTGTTTTCTCCGTGTTCTATTAATGTTATTAGCACTGGTTAGGACTTAGTGACAAATATCTGGCTTAGGAACTGCCTTTATCTTAGTCACCTAGTTCCAGGAGGGGTGATCCTGTTCTTCTACAATAACTGCCCACATTTCCAGAAAATCCACTGAGAAAAGTTGGGGCCTTGAAGCTATCTTGTAAGAGAGTCAGCCCAGCCACAGGATCTGCATCTCCCCTGATCCTGTAGAGATCATAAGCATGTAGAGCTCTCACAGGAGCTGTTTCCAGACAGAGAAAGGACCATAAGGAAGGTTCTGGACCCATGCCAGTCTGAGAGGTCTGAGTCACTGCTCCCATGGCTCAGGCAAGGCACTTACCCAGCAGGTTCAAGCATGCACTGCCCACCTTTCAAAAAGTGCAAAAGTAAACGGGCTAAAAGAACAAAAGTCTCTCCCCTCAGAGGGGAGAATAGGTATGCATCAAAAAAAAAAAAAAACAAAAAAAAAAAAAAAAAAAAAAAAAAAAAAAAAACAAAACCAAAACAAAACAGAAAACCAACCAAACAAGCAACCAAACCAAACCAAATCAAACCAAAAAAAAAAAAAACCAGCAAAGCCTTCATCCATTCTTAACTTTGAATTAGAGCTGTGTAGGCTGATCTTCCTCAGGCCCCATAGGTATTCATTTTCAACTCTGACAAAAGAGCATCACCCAAATTATTTCGTGTTCAATGGTTCATACCTTCTCAGGGTCAGGAGAGTATGAGAACAACCTTGTAAGCAAGAGGTCACTTTATAAAGATACTTTCTGAAATCAACCACAAACCCATGAAAAATTACCAGACTTCTTCAATTATTCAGGAATAATGTAGGCAGCCTCTCCATTGGAGGCAATACAGCAGTGGAGTTAGAGCAAGCCATAGGCACTCATGTTCTTAGTATATTCAGGAGCAGTTGTAGGCAAATGAAGTCAGGCACTCGGGAAACTTGCAGGCCAGTTAGAGAGTAGTTTATTAAATTAATATCCCTCAAGAGTGATGGAAAAACACAAATTATCAGTAACATAGGCAGATTTTTTTATGTAAGTCCCAGTTATAACAGGATTTGGGGTACTACCTGATTGTTATTTTTAATATATATTAAAAATTTAATTTATATATTGCTATTAATTAATTGCATTTCCAACCATATCAGAGGTGAAGATACTGTCCTGGTGAACACTGTACAAACATCAGTGTCTATCTCGGGGTAAGATTTTTTTCTAATTTTAGGGTGAATTATTCTTAAATTCTTTTCAAACTTTAAACATTTTACCTGTCTATCTACAGATAATATGTTCAACATGAGCTGCTTAACTATGACACACTGTAGGTTTAAAGTATTTAATACTTCTTACTCTCTCTTGAATATAATGGTGCTCTTTTTCTTCCCAATGATATTTAATATTGTGTCCATATATCTCTAGCATTCCATTAATTAAGTCTGTCTTACTGTTTTCAATGCTCAGGGCTGATTCTTTTGCCATTTCTGATGTTGAAAATCACCTTACTCCACGATCAATAGAGATGTTTTAGGAGTGATGCACAGCTCAATATGAGAAATGCAAAAATTCTACCCTAAAATGTTTAAATTAACCTGAAAATTACACAGTTACCATATCCTCAGGTTCTAAGCACCTGAGGACCCTACAACATTACTAAGCAAGAATAGATCAGACTATATTCAAAGATATTGACACCTCCTGGTGTCATGTAGATTGAAGCTATGTTTAAAATTATCTCACTGAGTCAGGTTGTGTGGTTGTAATTTCCTTGTTAAAACAACCTGTAAAATCTGTAAAATGATCACAAAACCTGCAGGCTGAAAGGATATGTTTTTCTGTACCACAAGGGCAAAATTCAGATGAGGTCTAATACAAAAATCACAAAGTTTTTTAGATCAATTCCCCTGATAATTCTTCATAACTTTTACTTAGAAACTGTCTTTAAATGAGTTGATCATGTGGATTTTATTAGGAAATATTAATAAAATACATTTATTTCTCAATGGAATTCTTCTTTAACTCAAAATTTGTATAATAGAAGTAAAAATATTTAATTCAATTCAACACAAAACTGAAAAAGTGGCAAATTTATCACTACTCTAACCACAAGTCATGAGGATGGAAGATACATCAGTTCACTAAAGTTACTTTCCAAGTTATCTGCCACTGCACACTGTAAAGACTTAACTGTATTTGATCTAGACAGATGTACCTAAGTGGATAAACAAAAAATTGTGGTACCATGGATATCCAGTGAAACTAATTTTCTGAACATTTATTTGGCATGTCTCTTAAATTTAGATAAAACTCTTTACTAATGTTCAGAACACAAAAGGTGAGGTGGGAGAACAGAGTCAGAAAGCAGCTTAGCAGCAAAAAAAACTGATAGCAAAACTGAACTGCTGCCCCATGCCTTACATTGTGTTATAGTCTGTAGAATTTAGAGTTTGCTAAGGTAACACAAAACTATTTTCAACCCTATTCTTTCAGCACTTTTTCAGACAGAAGAAATAGGATAAAGTCTGGGTGAAGGGAGAACAAATATATGACAAGTTTCTTATTATTATAGACTTCTTAAATCACTTTGTTTATTTTTGTTTTCTTTGTATAGAAAGGCTGCTGAGGTATTTTTAAAAGCAGTACTAATTCCTTTAAATCTCTGAGATCTTTAGGAAGTTTTTGTGGTTTGAGAAACTAAGATCCATCTGTATGGGAAGAATTAGGGTGAAGTTGTAATAACAAACAGATTTTTTGGAAAGCCTATTATGAGGCCATCAGAAAATGAAACAACAACAACTAAATGTACTGAATGGCTTTGATTTAGTTTTGGCCTGAACAAAAGTTCCAGAATAGTTAAGGAAAAAGTAAACAGATTTAAATCAAAAAAAATTACATAGGCCAGTGTCCCTGCTCAAGGATAAAGACATTCTCAGAACTATTCCATCTGCAGGGAGAGTTCATTCAGGTTCCCACTGAACTTCTGCAGTTGAATTCTTCATAGTGATAGCCAAGTTATATTGAAATTGGAGGTAAGCATCACAAATACCTGTGTGTGTGTGTGTGTGTGTGTATCTGTGTCTGTGTGTCCATGTGTGTTTTCAGGAAGAGGAAGCAGGCTTCAAGGATGATCCATACAGATTTCTTGAAAAAATAATGTGCATATTTTAATAACCAACACATAATAATGTATTTTTTTCAAATAATCAATAAAAATGTCATCTTACTGGGAATAAGTCTTTGTTTCACATGATTGTTTATCAATAAATGATGTGAATTTATTTTTACCATATCTGTTAAATTCAATCTATTCTGTGTCATATCTAAACCTTTTGCATCTGCCATTCTGAACCCTTTTTTACTGTTTATAACTACAACATAAGTTAGAAGATAAACAGATCAAAAGATCTTTATTTCCACAGTCTGAAAGCACACAGATCCTGTGTCCTGACCAGGGCCCTCCTACAGAAATCATTTTTCTACACATACAGGAGAAAATGTGTTTTCTGCACGTATGAAAAATTGTGTCTCTGTAATATACACACAGGTAAAATTTAACTATCTTGTCTTTCACTAGTAAAAATCCAAAAGAACTGCAGCAAGTAAACCATGTAGAGCTATAACTGGAGACTAAGCTGTTCTGGTTCTACCTAAAAGCCTTTACCTTTTGTTTTCGAGTGTGTGACAGTAAGCAGCTCATCTCTCAGCATCCCAGATATACTTTATTGTGGAGATGACTTTCTACCAAACTTTCTACCACGATGATCCTAGTACAGGAATATAATGCAATTTGGTCTCATAAATTTAGGCTCCAGAATATGGGGTGTTCCATCTGCTGTTTCTCACTCTTTTGTCCCCTCCTCCTCTGATCATACATTGGTTTTGTGTTTCCAGAGGTGCCACCAGCTTGGCTGCTGGGCTAAACCATGTCCTGCCATGGGTCCACTGGAACCAGCTGGGCACAAGGCAGCCCCTGGTTTCCTGCTACAGAGGACAGCCTGAAGCCCCTTGCTGTCAAGACCTTGGCACCTACAGCCAATACAATACTTTACTGACCCAGGAAGGGATGAAATAGCACAGTGTTGAAGCTGCATTCAATGGTAATCTCATGTCATTGACTGATCAAGGAATGGACTGAACAAGAATCAATTCAATATTAAACCATGCCTTGCAGAACAAGTGAAAGGTGAACTATATCTTAGTTGATCCCACAGAATTTCTTTTCTGAAGAGTGCTCTTGAATAAACCGGTAGGTGGAAAATATATTAGGATGTAAACTAAACTGTGTTTGAGTTTTATAGCAGACTATAAAGCTGTGATCTATTGCAGAATAATCCAGTCCTCCTTAAGCATAAATTTACTGTTACAGTGAAGGTTGAATGAGACATCATTGATGATGTTTCTCTCATATAAGGGAAACAGAAGAAGCCACTGTAGTCCTTTTTAGTGTAAGGGTTACACTAAAACAGCTGAAACATGAGTCATGACCCAAAACTTTAGCCATATGCAAGTTAAATAAAAAGCTGAGCTAGATGATGAAGACTCTTGCTGAAAAAATGTCTATATATTCACTTAAACTACATACTGCTTAGTAAAAGTTTGCGTGTTTATGGTCAGCAGTAGCCAAATGCAAGCAAAGAAGCCAAAGAGCCAGCAAGACAAGTACTTGGAGGTTTGAAAGAAAATCAACTCATGGAATTCATGGGATAGAGCACTGGCTGAAAAAAATGCTTTTGCCTGTGAACATTGAAAGTGCTTCATCTTACATTACCTTTATTCAGTTCCTGGAATTAGAATCTTACTTTGTACACCTTGTAAATAAACAGCACTGCATCAAAATTATATGCCTATATTACATACCTGCTCTCACAACAGAAACAGTCTGAAAAAATATGAATGTTGGCTACCTACTCTATAAAAACTGTAACAACTGTGTTAGTAATGAGATTCTTTTTGAAGACTAAATCAAAGATTCCACAGAGCAAGAAAGAGTGAGTTGAGATTCCTGTTGAGTATGCTAAAGTTATAGCTAAAGATGCTTTCCAGTCAGAGGCTGAAATTTCACAAAAGGAATTAAAATAGCATCTGGAAACTTCCCAGGAAGGATTTGGAGAAAAACTAAAACGAGGGGAAACACCTCAGTCCATCAGTAACAAATTGTCTGTATTGATTAGGAAAACCAGTAACAAATGCTCCCATCATTCAGTAGTCAAGAGAAATCAAAAAGGTAATTAGCAATCTAGATGTTGTGAATCAGATAGTTTCCTGGAAAATAAGGGAGGCTGAGAAAGGTGTATCCGACTTTGAACTTGCAAAAACAGTTGAGTTGTAGCAAGGACTCTAGGAACAGATGGTTCACATGGAGAAGAAAATCAAAAGATCAGAGACCTCACTGGCAGACAGCCACCTCACATGATGCTGAGCCAGCCAGAGAACTGTAATAAGACAGAGTAACATTCCTCTAGTACATCTGTAACCCTCCGAGAGAAAAATTTGGATTGTCAAATGTTTCTATTTGCCCTAACTTCCCACACTTCATCACAAAGAGTAGGGGTGATCTCTGAGAACATCACAATTGTCCTCCTCCTGAACTTGTTTGAAATGTGCCCAATAAGAAATCAAGAAGATATAAAAGCAGGATTCCTAACAAGTGACCAGGTCTAAGTATTACCCAAAATCCAAAAAGGATTTTTTTTTTCTTGATTCCAGCTAACCAGCTTTTTCAAGAGTCATGGGATCAATAAAATACCTCAAGTCCAACTCTGAGTCTGATGGGACAGTGAATAGGCTCAGCAGCTGGCTAGCTTTTGAAAACATGAGGAGTGGGGCAAGCCCCAGCACATCCCATTCCTTGGTGGTTTATTAGCACCAGATTACATCAGAGCACAGAACATACCCTAACCCTTCCAAACACTGGTTACAAGCTAAGGAGCAGCTGCAGTGGAAACTGCTGCAGTGGAAAAATGGCATGAGGACCATTTGTATTATTCAGAAATGTAAAATCTCCAATTTTAAAAAATTTTACAACATTTCCTTATTATGAAGTAGGGACAGACTAAGAAAATTACTGAGAAGAGAGATACAAGGTCATGTAAAGTAACTATAAAACCAGGCCACCTGGCCTGTTCCCCTGGGGCACTGGAAGCGGTGTAAAAACCCAAGCTGAATAAGTATTAGGTTTGTGTAATCTTGCCCAGAAGAGCAGTAGCAAGCATATAGCCAGATCCCATTAGTCCTTCAAGTATTGTATATCCAGGAACTACAGTTCCTCAGAAGTCAATAGGCCAAGTGGACATCAGGATCAAGAGGAGACGGGGGAACTATAGGTGAACAACCAGGAGCGGGCACAGTTCTAGACCTCAAATCATATTTTCACAGTTCAGCACAAGGATAGACTCTAAACTTACCCACAGAAATGCCCAAGAAAGGAGCAAGGAGACCACAATCAAACTTCAGTGATGAATACAAGATGCAAAATTCAATGTTCTGTTTGCAAAGTCACTGAAAGCAAACAGACAAATTCCCTTCATAGTTGCTCAGGTAAAAGTCTCAAGCAGTGGCTGCATAGAAGTAAAATATGCAAGGCTATGAGAGGAGCATTAAGTCCCGAAGGAATAGCATTGACAAATCTCATCACAACATTTCCTTATATTTTTATATTGAATGAAAGACATAGTAAAGAAAAAGTAAACTCTCAATTCCTTACTGCCAGCATTTTGAGTGGAGCAGGATTTTGGTTTTCAGGACATTTGGTTGGGTTTTTTCAGGGCAAAGTCCTTTCTAGGTCACAAAACTTCTTATAAAAGAGACAGTCCAGTTAATTTCCAATCTGCCTATAGAAATTTGCCTTTGAGGGCAATTTGCTGTTGCATTGTTTAGAAATAGTTTTGGTAACAGACTGTTCTTGAAACTGGCACAGACAAGTTGAACTACAACTGCCTTCCCATAGTATTATGACACAATTATTTGAAAAATACTGCATTTTCAAAGTATTCACAGCATTTTTACATCCAAAAATCTAAATTATTACATTTAAAAGTTAAAATAGTAAAAATTAAGTTAAGGATCACTTAAGTCTTCTTGAATATTTATCTGCTTCATTCAATACAGTCTTAAATGATGGAGCACATCAATGGGAAAGGATACATGAAGTAAGAATGTCAGAACAACCTTGTATCCTGTGGCATTTGCTTATTTCAGTTAACCTTCACCCATGTAAACACTGACAAAAAGAAAAAAATTACCTGATAAGAGAAAGAAGTTGAAACCTATTAATATACAAAAAATCCCTCCAAGTAATTTTAATTAAGTTGTGAGTTATTTTTCTAATTCTTTTTTAGACTTTAAAAGTGCAGACAAACAATTTTCTAAAGCATTGAAGCACATAAGCCCAATCAACATTTACATATGAGCGCTACATGAATCTTAGATATTCCTGAAAGAATAAAAAAGAGCACTGGAGTAAATACCAGTTTCATTTTTAGTACTCACACGCAGTAGTCACCACCCTATACACCTGCCCAACATTATCCCTAGAAATTATTTGATTCTATAATTCTATACAAGACACAGTCAAAGGGGAAAGGTGGTTTACAGGTATTCTGATCATGGATAAAATAAGCACCTAAAGAATTTAGGAAGAAGAAATTATATAACTCTAAATTTCTCAGCAGAAATAGTACATGCATAGTACATGGTGCATAGTAAAATGCAAATGTAGTTCTGGATCCCCATGAAATCCCACTGGCTATTCACCAGGACCATACTCACTATTAGCAAGAGAAACTTTTTTATTTCTTAAATTTATTTTTTAAACCCACTTAATTCTCCGTGCCTGACTCCTTGTAATGGAAGTTGCAGGACAGCACAAAATGAGAATGCTGGCCAGGTTTCTCAGTGTGTTGTGTTCAGTCCTTTCAAGTTAGACAGTCTGAAATGTGTACACTTCCTGCACCTTTGAAATCCAGGACCAGAGGCCAAGGTAAACAAAGAAGCTTTTTCTTCCTTTCACTCTTAGGCAAGCTGGATATATTCCTTCAAATGTAGCAAACCAGTCATTCCACCCCCTGGTACTGTTCCCCCGCCACCCCCCACCTTCTTTCACCACAGAACCCAAATATGTAGTTAGTGAAAGGCATCAGATGTTCCTCAAATAGTTTGTAAACACAGTTCTCCAATATTTATTAACTAATACATTAAAATTCCCACCCACTAGTCTGCAGAAACAATAAAAAGAACAACCATGGTAAAAGTCTTCAAATATCCAAAGATGTAAACACCAAATATGCAGTAATTAGGTTGAATTATGTACTGACATTCTGACATATTAGGTTTTGGAATAGTTCCCCTGGGCAAGTGGTTAGGTTTCTTGGAGATTTTCAAAACTGGAGTGAAATAACCCTACTAAACCCCACTTACTTTAAAGTAGGAAACAACTTGGCAAAGGCCAGAAGTTGGATAGTTTGAGGTAAAAAGCCTCTTTCAAACCTAAATTGTAACATTTTGTGAACATACATTTTTAGGCATGCTATTTCTGTGTTGAGGTGGTATATTGACATGGTTGGAAAAAACTGTAGAATGTGTGACAACAGTATTTCAACCAGCAAATAAGTGTCGCTTAAAATTTCAGTTACAGGGTTTGTGGGTTTTGAAGAGGAAACCTGCCTGCTTTTTGAAAAAAAAATCTCCATTCTACACACTGACTTTTAAAATATGTTCTACATCTGTATTAATGAGTGACAAGGAATCTGAGAAATCTGGTGCACATGTGGCTTGGCAGGTGCTTTATATTGAAAGGCACATGAGGTTTTGTCAAATTGTGTAGAGTTGCTCTAATCATAACGTCTGACCATCAGTTATTGTTTACCTTAGTTCTATCATAAGCACATCTGGCTAACTCCTTAAAATAATGGTAAAAGGTAATTAGACATGAACTGAGTTGGAAATCTGATAAAGTACTTATGACATCGATATTGGTACCAAATTAATTCATCATGGTTAACATTGTTACAAAAACACCAAAGGAATTAATAATTTGTGCCAGCATTTGAATGTGTTCCTAACATAAGATGAAGTATAATTAATGCTTTTTAGAAAAAATAAAAATAAAAAGGCAATACGGAGGTATCTCAGTAGCCCTGCAAAATTTTGTGTTTGCATTTTGTTATTGATAAAGCACACAAATCTTTCTCATGTATTACCATCTCTGGGGGGAAAGGACAAGCAAGTTAGTTTTTTGCATCTTGTCCAGTGAGTTTTCAGGATAACTCTTTGAGGCTGCATTACAAGAACTGAGCACTGTCTGTACAGAACCACAACAAGAGCTCCTAGCTGGAGGCAGCATGCACTGTCCCACTACAGAAATCCATAAAGGAATAGTTATGACAGATCTGATTCTTTCCTGTTTTGACTTGGTACAGCTGTGTAGCTAAAGTTGGTGAATCGATAGCTCATAGCAGTTAGAAGCTCTCCCTGTATATCTGTGGCTGTGCCACTACCATATGAATCCAGGGAAAGGCTGACACTGTAAAGTGGGCTGTATGTTCTGAACCAAGTCAGAGGTTTTAATCAGGAATAGCATGGTTATTCATGCTAAATGGCTACATATTTCTTTGTTGTCTGCATAAAAACTGTTAGCAAATATTTCATCATTCTGCTCTAAAAAAAGTTGCCTAGGATCAAGGCGGAAAATCTCTGCCACAGAGAAAGAAGCCAAGTTTGTAAACCTACTTATGAAAAAGAAGGGAAGAAAGAACTCATTCCCTGGCATCTGTATGTGCGTGTAATGTGTGCGCAATGTAAATGTACAGTACTATCCTGCCACTTCTATTTCCAACTGTGTCAATATTCAGCAGATTTTTAACTTGTTAGTTCGGAACTGTTACCCAAGGGAATTGCAGGACAAAATACAACACACAACACTAAAAGCACAGGGTAGAAAATGGCACAGACATAAGGTTCTATCCATGGGAGAGTGGCTGGATCCACAGTTCCTCTTCTGGATACAGGCAACTCCTTCCCTAGTTTTCCAGCATTTCCATTTCTCTCCACTGCCACAATGATATCTCCCTGATTATTTCCTGGTTATCATCTAAATGCAGCCTGTCTTTATTTTCCATCCACTGCTTCCATACTTCTCAGTTTTCCTCTCTCTTGGATTCCCAGACAGGATTCCAAGCCTTCAGTAAGTTTACAGCTTTGTAGCGTTGTTTGTACCTGAATGAGAGCTTTCATGTTCTCTGTGTGTCTACCTGAATCCTTTTCATAATCAAACTCCTGAAAAAATCCTAGTTTTTTTCTTTTGTGTTCATCTAGCATTTATCCTTTGTTTCTTATTTCTGCCATGAAAAGCCTTACTTGTGCCTTAGTCACTCATTACACCAACTTCCACTATCTTTTATCTTATCCTCTTTCTCTTAGTTCTCATTTGTCCAGACTAGTTTCCTATTCTCACTATTCAAGAAAACAGTACTCATCCCTTGAATTCCTCACTATCCCTTCTGTGCCAATGTGCAGTCAGCATAACAGACTTGTGGTTACACCCCTGCACTAATATCCCCTGAGTCTCCCTCTGTGCTTTCTGCCCTGCCCAGACTCCTCCAACAGCTTTGCTGCATGCTCCAACTCCCTAGAAGTTGGTCCATTTCCTCACTCATGCTGATGAAGCAGCTTTGTCTCCATAAATATGAACTCACCCTGTTTTTCCTTAGCTTATCTATTCTTGAAGTGAATAGAGAAACTCTAAGTCCAGTGGCTCTCCAAAATCTCTTTTGTCAATTTTTTGCCAACCCCTTCTTCCAACACACCTGCAAAAACTGTCAGTCTCACAACTGGTTCAAGTCTACATCTCTGACAGGCATATTACAAGTCTCCTCTATAATGCCTCTGCATCAGGTTGGGAGCTCTGTGAAGTTAAAAAAACGTCTCATTCTGTGTCTGTGTAACATCACACTGTTGCTCACCACTTAAGCAGAGTGATTTATTTCTCCCATTTATATATTCTTGACTTAAAGAGCATGTTTTCTCACTTGGAATGCATTTTATCATCTGATTTGAAATTTTCATATAATCATAACAGTATGTTTGTGATAGCACATTAAATTCCATGCAAAAAATGTGATGTCATAATTGCAGAATTTACATCCTTACTGGAAAAATCAAGCTGAAGAAGCAAATGGATGGAAAAAAACTCATTAAAATACCAACATTTTCTATAATTGCAGTATAAATATCAATGGAAACCCAGACACACATTGTTTAATAGTTTTCTTTTTATGCATTTCTCCCGGCTTTTAAAAGCCTGCTTCTCTGAATAAGCCCTTATTTTGGAGGTGGAAATATATTTTAAAATAGCTACAAAAAATAAGTGTTTGGATTTAAGGCTCTAAAATTCAAAATTATTGCCTTAGACAAATTAAATAGAATGGAAACAAAAAGGATCACAATTATGAGAAAATACATATAAAAAATTCTGGGCTACATTTCTCAAAGCTGAACTGCCTCTGCTGCACTCTATTCATTAGAGTACAAATGATGTATTAAGGATGTACTAGCACAGATTATTTACAAGAACTAAGAACTGATTAATAAGAGAATGGAGCTGAAAACATCCTCTGTGATATTCTTGCTAACAAGTGGGCCCAGCTTTGTAATCATACATTGTTAGGAAAAGCAGCACATCCCAAAATGGTATGAATCATTTCTGACTTCCTGCCCTCCCTCACTGAAAACATAGACAAGGAAAAACAAAAACTTCTGTAGATAATACAGCAGTTAAAGAAACATGTTGCAGAAAATCATTGAAATTTAAAGACAGAAGGTGGGTCCAAACAGATGTCCCTAAACAATTGGCATATTTCAATCACAGTAATTTCACAATATCATTATTTATAGATTACATTATTTATAATAGAATTTTTTTGCTGAAGTTTTCAGAAGATTTTGCAACTTTAAGTTAAACAAGCAGAAAGGGTAAATATGTAGCAAATTGTTTCCTGTAGAGGAGTTTTTGTCTCCAAGCTGATTTTAATAACACCGTTGGGTAGAACAAAACCTATATCCTCCCAGCTTGCCTGTTCCTCCCACATCTTCTGTTCCAGTCAGATAAATGAGGAAGTTACCCTTTCTTCACCTTTAAAGTAGGTTGGGAACAGACCACCAAGAAGGTTGTTTAACATTTGTCATTACATTCATTTGGGTTTGGAGGGAAATAAAGTGTTTGAAGAAGAAAGGAGAAAGATGGAAGCTAGTACTAATATCTGAATTTAGCAAGGTCTCAGAGCTATTTAACATCACTAAGAAGCACTTGTCACAGTCCTTGACCTGGATTAGATGTCCCTCCCATTCTTTTGGAACTTGTAATGTACTACCATAGTCCTCCTAGGCCAAGCCACACTTGGTGCAGAGCCTTTCTGATAGTGACCACTACCTGAGACTACAGAATCAGTCAAGGTTGCCATCAGAATGTTCTTTCTGTGAAGATTTTTTTTTTAACATCTTTTTCTCCTCATGTACCCAAACACTTCCTTTGGTTTCCTATCTAAAAACATGGGGTTTTCATGTAGAGTTCCTTATATAATGTGATGGTTTACAGTATGGAGAATCATTGGCTCAGAACATACAATCTCAGAACAATCCCTCAGGTTTAGACTATTGACTTTTTGTGAAGATAATCTTAATAGTGCCTAGGGAATGGATAACAAGTAGACAACAGCTTCACTCATAAATAAAAAGTGCCTATTTCAGCTATTCATTTGATAGGTTCACCATTTCTGATCAGGAAGTCAGATATGTGATTTAAAATACAAAAATACTGTTTGCGTTCATAGAAGGAAGTCCTCTTTCTGCAACACGAAACAAGATACTCAGGACTCCAGGCATGCTTTTCAATATGAATCCACATGCAGGCTGTGGATTTAGATACGATTGTGTCCCCCACAAGAGCTGTAAAATGCAATTTAAAGGCTTTATCAGATGATGTATGGCTGATTGCACAGTTTCCACCAACCAGCTCTGCAGCACTTTCAATTTCCCTTACAAGCAGTATCATGTGTTTCTGTGGAACTATGTTCAGTACAAGGCAATGCTGTGTAGGATGAATTAATTAATTTAAAAAAAAAAACCATCAACCTGTGATTTGAGATATTCCAAGGAATGGCATTTTGAAGCTTTGCAAAATTGTGTCTAGCATGCCCTTAACTCTTGATGTTCCCCTCAACACAAATCTCTATTTGCTTATACATTCAGATTAGCACTCTTACAATACTCTACTAGATTAACAGGGAATCCTACACAATTAGCTAAAGGTCAAACCTCAGAAAAGGTTGCCTGTGCTTGTGACAACACCATAAATGATTGCAGTGAGCCGATGACAAGCAGTCCAGATGAGATCCAATTGGTCTGATGACAAAATAATCCTTGATGGCTTTCAGGAGAGGGTTTTCTGTAACTCTCAGACGACTACAAAGAAATTAACACCACTGTCAGTCAAACTGAGGTATAATGGGCCTAACACACTGCTGGCTTACAACCCATTCAGTAATGTAAAAAGTCACCATACATCTTTATGTTACAACATTTCCTACCTACATTTATACAAATATAAAACTGTTAGCAAAATGGAAGCTATTTGAGGCTTGTAAAAGAAAGCAGACCATATTATCTGGATTATTTCCATTTTGGACATATTTTTTTACTTAGTCCAGTTTGAATGGTTTATATTAAAGCATTTAAATATTGAAAGAAGTTTTGGGTTACAGACTGATAGTAGTTCCATAAAAACAAATTATTTTTCCATTTCTAAAAAATCTAATTAAATATGTGAAAACAAATGTGTTTCTGTAATATTAGAGTTATTCTTCCTTGCCTTCAACAATAATGCAGGACCCTAGTAATCTGCTGTAGACATATTTCGTTTTTGTGGCTATATGGCTGGTAGTTGATTTCTTACCCCTCTGTGCATTATTTCTCCATGTTTTCTCCCTGCTTCTCCCCTCTATTTCCTAACAGTTTCAATTTAAAATATTTTTTAGCCTTTACAGTCTTGGGAAGTGACATTTTAGTTTTTCTAATCAACCACAGATGCAAAATTTGCAACAGCAAAGCATGTAACTCAATTATTATACCAAATTACACTACAAGACACTTCTAAACATCCAGATCTCCCTTAAAGTATGACAGGCATGATCCCAAATCTTGTCCATAAATGACAGGCAGGTGCACAATCTCAAGTTTGTCCTTGCACCTTCCATGCAGATTTGAGACTTTGGCCTGAAACCATTGACATTAACTGTAATCTCCATTTAGTCTGATAGAGAAAATGCAAGATCTCAGACTTAGAACCTCTCTTTGGCATTGTCACAAATATTTCCTACCTTAGGCAAGACGACTCTCGACTTCTGAGCACAATTTGAGACCCAGGAGCTTGAAAGAAGATAAATTTGTACATGGAAGGAAATTGGTGGCCTCACAGTGTTCCTTCTTAGACTCCAACTCACACTATAAACATTTACTGCAGTATTTTCTGTTGTAAGGGTAAAACATCCTAGTAATTTCTCTCTTCACTATTCTTTTAGAAACATTGTATTCAGATGTGCCATGTTCTTTTTAGGTCTCTATTCACCTCTGCTCTTTCATGGTTGAATAAGGTGTTCGTAATATTATATCACTCACTCTCCAATCATATGGCTTTTTGTACTATAATATCTTCATCTCCTCTTTCTCCAACTGCTTCCAAACAGTAATTGTCTTTTAAGTTTTATTTTTTATCAATAGTTCACCTGAAGAAAAAAAAAATTACTCCTTCCAATTACAAAATCACATCATCAGCAGAACTGCCTCATTCCTGTCTTCCTTCATTTCATCCTGTTTGGTTACACACCACTGGCAAACAGTGGCCAACATCTCCCATCTAGGCCATAATTACAAGGACTCCAGATAATCCAAGCTCTATCTTACACTCAGCTCACGGTTCACAGTCTCATTTGAACATTTAACATGCAGCATCAGGATTTTATGTGCCTTCAATTCCCCAAACATATAGCTTCTCTCCTTCTCCCTTCTCTCCCAATTATGTGTCAATGCTGACGTTTCTTCCTAATTTAATTGCCTTTTCTGATTCTCTTTTCAATTTTGCCTGCACCTTTCCTTCCATGAAACTCTTTATATGTGAACTCTATCTGCCTCTCTGCCTTTCTATCAAAGCATTCATAATATGCTTATCATCTCTGAGGTCATATTTCTGTTCTCTGGTTTTATTAATGTTCATTGATTTTTCCAGAATACTCCTTGTGTGTCAGGTCATACAAGAGGAGACAGAAAGGTCAGACACATTTGTATCTCTTTTAAAAGCCCATGGGCAAATATCTTAGTACTATTGTAACTGTTTACTAGATTGGAATCTTACAACGTAGATCTCCGAATCGTCACGAACCCACTTACAGACCGGTTAGCATTGATTCTACTGTCTGATAAGATATGAAGTTCAATTTCAGAATTTTTTTCTTCTTTTTTTCTTTCTCTTTTTTAGGAAAATGTTATTATAGACAAGATGATACATAACTTTATTGGACTAAATAAAATGCTAATTTCACCTGGATGTAAAATATACCAGGGTATTTTTATTGCGGAGTGCCCAAAAATATCTGACAACAAGGTTCAACTTCAACTGAGCTTAAATAAATTAATATGTCTAGAAGACAGATACAGGATTGAGGAAAATTCAGAGAGAGGAAATAAGCAAGTGGAGTAACTTGGTTTTACAGGACTGATTTTGCTTTAATGTAATGCCCTGAAGACAGCTGCAGGACAACAGTAGAGTACAGTTAAATGAACAGATGTGTTCACCAACCATAAGTTCATAGTTAGAAGCAGCCTTTTTACATACTTGTCTGCTAAAGGTATAAGAGCAGAAAATAACATCTTTCCAGTCCGAGAAAGAGTAAAATATTCAACCCGTATAGAACTGCTGGTCTTTAACTCTTCCTCTTTATTGGTGTAGTACTAGAAATGGAAAAGTTCAATGTATCATCAGTGGTAAGATTATCAATCTGCTGTGGTTTTTACAGGCTTAAAAAGTGATATGCTATTATTGTTAACTTTCATTAAGTTACTGTAAGTTAGGTGTACGTAGTGTTACAGTTTTACCTGTGATGATCTTTTAATAGAAAATACAGGAGATTTGATAAAAGGAATGCTTATTAAATAAACACAATATCATTCTTTCTGATTTAAATAACAAAAAAAAATCACTAAAATTTTAGGAAAAGTCCAATTTTACATTTGTCAACCTCTAACCACACTGAAACTGCACATACAAATGGGATGAATCATGAGACAAAAATGGAAGATGGATGTTACCTTCTGTGTGCTGTAGTAAGATATTATCACCCTTCTCTAAGATTTATGGAGCCATCTAATGAGAAACGTTGTTTAAAGGACAGAGAATACTGTGACAAAAACCAGTCTTTCAGAGTTTCCGCATTTCAAAACTCTTCTTCGGGAAAAAAATTACCATGCAGCCATTCATACCCTCAACAACATGCGACAGAGCTCTAGAAACACTGGGATACCATGAATATCTCGTGAAGTGTGATCATTGAAGGTACAATGTAGATATACGACAAGCAGAACATGTTAGCAGCATGAACCTTTTCCTAGCCAAAAGAACACCAAAAACAGGAATTCTTCCGTCATCACCACTTTGTAAATCTGTGAGAAGGAATAAAATCTCCAAGCGCATGAAAATCAGTAGGTTCTCTGTAAGCAGTAAGAATTTGCAAGGCCTCTGAGACACAGCAATCTAAGGGGAAGAACTTTTTGACATAGTCCATGTGGTTAAGGCAGTAGGTAATATTCATCTTACCCCATATTATAATTTCAAATACTCTGTATCTAGTTTGAGGCACTAGACTAGGCTGCTTGCAAAAGTACCTCCAAAGTGCAGTTTGTTCCATCCTGAAATCATCACTAAAAGGACTGCCCTCTTCCTACTCCTCTCCTTCAGGAGATTATCCAACTAATGTGTACTAAAAGTCTGACTTAAAATAAAAGCCATATGATATTCATCCAACCAGTGTATGAAGTCTGTGAAGAATCACTCTAGGAATAATGAAAAGTATGAACAAGTAGTGTGAATGTTAGAACTGGTAAGCTAATGCTCTTTTGCTTGGTGTCTGGCACAAACTGGCACCATTTCACCGCAGTTCCTGCAAAAGGTTAGGCCTCCAGAATGATTGTGAATTTCATATTAAAACTATCCAAAAGGTACCCTTCCTGTATGTCACATCAGAATCCCTTATTAAGATACGTTCCATTCATGCAGCTGAGTCTGATTGACTGTTCACTTATACCACTGTGAATAAGGCAATGAATGACACTGAAATTATTATGGACTCACCAAGATTAATTAAAAAAACAAAACATAAACATCAGGAAAATCAGATCAAACTCAAGTTTTTGCTTCTGTTACAGAATTTCCATGATTAGTTTCATCAGCTTTGTTCCTCATTCACTTTTTATATTTTGGCCTCTTTTTCTACCAAAAATTAGATTTATTAGCCTGGCTGTGGTATATATTACATACACAGCATTCTGTGTAGGTATATAACTGTACATGTGCACATGTATATGTGTATGTTTCTCTCACCAACTCTAGCCATCGTTGAAAGCTTTTGAAACCATTATCCAGTTAAATTAACTCACATGGCAGAGTAGAGTTGCTTTCAGAGACATTATGTTTTTATGATCTTCCTGAAAACAGATAGCCAGAGTGAGAAAAAAACTATGATCAGTGTCCCTGGAAAAGTTACAGCATAAGTTTCCAACTTATTAGACACTTGGGAATCTAACCACAAAATACTGCTCACTAAGAAAGTGTATTTCAGTAGCTTCACTGTTCGTAGACCTACTAGGAATAAATTCTACCACCCACTGTTAAATTTCTCTCAAGCTGTGGAAATGCCTAAGTAACTACAGATGCACAGCCTCATTTAGGATACATACACTGCAGAATAACCTACTATCTTCCAGGGAAGTCAGCTAGGTAAAGGATCAGACTGGCCACTCAGAGAGGTTTTCCTGAGCCAGCACCCAACCCAGCACCAGTAGACAGAATGCTCAGAGTACAGATTGCATAAATATCTTTTCCAGAACAGACTGGACTCTATAGGAGAGTCTTGCCTACTGGACTCTTCTGTAGGTAAAGACCATACTATCCATCTGAAATAAACCAGTTGCCCTATATAAAAAGGTCAGATAACAGCAATGTTAATGTCACTGCCTGTTTTGAAATTAATTCAGATCACCAGATGCACACAGTACAACCTCAATAGATTTGAAATTAGTTCTGTGCAATCCAATCACCTTGTTGTTCACTTGTTTCACTTGTAGTCACTCCTTTTCCTTTAAAAGCATGGAAACAAACTGCAAGCCAGGGAGCAAAAGAATAACTCGTACTGCCATACCTCAGTGCTGTGGGAGAGACTCAAAACCCCATCTTGGTCTATCGCTTCTCATTTCTGCTTTATCCTTCCTAGCTCAGGGAAACCAAGTGGCACATGAACAAGATCAGCAGGGAGAAGCAGAGGTGTTAGAAGATATCTGGCCATTCTCCACCCCAGTCTCTTTATCATGACACAGTTTTTGCCTCTGAATTTTCTATGGGAAGAGATAAAAATTCATAGAACAAAAAGAAGAGGGGGGAAAAAAGAGAAGGGGAAAAAAAAAAAAAAAAGCATCACCTTGGTTTAATTAATATTTCCTTTCCTACTTGTTTTATATTACACAATCAAGTGTGCTAGCACTAAAACACCACATCATCCATGCAGTATGAGTTAGAACAGCTGTAGCCACAGCATAAGTGCCCTTGAACATGCTGAAATTTTCCAATGTATCACAATTACAGAAACACCTGTGCCAAACAGCTTTCTTCTGATCCTCTATAAAAGTTCATAAAGCCCTCAGACTTTCTCATTTCATACAGGTCTGTACTGCCTTGAAGCCAGCCCCATGCATCTCAATATTGGACACTGCAGCATTGTTACTTTTCATTCCTCAAAACATAAAATAAAGGGTATATGCAGGTGCAGAAGTTAGCTGGTGACTCTGTTACTTGAAAATAAAGCATAAGGCACACCACAAAAATACTCATTTTCTTGATAAATCCTTTCCACAAACAAAATTACTCTCAGAAAAATTAGAAGTACAAATACTGTGACAACAAATGCTATCCAATCTACACTGCTTGGGAAAGTGTATTGCTGATCTGTGCAGATACAAGTCTTCCACAAGTACATATGAGCTATCGATTTTTTACACACTGTTCGGGGGGGGGGCGGGTAAATCACATCTGTACGTTGTGACAAAAGCTTCAAGACTGAATGTGCTTGGCTTCACTGTTGTTTTGCAAACACAAAGCTATGATTGCTTTAGCTTTAGGAACTGCTGGCTTGAGTCTATTAAATTATTTATATTTATATTTATACTACCCCAAATGTCTGTTTAAAAAGGGTCAGAAGAAAGTCACCCTTAGCAGTCACCACAGAAAGTGTGGCTGACTGTCCTATAGGCAGAGCTCCAGGAAAGGGAAAAGGAAGCAGCAGAAGTCAATTAAAAGCCTAAGTGTTCAGCTCATGCACAATGGCAGTCTGTAGATAAGCTTGTCTTATAAAAAATGAGGAGTATGTAGTAATTACACAACCTCCCAAGTCTTGGCTCTCTACAGCCATTCCCTGCTATTGGAAAATTCTCCATGGTCAAAAATAAAGCAAAGGAAGCTTTAACAATAATTTAATAATAAATATTGCATATAATAATAATATCTACTTAAATAGTAAGATATTCATAAAAAGGCACAGTCTTAGAGAGGGAAAGTCTTCCACCAACCCCATCAACATAGCCCATTATGAAAAACATGAGGGTTTTTAGCAGACCATGAGCAGATAATAAATAATATTACTACACTAATTCAGGAGGCAATATACAACGGCAAACATAATTTGAACCACTTCTATATTGCTTATACACTCAAGAAAAACAGCTAGATGTCATTGTGTACAACTCAGGGGAAACATTTGTTCCAACTGCCTTGGTCTGCAAGGAAAAACGAATAGTACTGAAAATATCTGAATGTTGTTATGCAAATCATATGGTATGCCATAACATTGAATATTATGATCTGTTCTGATTACTCCACCTAACCAAGCATTTAACAGAAATAGAAAGTGACTGGAGACAGCTAATAAGAATATTACTGCCATGAGGGTTCTATACTCTTAAAATTTTTGGACAATTTAGCTTGGAAATAAATAAAACCAGCAGCCACAGTGCAAGGATACACTAAAAAATAAAATAATATGAAGGGTGTAAATTGAATACTATTTTGCTTGCATTTTCTGCTGCTTTTCTTACACTTCATCTGTCTGGTCTATTTGGATGTTGTGATATGAGAATTAGGAGATGCCTATTACTCTAAATTTGAACCATGGCTGCCATAATAAGGCCCACAGATGGTCACTAGCCAATTTCATAACAAATAAAAATAATCTTATTTACCCTTTGTCCCCATAAAACAACAAGGAGACAATTAAATTTAAAAGGCAACCCATTTTAAAAGGAAATACTCCTATAACATAGCACCAAGTGTGGCATTTCAGTGGCTCATGTATCTCTGGGCAGCAGCTTCTGCTTGCTCAGAAGAGTAACAGATCTGTGAGCAAGTTGTTCTCCCACAGGTGTGTCACCCAGCTCTACTGCAGCCCAGCCTCCTGCCACCTTTAGACACCACTCTCACACAAATACAGGCTGGCAAGGAGGACAAAACTCTTGTCTTTGGAAGGGACCTTTTTCCCTTGCCATTGGAGCTCTTGGGACACTGCAGTCCCTGACTGCTGGTGCAGAAAGTGGGGCTGAAGATCCCCCAGCTCCCTCACTCCACTACCACCGCCCTGCCTCATCACATGGCATCACCAAAGCACGGGGCACCAAATGTTTTCAACTAGTGCTCCAAATATTTTGTGCTATACATTATAGCTTTCTCCACACTCCTTTCTGGAGAATTCAATACTGGAAACGATCTGAGATAAAAGAATCTAAATGGCTGTGGTCCTAGATTACATGTTTCTAATTTACTTTTCCATCAAAATAGAAGTTATTTTCAGGAGTGATGAAAAGATCTGCTTATGTAAGTGTTAAACTCATTACTACAAGGTAAAAACCCAGGCAAAGAATTTAGGAGGATTCAAAAGGAATAGACTCTGTGACAAGTCAAAACTACTGCAGTTAACATATGGTAGACAGCCCCCTGTTCTGTGAGAGAATGGATGCATAATTCAGACACAAAACTGACCACTGACTGACTACCTAAATGGAGAATCTTCTCTGTGGTCACATTATTCTATATTTGTCTGCTCTGGGGTTTTTTGATCCTTTTTAGAAGCTTTTGGTGGAGTTGATCTCAGTCAGAGATATTCTACTGCACTCAGTCACCAGCCCATTCAGCATCATAATTTTTGTGTTACAGATAAAGAACTGAATTTTTTTCTTTCTTTTAACCTTTATCTTGTGTGTATGAGAGACAGGAAGGAACAAATAAAAGGGAGGGGGAAAAAATCACTGTCTTTTATATTTTTACATATTGAAACAGAACTATTAGAAGCAAAACACCTGAGAAAGAATCTTAATGGGGGCAGAGATCAAATATAATCTTCCAGCTATAGTATTTATGGTTCTAGTTTCAGTGGACAGAAAATTTATTCCAACATTATAAGTTTGCTTCCATTTGCTGTCTGTTGCAAGCACTGGCACATCCTTTTAGCGGGGATATTGTGGACACAGTCTGCGAATACATGTTGGCACTAGTTTCCCCGCAGCCACGGAAACACCTGCCTCCAAGTTAATTTATAATCTGCACCTATGGCCATAGGCCACTTACAAGTTTATTGAAAAAGTCTTGTCAAACCATATAGGAAAGACTCTGTTCTTTCTCTTTCTGTTTCACATGACATAAGTTTGGCATTAACAAGTCATATTTTTATGTCCAGCTTTATAGATTGTTAATAATACATAAAGATATTTGATATATAAGATCATGGGTCAAATATTTCTCACTCTACTCAGACGAATACTCCCACAAGCTTTATTTATACAACTAGCCTGAGAAAGACAGTCATGTTTTACCTACTCCATAAAATTATTCTTCCGCATTTTGAAGTGGTTCTTACCACTACTTAAGAGTTTTCTCATTAACTTTGAAGCACAATGCATGTCCCTCTCTTGAGCTGTTCAGACTAAAGCCTGTAAGATGAAGCAGAGTTTTTCATACATGAAAAGAAATCTGATAATGTAGTAGGATGCTCTGGTTCTTTTCAAATATTATTCAGTACAGGAAAATATCCTGTCCCCTTCACTGTTTCTGGGTTTAATGTATTCCATGTTGCTCTACATAAAATGGATTATGAAAATGCATTCAGCCACTATTTCCTTGACAGGTTTTTTTCCTTTAGTTTATAAATGAGTGTGAAGAACAGATCTATAAATGGGTCATTGCTTTTTGACTCTAGTGTATTCAGCTGGCATACTAGGTGTTGGTCCCATACTAGTCCTAGGGGGTTTGGTTTTGGATAATTATCATGTAAGTAATCAGGAAATAGAATCTTCTAGGATGTTTACAAATATCACGAAGAGTCATTATTAAAAGTATCAGGAATGATCCTGTAGATGACATAGGATGGTTTAGAAAGCACAGAGAAGTTCAGGTTGTGGTACTTTTTCTCCACTAACTTGCACAGGAAAGAAAAGCACTCCATAAATTAAAGAGCATCATAAACAACTCATTTCCATTCAAATCTGGATCTAAGCTAGAAGCTTAACATTTAGCACTAAGCCCTTTTAAACACAGAACCAGCAGCAGAAAGTTTCCACAGTATTTACAGTTTTCATGGGAATCAGTAGAGGGTGCTTCCACAAGGCCCTTTACAAGTTCTGCTTAATGAAATATATAGGTGGCTAGCTCATGCTGAAATGTTAATTTTAACTGTCAGGCCTGGCTGTGCATTGCATCTGTAAAGTCTGTTGATTGACCAAATTTTTTGCCTTTTTTTTTTAATTGATGACCTACCGTAAAATGGGCTACATATGGCAGAATCTTCACTGTTACACCTCTACAGATGACACCATAGGTACTCCAAGTCTGTCATTATACAACCCTGAATGATAAAAAAAATTGCGTAGCTACTTTGCAAGGATTCCTTGACATCTAAAAATAC
This sequence comes from Pyrocephalus nanus, assembly GCA_038380795.1. NCBI lineage: Eukaryota > Metazoa > Chordata > Aves > Passeriformes > Tyrannidae > Pyrocephalus > Pyrocephalus nanus. The sequence continues at coordinate 28,226,805 of CM076263.1, read as the reverse complement.
TGACTTAAGTTAGAGTGAGAGGCACAGCCCTGAACAACCCTGGAATGAGTATCCCAGGGGAGATGGAAAAGAGCTGTGAGTATCAATGACTTGGGACAGAAAAGAACTGGTGCTAGCACTGACCTATTCAGGAATAAAAGTATCAATAGCAGAGATGCAGGTGCTTGTACAGTCACAGTCTATCTTGACTTCAGGGCCAAAAAGAAAAGCTACTCCACGCCTTCACTTACTTGATTTGAACTTTCACCTACACAGATAACCTTACTTCTTACTTTCCCATCTGTCCCACTGTTGGCAAGTAGCTGAGGAAAACACAAGGCAAAAGTTGTTTGTGCAGTCTTTCAGCTCACCCATCAGACCTGTATGGCATTAGGATGTGACAGGGGGGGTGGTATAATGTCAAAGAGAAAAGTGTTCCTCCCCTCCCCAGTGGCAGGCTCCCTTTCCACCACCAATGCAGTGCACAGGTGCATTATCCAGGTTTTTAGATAGACAATCCCAGAGCCCGTGACTGCATTTTCCCTGCAGTTACTTGGTGCACATTCTGTATTTGACAGCAGTGCTTCAAAATAGCCCAGGACTAAATATTTCATTCATAATTACAACATTACAACATACAGGTTTATTATCATTACCATAAATTTACAATGGCCCAGAACAAAAAAAAAATCAAATTAGTTTCTTAGAATGACACAATAAAGACCAGTAGGGATTTTCCAACTGTTATGTTCTATTTTAACCCCCAAACCATCTGTCTTCTTTGCAAAGTAACATCATGTACACACTGTTAATGCATTTATATCCAACACCTGATTGCTGAGCAGTGGATACCTGAAGGTTTCCTTGCAAAATACTTAACTATCTGGGGCATGGGAGAAATGAAACCCATATCTTTGGTTCCCAGCTATTTCTCATGGGATGAATAATCCCTTTAAATCTGCCAGTAACTAATATACCCAGTCAGTGGTAACAATTATTTCCTGAAAGCAACTGACCTGTGTACAACAAATTTCAGCTTCCTTAAAGGTAATGAAGGAAATAGCTACTGACAATCTGAATTGTCATGAAGACGCCCCTCCGCCCATCTCCCTAAAAAAAAAACTCTCTAGAATTTCCATTTTTCATTCTTCTTGGGTTCTCTGCAGGTGGTTATTATTTACTTACTTTACAAGGAATTCAGTTAATTAAGTTTGCTATTTTCTGTTGTCTCTACAAAAGGAAAATGGCCACCAAATCTCAGAAACCAACAGTGAAGCTGGTGAGTTCATGAGGGAAATTAGAGAATTCACCTGTAATCCTCAATGTGACTTGAGTTAGCTGGGCAGAGGCAGGACATTGGAGAGGGCAGCACATCTCATAGACCTCAGTCCATGGGATTCCCATGAGCTTGGTGGGAACAGTCCTCAAGGAACACAGCAAACATGCCCCTCTGGACTGCTGCATATTAAAAATCTGTCTTTCTGAACAGCCTCTCAGAGTGTCAGAGCTTGGATGCTCTCAGAGTGATCTCGGGGCAGTATCCTGGTGGCACGGCGTTCGGACAACACTGGAGACATTTCCATATGAGACTGAAATCCCATTCATATCCACTAGAGGGTTATGCTGAAAGGACAAGCCTAAGCGGCGGGAGTAACAGGAGGGGTGGTGTGCTTTGCCTCAGTGCAGTGCTAATTGTCCTTGTTCAAATACAGGGCCTCTACTTTATACTACTAGTTTTTCTTGCAAGAACAATTTAAGAATATAAAAATGTTGCACTTTCCTCTGTCTGTGTCTCTGAGCCTCCAAAGTTCTCTCTATAAATCTTTCTCAGGCTGAATATGCTGTCTATGGAATAAGGAAACCTATCTGATTGTAAGATGTTACAACAAAAGAAGGTGCTAAATGATGTCTCTTCCACAAACAAAAGAACCATATAAGATAAAGCATATTTACATAATAAAAAATGAATTATTGTAGAAGAGTGTGACTTAAATATCAGGGAATGCATAATAAACATGTAGCTGAGAAAGTGACCGCTCCTGCTCTAATAATAGGCATCACCTATACATGTATGTCATATCTGAACAGGAACTTTCAAAAAAGAGAGAGAAGATTTGTAGATAATCTTGTTACTGCATTTAAAAAAACGTTGCTGTAATTGAATCACAAACATCCTATCACTTTAAGCAAAATACTGAAACAATAAAGAAAAAAAGGTAATTGCAAATAAACCCCTGCTATTTAGCTTCTCTCCCCACATTCAGACATATTTTATCTGTTAACATTCATATATGCACCAAGTTGTTACGCCTTTACTTTGGGGTTGAAACTTGTCCAGGATTAGTTCTCCTTTTTCTGGGGGGGGGAATTAAATCTGAAAAGTTACAAGTACATTTTGGATATTTTCTTGATTTTTGCTTTCTTATTAAGATTAATGGGATCAACACTCTCATACTGCCCTCTTACTAGAATATCCCGGGATAAGACAAGAATTACCTGCAACTGTCCTGCTGCAGGGTAAAAATGAAGAGCATGTGCTAACAAAGTTTTTAGGACGCTTAAAGAAGATCTTAAAAATTATGTGCATTTTTAAATAAATGCCTTTAAATAAGGCAGCATAAAATAGTATTTTTATTTCATTTTTAAGTAGTTCCAGACACTGCAAGTTGCATTGCTGGTATGCTGTCATTTTCCTCAATAGAGTCAATTACTTTACTTGCACTATTGAATTTTGGGATATTGCAGTTTGAGCCAAACAGCATACAGAGTCTGACGCTTAAACTACTTTCTCACTGTCTAGTTTTGTTATGTCTTCATCTTTGAGATACTCCAGAATGAATTCTTTTAAGAATTTGTGTTTTACTAGTAGCACCTTACTACAGCATGCTTCAAAGTTTTGTGGGTAAAGCACTCACTTGGCTATGAATGTACTTTGTTTTCACCTAACGGATGTGAAATCAGTTTTCATTTAGGTCTTTTCAGAAATGCTTTCCTTTACTCTGTTTTTCTTTTATTTTACCCATAGGTAAGCTACACATACAACAAAGACATCTAAGAAGAACACAGTTATTGGAATTCATCCTTAGTCCTCAAGAGGTCTCTCTTATTTTATGAATTCTTCATAGTTATAAGTCAGCTTGAACATTGTTTTAAACATGGTTTTAAACATTGTGAACATTGTTTTAAACTAATATGTTTTCAGATTTTCAATCATTGCTCAAAACCTCCTTTACTGTCTGTTTGTTGCTAAGAACCCTTTAAAAAGTTTATTTTTTCTGCCAAAATACCATGAACACCAATGGAAATCTAATAGCAATAGTTTGGTTTGATCCTTTACTTTATAATCTTCTCTGGAGGTTCTAATTATTCCATTATATACACCTATGCTATCCTTTCCCTTCCCTCTGCCCTGCTCCTCCACCAAAAGCTCTTGAGTTTCTGCAAATTAATATGAAAAAAAGTGTCTTTCTTGACAGTCACATTTCCATAAAGTAGGTTACTTTTACTATTGTATTTTCACATCTTTTAGGGACAGCATGGCCCCTTGAAGGCCTAAATTTCCTAGTTGGAAAATCTAGTGTTTCTATCAAGGACACAGATGTTCTTAAAATGCTAGATACTGGAATACAGAAGACAGAAAGTATGAAAGAAAGATAAGTGAAGAAAAACCCACTTACTTAAGCTGGTTTGTTTGAGTCAAGCTTCACGATATGCATACACTCAGAATTCCCGACCTTGGCAGTGCTGCAGCTCACAGAGGCAATCAGCCTTTAAAAGCAAAGACTCATGAGAACCTCTGGTGAGAGAAGTGAGGCCTAAGTCACCCTCTGGTTAACCATTACTGTGGTCACCACAGAGAAGCACGAACCTGCAAAGGCTCACAGATTTGCTGGGTTTGATCCTACGAAATGAATAGCACTGTTGCAGCATTCAGATTAGAAAACATTTAGGTGCTCTGACGGATCAATTTTGTGACTTTTCCCATTTGCACATATGGCCTTCTTTATATACAAAGCTGGAAAGGATATCACACTGCCTTCTCACCATCACCACCACAGAATTTCTTCTTCCTCTTGGATTCTGTAAAGGATGATCAAAAAGTTCAGTGAGCTCTGCAGGATACAGTCAGTGTATCCTGGAGTGTGTTGAGGGACTAGAAACAAATTGAATTTAGCCTTGGAAATAAGAACTTTTAAGACTGTGCAATTAGGGTGGAACTATGATGCTAGAAACTTGGACTCTGGGCCAAACCACTGTCACCTTCCATTCTGTGTAAGGAAAGAAAGTGGCACAAACTTCATAAGCAAACCTCATAATTCTTCCATCTTCAAAAGAAAAAATTGAACCAGCAGTAAATGTAATAGACATAAATAAAAGGCAGCAATCTAATATAGACAAAATCCTGCATGTCTGGATTTTATGAGGCATTAATGAAACAATTTTTTCTTTTAATAATCAACTTTTCTTTATAATTTTTAATTTTAAAACATGAGCCAAATTCAAGGATTTTTGCATGCATAAATGAGAAAAAGTAACACAGCAGCAAGAAAGGATGGCCAGTGGAGACAGATCTAGTTAAGATTTGGTGTTTCTCCCTGCTGTTACACAGGCTATCCATATGACTTTGGGCACATTATTCTGTGCATGCTTCAGTTGCCTAAATAAAGACATTTAATGTCATTTGTAAACTCCAAGCATACCCCAGTTATCTGTACAAGGCTAACAGATGTATTGCCACACACCTCTGGAGCAGCAGCCAGTCACATGGGATAGGTACACAGGCTGGGAAGATGGCTAAAGCCTTTTTCCTGCCTGTACCTCTCAAACCTTCTCACTTGAGATGTAGGTGATCTCCATGCTTACTCTTCCTGCTCCAGCAACAGTCTTGTACAGTGACATTGTTAAAGATGAGCAAGTTCTCAGAGTCGAAGGCCCTACAGACATCACTCCCACTCTTATGACTGGTGGAAATCAGAGTGGATTAGGTTGATCATGAGAAGCAATAAGGGTCAGGGCAGAGACAAGAAAGCAGAAGCTCAAACCCATGCCCTGCAAACCTGTGACTGAAGTTGCTATCTGGTGTACAGAAGATACATTATCACCTCTTTTCCCAGACATCCAGAGAGGAAGGGTACTGTACTGTAAGGACTGGCAGTCTGGATCTCAACAAAAATGTGCTTTTTAATGGACTAAATATTTTGATAACCTGCAAAGAGACAAGATACATGTGTGATTCTGTATCAGATCCTGAAATGCACTCCTTTTCTGCTCATAAAAACAAAGCAGCTCATCACAATTGGGAAAAAAGCTTTTCTTTGCTTCCATAATAGGCATGACCTTAACTTCTCTAAAATTCTTTGCTACAGTTAGTCTCATTTGGATCATTATTTTTACTGAGGGCTCTGTCTAGTTCATGTCTTTCCTCACCAATTTGTGTAACACAGTACTAGAAGGTGACATTTGAAGCATTTGGAGTTTACCATTATGCACCATGTAGGACAATTTTGATAATGTCCCAATAAGCTTGCAGTGACTAAACAGCAGTCTACAATTCATTTGGTTCCATTAATGTCTAAAAGTAAACCATTAAAGCTGATCCTCTTCCTTGACAGGCAATAAAGACAAAATGAAGTTAATGATCTGTCCCTAACAAGGTTGTAATTTTGATGCACTCAAGCACCTACTCTCTCAGTCTAGAAACAAGATCCAGTACATCACCAAATACATGCATTTAACTGGAAATTGTACATTTGTTACCCTTTTTGCCCTGTTGTATTCAGCTCGTTACAGCTGGCTAAGAGTATCATGCTTAACAGTGATTTTTATTTCATTTCAGCTCCAATCCAGAACATACGCTCAAACATAGCCTTTTTTGGATTTAAAAGTTATATGACTCCACACTTCCAATGAATCAGATATGCCTTCCATATTAACTTTAATAGAATTAAACTAACAAGAAGAAAAATAAAGTAATGGCAAAAATTAAGTGAATTTTCACAGTAGTTATCCACATACTACGTCTGTCCTCACTTTATCTTTGGTTTAGTCTCCAGTCCTGGTTCAGCTGCAACTGACTGCCAACTGACATGTCTCTTGAAGTCTGCCACACAAAATGTTCCAGACCTTAAAAGTACAAAACCACACATAATTCCTTAATTCCTAAAACACCATGCTCCTCATCCATAATTACAACTTAAAAAATTGAAGTTTTGTCACCAAGAATGACATAGCTTCACATGGCAGAGTTGCAGAAGTAGAAAATGCAGTTTGACCATCAGGAAGCTGGACAAGAGCCATCCTGCACTTAGCACATGGCTTAAGACAGCCAAAGGTTGAAATGGCCTTCCAGGGGCAGCTATATATGACAGCTTTGCACTCTCCATACTCCCTTTCACTATGCTACTTCTTAAGCCTCTATGTGGAAATGTTTTGTTTGGAGCTGATGGTGCTATCTTTCTGGCATTTAGGCATTTCTTTACAATAGTAGCATCCTAAGTGCTGTTTAGACCAGGTTTCTCACAATACTTACATTTTCTCACAATAATTACATTTTCTTTTTTCTTTTATAAATTTTCAAAAATTCATTTAGAATCTATGTCAGAATTCCTATTGCTGCTGAAAACACTGTCTCAACAAAGCGAAAAGACTTTCTCTGCCCTAGAAATTCCATGGTCTGTTGCACATTTCTAGTTGTTTTGTATACTCTGAAACTATACAGAGAAGCATCTGAACAACAAATCAGTAAAGCAATAGATCAGTAGACTCCTTTATAATTTTTCATTTCAAGTCCTGAGATAGTTAATGTTTTTAGTAGTTTCCTTACAGTTTTTTCCAATCCCATTTTCTACTAAAATTTTGTACTTTTGTCCAAGTTTTCAATAACCTGGAAAGCTTTAGTAACTTGTTTAACAACTTGTTTTCATTCCACTCACACATTAAACCTGTTCTTGCCACATCACATCCTGTTTGCAATGGGTAGTGAATAATAAGACTTGCCCAGTGCTGGTTTGTGGTACTGCCAACACAAGAGAAGAAAATGTCTTTGGAGTGTCTAAGACAGTTTGTCTTATTTGGACCTACAGAAAGAGGAAAATATCTACCAAACCGTAGAGAGATACACAATTCTGTTATTACACCCTGAATCACAAAAGGGGTGATAGGAAAAGGGGTCAGTTTGGCTAATATCACACATATTTCAATTTTATCTGACCTAAAACATGAATGCCACCTGTATGGTGGCAGTATGAACCAGAATGTTCTTCAGTATGAACCAGAATGAACAGTTTTACCAGTGGTAATGATTAGGTAAGAGCCCTACTATCTCTTCATTCAATCCATTGCCCACTATGTGAAAACAGACCACCTTTTAGGTCAACTTAAAGAAAAAAACAACTATTCAACATACGTGTGCTCATCTAATAAGTGCAACACTCACCAAAACATACAATACAAGTTCTATGTTTAATAGTCTCACAGATGTGTAGGAATAATTTCACGTAATAGCACACATACCCACTCCCTAATATTAGAATTCTGTTAATAGATTTTAGATCTTTGTTTTATCAGGAATTCGTTTGCTTGTTTTTCATGGAAAAGTCTTGGCCAAATTAAGAAATGAACTTTTGTAATACAATTTTATTATGCTTTATTCTGAGAAACAGCACATGAAATTTCTACAGGAGAAGTTGTTGAAGAATTGTGTTGCCCTATACTTTTTTTAAAAAAAAAAAAAAAAAAAAAAAGGGATAGAGGGGAAGTTTTCCAAGTGGAACAATGCAATGGTACTCAGAAAAGTCCTTAAATCTGATATCTGAGAGGCAAATGAGGGAAACCTTTGTAAAAGCACAGTTTTCCAAGAACAGGCCATTCTTCTAGTGATAATTAGATGGCAACAAAGGAAGCTAACAAGTCTTCTCTTCTACCAGAAGAGGACGTTCTACCTTTATTTGAGTTTTTGCTCTGTGGTAGAGGTCAGTTTTGTGAGAAATGGCATGGGATGATGCATACATACATCCAGGACCACAGGAGGGTGTTTGAGTCTTTTTCTGCTCCCTTGAATGTTAGATCAGGTACTGCCAAGATAGGCCTTCACATTTTCCTTTGTTCAAAATCCAGATCCCTTCCAAAGAATCAGTTTTGGAATCAGCCAAATCAGATTTGGAATCAGCCTAGAGTCCTATCCACATGCTTGAAAAATTTTATGTTTTTAGGTATGCTCCCTGTTAAAGAGAGGGTTCTGAGCTGGTCCATTCTTGATAAGAGAAACCTCTCTTCTGTTGAGAAGAGGCATAGTGAGGGGAAGGTAATAAAAGGAAATAAATTATACTAGTACAGTGAATACTGACTTATCACAAAATAAATATTCCCCATAGGTATATGTATGTACGTGTGCATATGTATGTATATATATGTACATATATGTGTGTGTTAATAGCATATGTTAACACAAGGTTACACTTGTACATTATTTTTGTTCTTTCTTAATATTTTGTTGCAATTTTCTTCAGAAGCCAGCCACTTAATATTTTGGATTATGGAGTCTGCTGTAGCTATAGCTATATTAGAAGTAGGACATAGAACACAGAAATATATTTTATGTAAATTGAGAGCCAAATCTGAATTTTCTGAAAGTTTGAGATGTTAGTATTAGCAGGTCTTTTTAAAATGCTTTATTATTCTAAGATTAAGGCCAGCGGCAAAGATTGGATTCACATTCAAAACTCTATAATAAAATTAATACACTTCTCAGTAGTAACAAGTTTTAAAACCTGTCAGACCAAAAACAACACTGTTATTGTGCGTTACCTGACAATTCATTACAGACCCTATTGTTTTTTTGGTAATTTAAATATGATTGTTGACAAAGCAGAAAGGGATGGAGGGATTCTTAAAGGGAGACACAGTGAGAAAATAGAAAGCATTTCTGATATACAATACATCCCTGACATGTTCTTACTCACACAACCAATACTCAGCATTTTAAAAAAAACCAAACAAACACAAAAAGGAAAATAACAAAAGAAACAGCAGCTGTTTTTATGTGATGCTGGAGAACAGGTGTGATACAAATCTCCATACCAGTGCAATCATATTGATCTCCTGATGATGCACGCATGAAGCACATGTGCAAACCTTATCGACCCGTCCAGCATTTCATTTCCAGGAACATGGCCTGAAAACGCCTCTCTATAATTGAAAACACTATCAGGATAAACACTGTATTGGCCAATTACTAAAAAACATACACAAATTGAGCACGGGAAGGTGAGCCCGACCCCGGAGCCCGACTCCCGGCACCCACAGGGGAACAAGCCGCCTGCGCGTCCCGTTCTGTCAACGGGATCCCCCCGGGTGGCCCCCGGGACATCCCCCGGGACACCCCTAGGCCCCGACGCTGCCCCAGGCTTTCAGTGGCCGTGGCCGGAGCTCCGCAGGGCCGGTCGTGACGGGACCGCGAGAGGGGGGCCCGAGAGGGGGCGGCGAAGCCGGGGAGGCCCCCGCAGCCCCACCTCGGCGAGCCCGGAGCCCCGAGCCCAGCAAGATGAATCCCCCACTCGGCCGAGCCGTGCAGCCAGTGCGGGTCGGGTGCTCATGCTTGCTCCTGGGATCCATTCCCGGCGGGGGCAGCGGTGGGGGGGTCCGGGGCGGGCGGTGCTGCGTGCGCGTCGCCGCCGTTAGAGGGCACTCCGCGCTCCCGCATGAGCGCAGCCCCGGCAGCCGGCACGGAGAGGCGGGGGGCAGGGGAGAGTGGCACCAATTTGGGAAGAGATTAAAAAGGATGTGGAGTCCTGGAGCTTCTGAAGTGCTCAAAATGCCCAGGCGATGCTCAGGACCAGGATCATAATAATAATAACAAAAAAAAAAATATGCAGCGAGGTCAATCATTTACCAGTCTGCTGCTTAATGCGTGTGACCGCAGGTGGTACCGAGGGACATTGTGATTCATGCCCACTTTCAAAGCGGGACCAGGGCCCGGCCTGAGGCACCCAAACAACTGTCTTCTAATATTAGCACGGCTGTATTTCTGGATCTATTATAGTCTGTCCAGACAGATCCCATTGTAATGGGATCTTTTATTAAAAGATTAGCACTATCTCCTGCAGTTGGTGGAAAAAAATCTGTTATCACTGAGTTATTTGCAGTTGTGGGGAGGGGGCGGTCGGGAAGGGGGGATGGGGGGCGGGAGCGGAGAGGAGGGTTGTGGGGAGGGCCGGGAGGAGGACGCGGGCGGCCGTGGCGCACCGGCCCCTGACCCGGCACTGTCCGGGCATTCCTGTCTGCATACTTCGCAGTCTGTTGTGCTTTGGTGGCTCAGAAAAGCGAAAGAATCGAAATTTAAAAGGCAGCTTTTGAATAAACAATACTATTTTCCGTTAAGTAATCGTTTTGTATAAAAGGAAATATCGCCTACTCAGTTTCATTCAGCGGTGCCAAAAAATGTTATAAATGAGAGACCGCCAACTTTTCTAAGGAGAGAATAATGCCAGACTGTGCTTAATAAACTAGTGCCCTAGAAGTTCATTATCGATGTTGCAATCTTTTCTGATTCTGAAAGGAGACCGCCTACGTCGCCCCCGTTCCCATCTCGTCCTCCCGGGCGCTCCCAGTGCAAACCCTGTCAGTCGGGCACGGCCCTAGCTATTAAACTTTTAGTCGGTTCTGTTTTTAGCTTTTGTTGGGTTGTGGGGTTTTTTTGGTTTTTTGGGGGTTTGGTTCGGTGTGGGTTTTTTTCAGGTTTGGAGTTGGTCGGTCGGAGTTTAAGGTTTCTTTGGGCCGAGCGAACTGTCCGTCCGCCAACCGCCTTCCTCCCGCCGGACGCGCGGGGAGCGGGATGGATCCTCCGCGGGCACTCCGCGCCCGCGGAGCCCACTCTGGGAGGGCAGGAGCCGCTCCGCGCCCCGGCAACACCCCCGGTCCGTCGAGGGGGAACCAGGGGCCCCCCTTGGGCGGCCGCGACCCCCCGCGTGTCTCCAGCTCCTCTCGGCGCTGGCGCTCTCCCCGCCGGCGACTCCGCGGCGCGGGGCTGCGCGGGTGCGCGCCTGTGTGTTCGTGCACCTCGAGCGGATACTTGGAGAGGGTTTCCAGAAGGTGGAAAATGTCACCTGATTCACACTGAACTTTTTAAATCTCCCCACCCCCGAGCAGACACACACACACATTAGGAGACCGCCCACCGCAGACAGCTAGGACCCCCGTATAGATTTAAAGAGAGACTGCATTCAGAGCCTGACGTTCATTCAATAGAGCGATCATAAGCAGGCTGGCTAGTGCTCGCTCCCTCTCTCTACTCCCCCTCACGCTCGCTCTGCTTCTCGCTGACTCGCTGCTATACTGAGGATGTTAAATCAGAGAATCCACTCGGGCATGCTCTTATTTCTGATGTTTCTGTGCCACTTCATGGAAGATCACACAGTGGAGGGTAAGAGTAGATTGTTTATTCGCAGATATGTTTCTTTATTATTACTATTGTTTTCTCTCTTTCGGGAACGGTTTAGTTTGCTTGCGGTGTTAAACGCCTCTCTCCAAGGTCCAACAGAACAGAAGTTAACTGTGGGCATGTGATTGCTTTATACTGAGGTGCAGAGGTGTCATTTAGATCCCTTTTTGATCGGATCTTCGCACTGCTCTGCACAGGCACAGAGGACAGATAGGATGTTTCTTGGTATTTATTCTTATTATGCATCATGAATGAAGAGCAGCATCACGAGGGAACTTTTCCAGTCTCGGCTCTCGAATGACTGCTCAAAGTTTGCTGGTAATTTAGCTCAGATTTTTATCTCGCCTGATGGACTGACTGAAGGAGAGGTGGTGATGGAGAACTCCACGATTACAGCTGACGTTTTTAGAAACCAATAAGTGGTCATTTTACTGACATTCCTTTAATACTGGGATTTCCCCCCCCCCCCCCCACTTTGTGTGTGTGTTTGTGTGTGTGCGTGTGTGTGTGTCTGAATAAATATTAGCGTTGTAAATTCTCCTGCACCGAAAAGAGTGCTTTAATAAGTTGGTGGTTTGTTTTTTTTCTTCACCATGCGAACAAAACAAACCCGAACCTGATATTGACAACGTCTTAAGAGCCCTCTTTCGACACAAGAGAATACTGATTTTTAGTTTGGGGTTTTTTTCACTTATCTTGACTGTTCCAGCCACAATCTGGATGTCTTACCGTTGTTTGTTTTAAAGTGCTTTCCTTTTATTTTTTATCTCCCCCCCCATCGATATAGAGCGTAAGTTAATCTAATGGAGGCAACTCTAAAACAATTTTTTTTAAGGGCGTTGTTTTTTCGATGATTTTTAGAGAGGGGGGAATCCTCCCCCGAGCCCAGCGACATCTCGGCTGGTCGATCCTGACCCCTCGATGCGGTACATTCCCATCGGAGTAAGGAGACAGGATCGAGCCCTGGCTAGATTAGCAGCAGAATCAATTAGTATTGAGTTGCTGGAGGAGTCACATTGGCTATTCACGAGAGACTCATCCCAACCAAAATGCTCCAGCTAAAACGGAGGGAGTTGCTTGGGCTAATATTCTTGGCTTGACTCCACAAATAACAGGGATACTGGGGCGGGGGGGAAGGAAAAGAAAAAAAAATAACCCCAACAAAACCCACTCTATCCCCTGTAAGAGCAGTGTACTTTCCTCTAAAATGCTTGCAGGAGAGGTGGCACTTATAACTTTTCCAGCTTGATCGATTTTTAAAACTCTGTAGGGACCTCCTACTCAGAGTGTCCTTGTATTTTATGTACTTTGCTCACTTTTTTTTTTTTTTTTTTTTTTTTTTTTTTTTTTTTTGTGGAACTCTACTGACTTATTTTAGTGAAGGAAAGACATTTGTTAATAGAAGCAGCAAAATGTGGAGATTTCGAAAGACTTCTCTAACAGCAAATGTTCCCAATTCGTGCAGATTGCAAAATGGGCTGGGACTTGAAACTGTGCGGCACTAAAACAATGCTGCTGTGCAGCCGCGGTGAGGAGGAGAGGGCAGGGGGAGGAGGAAGGAATTTGCAAGCGCGATTTTCTTTTTATTCCCTTTTAAATGCACATCCTTTTCAAGCCTCTGTCACGTGTCGACAGTGCTCCTTCTGCTCTGCATATGGAATAAATACCTCGGAAAACTGTCTCGTCCTGTTTTGGTTGGGTCTTTTCTTTCTTTTAGTTTGTTTTGTTTAGGGTTCTGGGGTGTTTTTTGTGTTGGAGGTATTTTTTTGTTTATTTGTTCTTTTGTGGGTTTGGGAGATTTTTTTGTTTGGTTGTTTGGGGTTTTTTGGGGGGAGGGAGGGATCATCTGTTTATTTGTTTTTTAAACTGCGACTCCAAATGGGCCGTAGTAGCTGCGGGTTATGAACCGGACAAATAAAAGGAAACAGTCTAGTAAAAGTCACGGCAAGGCGCACGTGCTGTGTCTGGGTCACTGGTGGCCGCCACTGATCCGTCTGGGTGTCCCTCCCGCCCCCCGCCCCGCAGCTGGGAACTGCTGGCTCCGGCAGGCGCGGAACGGGCGCTGCCAGGTCCTCTACAAAACCGACCTCAGCAAGGAGGAGTGCTGCAAGAGCGGCCGCCTGACTACGTCCTGGACGGCGGAGGACGTCAACGACAACACGCTTTTTAAGTGGATGATTTTTAATGGGGGAGCCCCAAACTGCATCCCGTGCAAAGGTGAGGGGGTGCTGGCGAGCTGCTCCGATCTGAGGAGCGGCTCAGGCAGGGGCTGAGCTGGGGGGAGGAGGAGCAGGGAGAGAACTGCTCCGGAGTGGAGGGGGGCAGTGCGGTCCTCTCGCTTCCTTCCTCGGTGGAGCTTTAAGGGGCGACTCATACCAGCCTCGAGATCGGGGAGGGGACTCCCATTTCTCCCCGTTGGCCCTGCACATCGCGAGGAGGAGAGTGACTTCTTCCCACTGCCCTCACTGGAGGGGGGATTTAGCTCGAGTGGTGTTTTCTGGATGGGGGTGGCGAAAGGTGTTCTCTCTCTGTCTTCTGGGTTCAGGGTGTCTTTTTTTCCTTTAAGCAGTTTTGACACCAGGTCTGTTCTGCACGCTAGGTACTAAAGTGGTGCCTCTTTCTTTCCATCAGAAACATGCGAGAATGTCGACTGCGGACCCGGGAAGAAATGTAAAATGAATAAGAAGAACAAACCTCGGTGTGTTTGTGCTCCGGATTGCTCTAATATCACTTGGAAGGGCCCCGTGTGTGGCTTAGATGGGAAAACCTACAGGAACGAATGTGCCCTTCTCAAAGCCAGATGTAAAGAACAGCCCGAACTTGAAGTCCAGTATCAGGGCAAATGCAAAAGTAGGTTTGCATATCTAATCCAATCTCCCTCAAATGCCAAAGGGTGTGTGTCTGAGTGTAGGGAGGAGGAGATGATGCCTGTACCTCCCCGCAGGAACCAGAGTGATGTTCCAAAGGTTAAGAGACAGTAATTAGACCACACAAGGATGTAATGAATTGAGAGTTCCCATAGTCTATCAGCATTTGTGTCCCACCAGCTACCCTGAGATGGGAAGGCTTTCTCCAGTCGTCCTTAAATGAGAGCTGCTAAAGGCTTTTATGCGATCATGTGTTTTGTTGTGTCGCCTATTTACTCCTTATTGGGAGTATGGTATCTTTTACTAATCATTGTGTGTTTCTGTCTGTATTTCAGAGACCTGCAGGGATGTTTTGTGCCCAGGCAGCTCCACGTGTGTGGTTGACCAAACCAACAATGCCTACTGCGTGACATGTAATCGAATTTGTCCAGAGCCTACCTCCCCTGAACAGTATCTCTGTGGGAATGACGGCATAACTTACGCCAGTGCCTGCCACCTGAGGAAAGCCACCTGCTTGCTGGGTAGATCCATTGGATTAGCCTACGAAGGAAAATGCATCAGTACGTATTTTGGTAGGAGGGTAAGGATGGGGGGAACTTCCTCAATTACCTTTTTCAGAGTATTCAGTGTGCACAATTGGATGAATGTAGTTAGTGCTGGTGAGGAAGAAAGACTTCCAGCAATCTGGGTTAGTACTATCCTCTAGGAAGAGGAGAGAGGTTGAATTTTGTCCTGGAAAAGATGGCAATGTCCTGCTATGGTTATAGGTGCTGACATTAGTATCCAAGGTAGAAGCAGCTGCTATGAAAGAGATGACATGGTTACAGTATAACAAGGTCTCAGTATCCAGTGGGTCTGAATTCCTGGAAACAATTGTTTTGAAGTGGTCTTGGCAAAGATTATGTTAACTTAATTGGAAACATCTGATCACTTTTTCCTCTTTAGAAATAATTATGGAGTATAGAGACAGTTGGTGGGTGAAGATAGGAAAATAATCTCTGTGCACCCTGACATTCTGTGTTGTGATTTCCAGAAAAGGCTGATAGTGCAGTGTGTTACAATGAAGCACCTGCAGAGCAGCCTCTACTCCCCAAAACTGCTGGGGTAATTCAGGGGAGTCTCAGGTTGCTTTTTAATTGCCATAGGTTGAGGTGAATTCCCTTTCAAATCCTGTAGACAACTATTCTCTGCGGGTTAGTTTAAAAATAATAGATTTAGAAATGCTGGACCCGTTGACAAATCCTAAATTTACCTCTAATTTGGGGAGCTGAATATCCACTGACATCAAATGGAGGAGGAAAGTCATGTATGATAGGCAAATGTAATTCTGTATTCCCAGAGCCAAACTTTGCTGGCACAGCTGTCTTTCCTCCCCCACATATAGACAGGTAATGTTGTCCAAGGGAATACTTGCTTGAGCAAAATCAGCAAGTATCATCACATGTACTGCATCTGAGCTTTCTTTCTTCACAGTTCACAGGGGAAAGGGGGTTTTTGGGGTTGCTTGTCATTGTTTTTTTTTCTTTGCTTCATCTATTCACTTACCCCTAGTATCCTGTGTGTATTTTTAGAAGCAAAATCCTGTGAAGACATTCAGTGCACTGCTGGGAAGAAATGCCTGTGGGATTTTAAGGTTGGTAGAGGTCGGTGCGCTCTCTGCGATGAGCTCTGCCCCGAAAGCAAGTCAGAAGAGGCAGTCTGTGCCAGTGATAACACAACTTACCCAAGCGAGTGTGCCATGAAAGAGGCAGCCTGCTCAATGGGTGTGCTTCTAGAAGTAAAGCACTCTGGATCTTGCAACTGTAAGTGAGATTTTTAACTCTGCAGACACTTAAAGCTTCTGAAGGCGATACCTAGGTAATGAAGACTTACACCTTTAAACATAAGAAAGCTTGATTTATTGATTCAAGGTACAGTAGAGTATAAGTATCTATCTATCACGCACACACTTGTTGCTGATAAAATGCAATAGATCTCCAACAACGAGCTGGCCTTCAAGTTGGAGTTTTGGGGATGTTCCAAGGACAAGCCATTCTATCAGAAAGGTGTTGCCCGAGGATTGTAATTCTAGTGACTTTTTCGTACTTTGTCTGCTCTCGTGTGCTTTGCTGATTGCTTTATTAACATCCGGATAAACTCTTAACTCGGTCCAAAAGAACAAGCTTAAAGGTAGAGCAGGGGCATCTGGTTTAGCACAGTTGCCTCTACTAACTCTGAATGAAGGACACAAAGCAATTAAACCTAGAACACCTGAGCGCTCTGTATTTGATTTCAGGAATCTGCCAATAAAACCTGAGCCATTGATTCTTCAGAACTTTCTGCAGTTATGACTTCATAGATTACGTATAAAAACCCTTATTTCATAACAGCAGATGCCAAAGAGCATCTCACTACAAGTCGCATAAAATGCAACGCTGTATTATGGCTGTTCAGAGGGCTTTGAAAACATGCACTGAGCTGCTTCTGCGCTGTTGTTGTCCTTATTTAAACAACAGCTCCCCTGTATTCCCCCATCTAGCCATTAATGAAGACCCAGAAGATGAAGAGGAAGATGAAGACCAGGACTACAGCTTTCCTATATCTTCCATTCTAGAGTGGTAAAACCTCCATCACTATTGAAACAGCCATTGGGCACAAAATCAATGTCCATACTGTAAATAAGTGTATGCTTATTTATTTTGGGGAGAAAAAAAAAAAAGTATACATATAGTTGAGTCTCGTAGACATTTATTTATACTGTGTCATGTTTTATAATTTATACATAAAATGTCTGGTTGACTGTACACCTTGTTTTTTGAAGAAATTTATTCGTTACGGGAAGAGCAGTGTTATTTATTGTGAGGTCTCTTGCTTGTAAAGTAAAGCTTTTCTTTTTCTTGTAAACTATAACTATTCCTTAGAGCCTACCCATGTGATCTCATCTCTTTGTTTCACTGATGTTAAACTCCACTTTAACAAACTTGCATGTCAGTTTCTGTTACGTTTATTTATTGGATTTTCTTCTTGCCGGTTCTGTACATTAAAGATCCCTGTGTTTTTGTTTACAAGGAATCTTGACTGACCAAAAGGCATTGTAACTGACTTAAGTATACTTTCAGGGTGCAGTGGGGCGAATTTTAAGGAAACTTCTTCCCCTTAATTTTTCTCTACTTCTGATCACATGTGCTGAAGTGATCTCAATGTATTGAGAGTTTATAAAAATTCCATATCCGAAGATCTTGGATTATGACAGTTGATAATAGCTATGGGGATAACTGTAATAAGGGTTTTATTTTATTGTTATTGATGGTTTTGTTTGTTTGTTTTTGTTTTTGTTTTGTTTTGTGGTTTTGGTTCGTTTTTTTTTTTTTGTTAACACGCATAAGTGTTTTATCAGGTGTTTCCTTTAAGATGGTCTTGCAGTACCACTTTCAAAGTTTTCTTTTCCCAACTAGTGTGTTGCTAAAAGTTATATCAAAGCTTTATCAGTTCAAGTTTCTTGTTTTTCATAATACTTTTTTTCTGATGCAATTTTATATTTTCAAACATGGCGAGTTAAATATAAATTCATTTAAATATATAGTTTTGTACTTTTCTACCATGTAAATGTGCAATGTATATAAAAGTTATAATGTGTATTTGTAAATAAATGATGAGTGAAAAAAATAAAAAGTGGAATTTTCCCTACATGCAGTCCTCAGTCTTTCATTCCAAAGGGTTCTGTCCTCCAGAGTCTTGTGCACCATGCAACAAGGGTTAAGGCAAAAGCTCTTGGCTCACACTGATATAAGAAACCCTTTTTTCAGATAGGAGCAACGTCTCCAGTTCACTACTATTTAATTTTAAGTCTAGGAACAATGAAAGAGTAGAAGAGATTTGCCATTTTTGTTCTCCTCTCAGTCCTCCACATAAAAAGTCTGTCATTTCATAAAATCATAGAATGAGTTGGGTTGGAAGGAACCATACAGATTATCTTGTTCCAATCCCCCTACCATGGGGAGGAGCATGTTTCATTAGACCAGGTTGCTCAGAGCCTTATCCAGCTTGGCCTTGAACAGTTCCAGAGGTAGGGCATGCACAGCTTGTCCAGGGCAACACGTTCTCATGCCTCACCACCTTTACAGTAAAGAATTTCTTCCATATATTTAACATAAATTTCCCCTATTTCAGTTTGTACCCATTATTCCTCATCCTATCACTATAGTTCCTCATTTTGAGTCTCTCTTTGGCTTTCTGGTAGGCCCCCTTCAAATACTAGAAGGTGCAACGAGGTCTCCACACAACCTTCTCTTCTCCAGGTTTAACAGCTCCAACTTTCTCAGCCTGCCTTTGTAAGGGAGTGCTCCAGCCCACTTACATTGGCCCTCTTCTGGCTTTGCTCTAACAGTTCCATGTCTCTCTCATTTTGGAGTCACCAGAGCTGGATGCAGCACTCCAGGTGAGGTCTCAGAAGAGCAGAACAGAGGGGTAAAATTGCCTACCATGCTGCTTTTGATGCAGCCCAGGGGTTCATTGGCTTTCTGGGCTGTAAGCACATATTGCCAGCTCATGTTAAATTTTCATCAACCATCACCTCCAAGTCCTTCTCCACAGGGCTGCTCTCAATCACTTCTCCCCTCAACCTGTAGGTGTATCCAGGATTGCCCTGACCCAGGTGTAGGACCCTGCACTTTGCTTTGTAGAACCTCATGAGGTTTGCATTGGCCCATCTCTCCAGCCTGTCAAGGTCCCTCTGGATGGCATCCTCTCCCTCCAGTGTGTTGACCGCACACACATTTCTTGGTCCTTTTTTACTTTCATATTTCTAGGAGGTTTTGAATATGCATTTGAATTTTTGCCATACTTCAGGTCCATTTAGATGACCAATAGAGAAAGCAAAACAGGGTCTACTTGCCCAAATTCAAGACACAGAAAAGACAAACCAACAAACCAACCAAAAAAAAAAAACCACCCAAAAAACCCTGCAAACCAAAAAACAAACCAACAAGCCATCTAAGAGCACACTATCACTTAGAAATTATTTTGCTCCTAAGAGGAAGTTTAATTCAGACGTTCTTCTTTTTGGTCAACCTATATTTAGAATGGATACACCTTTAAGACTGCCTACTAATACAATGAACTGCGGAGAGGTAACCAGCATAAGTACAGCAGGGATCAAAATTCTGTTTTATGCTACCTGGATCATTCTGCTCTCACAAATAAGGCCCCACTTAAAAAAAATTCTCTATCATATTACATAAAACTTAAAAAGATACTTAAGCACTTTATTCAATATTTTAAGTCTTTTGTTGAGTTGAGCTCTGATAATAGTTGATTTACCTTTTAGTTTAAATAAAAATCATATTTAAAGGATCTTCCTGCTGTAGTCTTCTGCATATTTCCCACCATATAGGAAACTCTAATTTGTTATGGGTTGTTTAGATTATCCAAAGTAAGCATAATTTATTCATCTCTGAATATATATAAAAATACAGGGATGTATTTATAATATCGTATTCAAAATAATAGCAAAAAAATTTTGCTCTTCATCCTCTTGTTATGTCACTTAGACAAGTAGTCTCTTTGGAAGAAAGACCACGATGAGAGGAGCAAAGGGAGCAGGACTTTGGTCTGAGGGAACAGAACCCAGAATAAAAGAGAATGGGGGCCAGGAGAACAAAGGTATGGAAAAAGAATCTATTGGAAAGTCTCTCAAAGAACTAATACATGACAATGACATAGAAACAACATGTTTAATAGATATGGCGACTATCAGAGAAGATTTTTCTTAAGTTCACTTAGGTGCCAGCTACTTCATTTCCAATAAAACAAAAACATTAAAATACTGGGTTTAATTGTAAATATATTTACATGTCTTACAGAGAGACTGTAGCATAGCAGGATTTCTGGGTTCTAATTTGCTAATTTCCAGTCTTGCTGCTGGTTGACAAAATAACTTAGGGAAATAAATTCAAAAAAGGAACAGTCCAGGAAGGTATATTTACACCAGTACATACATGTACTCTAAATGGCCACAAAAATCTACACCATGTTTTTGCTGATAAAATTATCTAAGTTCTGATACTGAATCTCTCATTACCATTGCTATTTCTATACAGCTGAAAATCTTGAAACCCATCTTGCAACAAAGACTGCTTGTGATGTGCAGGTGTGGCACCTCCTGAGAGGCTTCATGAACTATCTTCTGAGGATGCCTAACATACATCATGAAGCCTCATCATGAAGAACAACAGCCTGAGAGACTTTCTCCCAGAAACATGTCCAGAGGTTGTGGATGCACAACTGCCAACATTTTACATAGCATCATACTTGTAGATAAGGCACTTGTCCTTGAAGTGGGAGATACAGGTTCACTGCCAGTCTCTTTCTGAGGAGATCTTTCTCACATCTCCCAAGAGTGCATCCAGCACAAACTCAAGGTGAATCTCAGGCTGGAGAACTGTCTGTCATACCTGCTGAAACCATACTTCTATACTGGACAGGAAGCAAGATTCATTGAGAGAGGATAATTTGCAACCCTAATAGGTGCTCCTTTTGAAGAGGAAGTCCTGGGTTATTGCCCCAGGGGCTGCCTACACATTTTGCATTTGTAATTGAGTAACATACATAAATAATGCTTGAAGCAGGGGCCAGAATCCAGGTTGCTTCCCCTCCTCCTTCCCTCAGTAGGTAATGCCTCCATCCTTGAGCTATGAAATCATGTTTAACACTCTGCTTATATCAAGATTACAAATCACACATATTTTTCTACATTGAGTCATAGTTACAGTAGGAGTGAGAAGCTTTACTTTTTTCATCCTCCCTTCTAGTCTTGTACATGGGGAACTTCCTGGGAAGTGGAAATATGAATTTAATTCCCTCAGTCTAAAAAAGGTGCCAAAATAATTTTTTCTACCTCTTGGTTTTTACTTTGTTTTGTTTTGGGTTTTGGGTTTGTGTGTGTGTGTGTTTTGTTATCTTTTGTTCTGTTTCCTCTCTTAATGCAGAGGCTACCCTTGATGTTGTTTAAATGAAGAAACAAAGATGTCTGGATGTCTAAGTACAAGAAGGTACAAGAAGCTCTGAAACCTTGTGCCCAAGCTCCTAAAAGCAGAAAAGAAATACATTTTCGGAAACATCTTTATCTTCAGTATTTTCTAGTGTCTGGCATACATATTCCCCTTGCTGTAGGATCACATTTCTGAAACTCACGACTCACCATGGAGCAGATTGTGGTACTGAATCCCAGGTCTGTGAACTCCATTCAAAATGCAGGCCAAATAACATGGAGTGGAGTGTGTATGTTTGAAAACAGAAAGCCATATTCTGTCACGAAAGTAAAATCAGCATAATTCTAAGAGTCTCAGCTTGAGGCATCTGAACAATAAGAATATTGCCTCTAAAACCCCGGCTCCCAAATATATTTGTCTGCTCAACACAAGCAAACGAGTATACACAATTCTGATCACACTCAAATGCATTCCTGAGAGCTGTTTTCTTATGACAGACTTAAATACAGTATCATGGACCTCTTTTATAAGTTTTACCTCTTTGCTTGCCCCTTCTGCCCGCTAACACACCTCAAATAAAGCTACATTCTGAGCCTCTCAGCAAATTTCAAACAGCTGTAATTTCTTTCTTTTTCTCTTTTCCTTTTTTTTTTTTTTTTAACATTAAAATATTTCTTTCTTTATTTCCCTCTAAATGGGAATCAGGTGAAATTAAATTCCAGTATGCAGTGCTGTTCTCTGGACAGTGACATTTTACTATACAATGAATCACCAGCACAGAAACATCTGTATCTTATCCCTTTGAAGAACTAGGATTCCATGCTTTCTGGTGAAGCACAGCATTTGTACATAAACCAAGGCATTCACAAGGTATCAGATTTTAAATTATGAAGCATTTAAATTAACTCTCTGAAGATAAGGCAATTACATTTTTTGTTTGATATTCCTGTAATTCCAAAGCCTGCCTTACCCATTATGGCAGCATGAATTTGGCAGGTAGTATATGAAAAATAGTTTGCACAAATTAACTATTTTTTTTTTTCCTTGATAGACATAAATATGTAATAGATCCTAGTTGCTGTATTTTGCTTACAATCATTTGGGATCATTTGTATAATTCACATTCTTTCATAACTTAACAATGTGGCCAATGAAATTATTACACAGCGGAGAAATATAACATGAAAAAAGGTGCAAGCTGTAACATTTAGCACAGAAGAGTACTCAGGCTCATTTGCCCGTAATTTACAGGTACATTCTTTTGATCTCCTAATGTTTGAATGGATTTGTTCAACTTCACCATGGGATTGAAAAATACTAATGTGTCAGAAAAGTGAGAAGGAACTATGAACTTTGATAACAGATAGTCAGATGTCCCAGATGCCACAGGATAATGAGTTTACCAAGGTAGTGAAGTGTAGATTTGAATGTGTAAAGGCCCCATAATTTCCACCACTGCCACTCAGTAATAGCATCTGAAACTTCCAGTACTTCATTGAGGTCATCAGATACCCAGAACTTCTCAAAATGAAACCACAGCATTCACATTCAAGAACTAAATTTTAGTCACCTGTTTAAAAATATTTTTGAAGTATTAAAAAATCAAAAATTAAATATGTCAACATTTCGAAATATTAAAAAATTAATGAGCAATTAATCGTTAATTTTCATAGCATGTTATAGGTGTACCACAAAAGCAATATTTTTTTAAAAAGTCATTTTTACCCAGTATAGCATGGTTATATGCAAAATCAGTTTTACACAAGAAGAACAGTTTTAATAAATTTTCCAAGATTCTTTAGCAATTTGAACTGCTCTTACTCAGATAATAATGTTCCTGCCATCATCTGCTGAGCTTCATGTAATGTACCTGTCATTTTAATTTTCAATGATGTTCGTATTCTAGAACTATTTTGAGGAACTACAAGGATTATGTTGGTGAATGGCCATACTAAAATGTGCTTTGGTTTGATTTCTGGATTAGAAGTATTGCTAAAAGAGGTCATAGGGCAAAATACATAGATAAGCCAGATAGGAAGTTATGCAATTCATTGGTCAATGGAGACAAAGGTGGCACTGACAAGTGAGCCCAGCAGAGTCTCAGGGGCTGCAAGAGGTAATTGAGGGATGGAGTTGCTACTGCCTGGAGAAGAGGCAGCTTTGGAAACTCCTCAGATCAGCTGTTCTCACCTGCAAGCAGGTCTTTGTGTAGACAGAGCCTGGCTCTCCATAGCAGCACTTGGTAGCAGGGGGGGACCACATGCACAAGCTCAAACAAGAGAAGTTCACACTGGGTTTAAGGGAAACCTTTTTTTCCCCATGAGCACAATCCAGCAGGTGATCTCCCGACAACCATTAAAGCTGAATTACTCTATGATAGTATCAAAAGGTATGCCCACCTACCTTTAAGTCTTACAGACTCCAAAATCAGAAATTAATGTCCAGTTAAAAAGAAACAATTCCCTCAAGAAATACTGAAGGAACAACCGTATCACCACAGCTGTTGGATGTAATTGTCAATAGGAATATAGAATGTTCCTTCTTTAATATGTTTTTCCTTTATATGATCCTTCAGTGATCCTAAAATTTACCATAAATGCTATTTTCCCATTGAGTTCAGTGACACCTTTTGCTGTTCAAGGAATGCAGTACCTATTCACTAGAATATTCATTCTGTGCCAAGCAGAATGTATTGTAGATAAAATGCAAGAAAATGAGCAGCAGTTTCTGTCTCTATTTTTAAGTGAGAACAAGTAAATAAAATTAAATAATGAAGCAGTTAAAATGCAGTTTAAAACAATTGCATTGTTCAGATTTGAATTTTTTTTTTTTTTTTTTTTAAGGACTGACAATAATTTTCAAATAGACAATAACTAGTACCAGCTAGATTGGTCAAGACAGCAAGGAAAGAAAAAAAAAAAAGCAAGACAAACCACTTGGAAAAATAAAAGCCCTTCAGGGATTTTTCCCTTAATCTTTTCCCACATACAGATGGTTTATTCAGAGCAATTCAAATCCTTGTTTCAAATGGTGACTCCATCAAAACTGCAAAAAGCTGAAAACACTTGACGTTAAAGACATGCAAATGTTAGTATTTCCACATTTGGACTTCAATTTTAAAGTAATTAATTTTCACTCATTTTATGAGAAACCAAAAAGACACTGAGTCTATCTCTACAAAAGTTACAGATCTGGAGCTCCAAATTTACACAGCCTGCAAAGCCGAGGGTTGCACTTCTCAAACTAGCATGCCTGGAAGCTGTGACAATTCATTTATTAATCTCCCTAGCATTCTCCACTTAACAGGCTCTGGTGGAACCTCAGCCTTAACTGAAAGGCACTTGCCATTGTCAGCAATGAAGTAAGAAGAACCACAAGAGTTGACAGGGCGAAATCCAGCCAGGGTGCACAAGAGAAACCCAAACGAAACCCTCACTTCCTATAAGGAAGAAAGGCCAGAAGCTGAATTGTTTAATGTCAGCCTGTGTACAGCAAAGGTGTACAAAGCTAAGGGCATAGGACATACATTTTCACAGATACACTGCAAGTTAGTAAACAGCTATTAACCTTACACTGAAAAAAAATACGTGGTGGGGCTTAAGAACATTTGGGAGTAAATTTTACTGCTCCCACTCAACAACACCCCAGTTCTCCTGAGTAATGAACTAGCCAGGATGTAAATAAGTCCTTTCTGAGAAAACAAAACAAAAAAAAAATTATTAGATTTATTTTCTTTTATTTTTCTTCTCTTTTTTCCTTTCTTTTCCAAATGAGACATAACAAATGAAAGTTTGACAGAAATGAAGAAACAATAGAAAAGTGTCACAGCAAGGTAAATGAAAAAAGAGGAGGGCAAAGTAAATCCACCAGGAAAAAGAGCAACAGACCAAAAAAAACCACAAAATTATGCTGAAAGTCATATGTGGAGAGCTACACACAAGAAGACCATTTGTATCACATCCTCAGGTGTATAAGCAATGCTATGAACACTGAAGTGCCATCTACTGGTATATTTTGTGCTAACCCTGTTGCTTGGAGTCCACCATGGGACACGTGAAATGGGAGATACATGTTTTTCTCTGCCACTGACTTTTTGGTGAGTATGAGTAAGAAAAATTGTGTTATAATCTCTCCACTGTAAAATGCAGATATTAAGATTTCATAACCTGTGTGCTTTCACAGCCTTTGCAAAACTCTTTGAAATCTAGTGGTAGAATGTTCTGCCATTCTGGCAGCATCTCCACATCCAAACTCAACACTTCCAGAGAAGATGTAAAAAAATGAAGTGGGAGACTCATAAGAAAAGGAGAACAGAAGACAGCAGAGGAAGAAGAAAAGAGAAGAAGGTAAAGACTAGTAGGATTTAAGGAGGGGGAGAATCAATAGAATACAGCGTAAGTGATTAATTGCTAAGGACTATACAATTTACACTGCAGTTTTAGCAGATGTGTATGTGTTGCTCCAGCTGTGGGAACAGTAGGTTTTCCAGATCTTGTTTCGGACACACAATAACTGTGAACTCTATTATGTGCAAATAATAAATCTAAGCAGCACCTCCAACATATGAATGACCAAGAAGAAGAGGGCTATATTTTCAGAAGTGTTAGCACATATTTGTCAACACCAAACTTAGCTAAATAGCACAAAAGAAGACTACAAGACAAGTAACAAATACACAAAGTAGTACATGAACTTGCAAGTAGATACGTGGTATCTATTTTTTTAACTCATGTTTAATAGGTAAGGCCCCTAGGGATGACAGACAGCACAGGGTCTTGTGCAGACTGGATGGGCTTGTTTTGCTGATGCATTTACTGGCTGGTATGTTAATTTTTTCAATGTGTTATAGAGCAGTTCCCAAGTTAGGGTCATGACCCCACTTGGGGCCCAAAAGCCTGGAAGTGAAAATGAAAGTGGGGTTGTGACCCTGGAAGTAGGATTGCTAAGGGAAAACTTCGGGAAGCACTGATGTTGTGCTACTAGGTGAGACCCCTACGTGGATGGTATATTTAATCACTGCTGAGGGAAAAAGTTTTTAACAGTGCCTATATTTCTCAGAGACTTAAGTCTCATTTCTGACCGATTTATTGCCAGATTCAAATAAAGGTCTCAGGTACTTTAGAGAATTAAGTTCAGAATTTTGAGTACTACATCTTGAAAAGATCAGGTCCTTAACACAGTGAAGACATACCCACCGTTTTCTTTAAAATACCCATTGATAGCTACAGTCCACAGATTGGAGCACTTCCCTCACAATCCTTGGCCAGAAGAAATCACACACTTCTGCCATTTTTCAGGAGTGTGATCACACTGCCAGGTCATCATTGTGAGATGGAGCCAGGTTTTTGGGTTTTGTCAAATTCTGCAGTGTTACCAGGGCAGTTGGGGGTTGTTCCTCACCATCTGCATGATCTTTGGTTGTTGTGTTGAGAAAGCATACTGAATAGAAAGCAAGAGCTACTCTGAAGTCTGACTCCATTCTTTAGAAGAAGTGGGACAGATATGTTCTTCAAGAACAGATCCAAGCTTGAATTCAGCCTGTACTGTGAGGGTTGAAGGTTTAGTTACTAGCAGACATTCATCAAGAGCCATTTCAGGCACCATAGTTGGTCTCCAGCTGCAACCAAATGAGACAGTATTTCCACAGCTCCAGTGTAATTTCTTACATCCTAGAAGGAAGCTTGTGATACATTAATAAGTTTTAAATAGAACAAGATCCCTATGTGTAGACAAGTGAATTGAGCCCTTAGGCTCTTAGGTCATGTAAGTATTTCTGAAAAAATCATGAAATGTAGACCTAAAGAGTTGCATCTCCTTATTTCACATGCTCTATGAACATTTATTCCAATCTAGAATTATTCTGTGCTATAATTGCAGCTTTCACAGTAGAGCTGGAGAATATTCCTGATGTTCACCTAGGAATATTTTGTAGTTAGTAATAGAACATTTGTGATATGCAGCATGCTATTTCAGTAAGTGAAGAGGCATTAACAACTTAATTTGCAGCAACATGTCTCTGTTTCTCATTTATTAGTAATTTATATTGATTTATACCAGGATTAATTATTGATACAAATATTTCATCCATATTTTTTATGTCACAAGCAGGCAAAAATGCATGGCTGTGAATAATCCACAGAATAGTTTATGAAGCCCAGATTCCTCAGAGAGTATCAGATATCCACCTGGTGTCCCTGAGTGCTGGATTTCACATTTGGATCTCTGAATTAACAGACGTGTACAGTCACAAACAGGCAGAAAGCCCCTTCTTGATACTACATCTGAGGAGGCTCATGGACACTGTTTATTTTAACAAAACTGTGTGGTATCTTGTGGGGTATAATGAAATTTGTTCCAAATTTACTTGTCTTGGAATGTTAATAACCAGTACTCTGCACAGAGTTCAACTCCCAAGTTTTAATTCACAAGACACATCTAAAAAACACAAGTGTACCTACTGTAATCAGTTCCCAAAGAGAAAACAACTACAGTTTTGAGCAGAAGTCCTTGACTCTGAAAAACATGCTCTTCTAATGTATGCAACCCTATTAAAACCACATTTTTTAAATTTTTCCCTGAACATTTTGGTACATGAGATACAAACATTTCAAATCAACTGAGGCAAATCAAATTTATAGAAATCATTATTCAAAAAAATTAAAATTACAATTTAAAGCTTACCATATTTTAAAATACTACATATTTCAGATCCTTCCATTTGCTGTATTAGAAGTGGGGATTGTGAAACCACTTACAAGCCTATTCTCCACAAATATGAATAATAGAAATATAGGCTATCATGGAGCATAGATTTCCAAGTGATAATGTTATGCAAAAACCTGAGGATTGTAACAAACAAAACAAAAATTACTATTGAAAAACATGATAAAATCATAAGGGTCAGCAAGGCTGCTGCCAAGCAGAGAGGACTTTATTTATCCATAACCCTTCTGTGTCTATGAAACCTGAGTCTTATTTGCATTTAAGTCCCACACAGGGCAATCATTCCCCTAATCTAGAAATGGTAATTCTAGCTTAAACTTGTTTTAAAGGTATATCTTCCTCCTGGCAGTGATGCAAGAGTCACATGTTCAGCAAGAATGTCAGCATACCTACATCTATGGAAAGGTAGTGTGAAGAAGAGTTAAAAGAGTTAAAAATTTAAAAAATTGTGCTGCTAGCAAACATAAGCATGTCAGTGAAATGTATTAAGGTGTTAAGTATAGACCAGACTTAAATAAGCTATTTTCTGAAGAACCACGGAAACCAGGTTGTCATTTAGAATTTGATTTTTCACAGGAGCAAGGAGCCATGGATGCTTATAAAGTTTTAATGGCTGTTTTTCACTGCAGTAGCAAATCATATATGAACATATCAAATAATCTTTTATGATAGTCTTGTAAAATATTCATTAGCATGTATCAAGCCCAGACCCTATGTTCTGAGTCTTTGTTCTGATGATGGTAAATACAAGAAAAAAACCCACATAATATTTTGACATATGTGATCCCCAGAAGAAGAAGAGTTGAATATGTCTGTCACTGTGAAATTTTAATCTTTTTTAATGAAAAGTAAACTATTTTAAGTCAGTTCTTCAACAACTTATGGGAAAATCCTTGCACAAACTATTTGGATATTGAAACCAAAATGAGTATCATTACTTGCACATACAATCACTTTATGTGCTGTCTGTCTCAGGCAGATTGGTTACACTGTAATGTGCACTGAAGACTCAAAGCTTCCTTGGGTTTCAAAAAATTTGCAGATCAAAGCTGATACCTTTGTTTAAAACCTCCAATAGGGAAACAAGTGGCTCAACAAAGTAGAGGGCGTGTAACAACTGTTGCTCATGAGGAAGGTTTTGCAGACCCACCATTACAGTAATTTTTTCCTCTCCCCAGGTTATAGAGCAGCATGATTGCCAAAAAGTAAATCTAGGCTGGGGAAGGAGGTGATTTTTGCCCTTCCACCCCTTCTGTGAAGGCAAGTATCTCTAAGCTACTGAGTTCAGTACAGAAAGCTGGGCTGGGGCTTAAGCTACAGAGCTAGAAAAGGATCCTGGATAGTAACCTAAGACAGGTAGGGATACAATTAATTTTTCTGATAACACTGTACTGATAAGCTAGCAGAGTCACAGCATGGGTGCGTGAGGGTAGCATGAAATGGTTATCCAGGTTCCTGGCATAGTTTTGGCTCAGGCCAGTTACCTCTCTTCCACAATTCAAAGTTGTATTTCAAGGATTTGCACAGGCCAAGGATCATCCCCAATAAGAATATAGTCAGGAGGGCAAAAGAGCTAGCCATATGGACACGGGCTTGCCATCCCAGTTAGCTTCAGGAACAAAGAATAATCCTTAGTCCATTTTATTCATTAATACAGACACAATCTTCAAGTCAGGTTTACACAGTGTCTGTGTGAAACACTTTATTTATATGGTTCTAGAAATTACTTGTATAACTTGCAAGTGATGGAATGACATAAGACAAAGCCACAAATGAGCTGTGCATGATACTCATCTTAATTCTCCAGTGAAGGCATGCATGTATCAACCTGTCTAGGTTCCTTACTCCTTTAAATATATCACTGAGATTTTTCTTGGAGAATCAGGAAAGAGAGACAGCAGTTAAAGTGAATATACTCAGTTAATATCTTAATATGCAAATACTGTACAAGCAAGATACTAATAACAGAAAATGGGCATGTTATTAAAATACTTGGGAAAAAAATGGATTGATTTCAGTAACTTGAGTGAACTTCACAATCTGTGTTTTTGAATAGGAGAAATGCCAGATTTGGAATAAGTTGCCGTATGGAATCTTGGCGTTTTCTCCTGCTCAGAAATGCAAACTCTGAAGTTCAACTGACTATGCAAATCATCTTGTCTTATGCTCCTCTTATTAAGCAATTCTGTCTTGATATTCTGAGTAAGGAACTACATAATACAGTCTCAATGGTGCATAGAATCAACATGTTACTCCAAGAGCAAAGACACTCTCAGTAAAAAATTGCATAGAATAATTTCTTTCATTCTTAAACTAAAGAGCTGCTGTCTGCACAAACATAGCTAGGCAGATTGAAGTAAGGAACGAGAAGGAATTAAGTGCTATTGGACACATCTCGTGGGTTCTCGGTATTACTAGGAATATCCCAGGTGCACAGCTCAGTCTGAGATGTTATCTAAACTATGGGACGTGGGCAGATAATTCACATTTCCTTTCTTCTATGTCACTGATCTGTCTGCATGAGAACAAGTTATCTAACCTACTGAAAAAAAACAAATCATGAAGCTCTGTTTTAGAAAGGACCACAGAATTTTTTCAAGGTTAAAGCAAATACCAAAATACATTAGCAAAATACGGGGGGAGGGGGGGAAGAATGAATGACATTAAGTCACATTAAAATAGCTAGATGGACTACTAGTCCTACAAAGCAAATAAGAGGAGTTAAATCACAGATGCTTATGTGCCTTTTTATTCTTTTTAATTCCAGAAAGGTGATTTTTACAGGCAATTATTTAAAAGCTATCTGCTTGTAGCATCCTCATGAGAAAAAGGGCTCTAGTTTTCTGAGGTAGCTAAGCACAGTCAAGGCTATTACCTTCATATTTTGGAGCAGTATGATAACTGCATTGTCTCCATTAGGATTTTACATGCTTAGTTAGCCGGTACTAGTTGATTCACTGAGGTGAAAAAAAACCACAAAATAGAACGTAGTGACACTACAGCTTCTGAGCATTCACTTCAATGCCAGCTGGAGAAATCTGCACCTGATTTGAGTATCCTGGTTAGCCCAGGAGCTCAGTGCAATAATACTCCTACAATTGCAAGAGTAGTACTCCTTTTTGTGTGTGCAAAGTTCGGTGTTCTTCTGAAGATCCATTTTTTTCCCCTTACAATACGATGAGCTCTCCAATTTTTTTATTGGAAGAGCATTTTGTCTTGGGCAGAACAGTTTGAGAGTCTCAGATAGCCACCAGTACTTTTATGATTTTAACATAGATTTCCAGTGCAAATGATGTAGACTATCAGCCTTGGTAAAAGTGAAACCCAGACTTTAGCAGCCTAAAGGTAAGGAGTGAGAAAGGCACAAGAAAACTACACAATAGTGACTGTTGCACTTCTGAGGCTAATTTTAGCAGGGCGATCTGCTAAGATTCAGTAATTAATCCATCAGACCTAATTGCAAATAAAGACATCTGTCAAGAAATGATCTTGTTATCATCTGAAAATTAAATTTTGATCTAACTTACTTGATCTATGCATAAAGATAGAAAATACTGTTCTGTTTTCCTGCTGACATGTGAATTTTTGGGCCAGTTGCCTTTTTTACATCACCTCTACTTCCATCAAGATATCTAGACTGCTTGTACACACAAGATATAGTCAGTGAGTGCTTTACCACGGAAATCACATGCATCCCAAGAAATGATGTCCTTTAAACAAGATAAAATGTAACACATATGTAAAAAAAAATACATAAAACTTGGGACTAAATAGATGGAAGTTCTGAAAGATTACAATAACTATCCTGCTATTTAACAGGGACCATTTTTTGTAGTATTTTGCAGTCATAATCCATAAACCCATAGGAATTTAGTTGCTGTAGAAGTTTGCAAGAGGTCTTCAAGCAATCTTTGGACAGGTTACATAGTAATTGTATTTTAATTCTGGAAACCTATCATTAGGATCTGGTGATACAGACATCAGGTGCCCAGGATGCTACAAATATTTAGGTAGGATGATACAGAAATATAAAGGACCTTTTGTGATTTCTTTCTACTGACTCCTCTCCACCTACTTTTGCTAAAAAAAGGAGGATGACCTATGCCAGAAAAAAGCATGACTTGGTGAGTTGTCAAAAAGGGAATGAATAATACAAAAACAAGAACAAAATTGGACTAGGCTAGAATCAACTTCCAATAAAAACATTCCCTAGGAAGTCTGAGTTTGGAGCTTATTTTTGCATGAAAGTATTTAAACTTTTACTGATATTTACAGTTTTAGACATTCCAGTGCTGTATTTTTCCATTAGTAAGCAAATTTTAGTTTCTGACATATGTATTTCAGCTGGTTGGCATAGCAAACAGCAGAAATTAATGCCATTCTGGGAAAACTCTAGCTTGTAATTCTTGGTCTTAAAGACCTGGAAGGAAAAGCTTCAGGTTCCATGAGGCTGCCCTATAGATAAGATCAATATCTATAAAACAACCTCTGATCAGACATAGCATTGCATCTATTTTAAAAAACCCAATACATTTTCACACCAAAAAATGAAACAGAGATAATCCACTTGGGCACCAGCAAAAATTATGTTATGCTACCATAAAGGAAAGTCTTAGTTATGCTACTAGAAGGTGGTGGGGATTACTGGAAGAATGATCAGGCAGGAAAAAAAAAAAAAAAAAAAAAACAAACAAAAAAAAAAAACAACAACAAAAAAAAAAAACAACAACAAAAAACAACAAAAAAAACACAGAGGCTAAAAAGAGGAAAAAATTAGATAATCAGATAATCACAAGTAGTCCTGAAAAATTAAGTATCCCACCAGAGTGTTTCTTAAACATATTGTTTAACATATTTTTCAACTTTACCTTGAAACAAAATCCAAGTATACACATGTTGACAGCAAACATTAGGATACCTGCTAGTAGTAGAGATTAAGACACAGATATAATCTGGAAAGAACTATATGGCAATGATTAATTCCCTAGTTACATTAGAAAAAAGAATGAGATTCCAGACTGAGGAACAATCAAAAATTATACAAGACAACAGTGTGATATGAACAAATATCAAGTCAAACACAAATCTACGACAGGATAGAAAGAGCACCGAAGCTCTCGAACAGATTTCCATAAGCAGTAATGGTGCAAAATTAGGCCAGATCATCTTATCTTAAGATGGAAGGTTATATGTTGCCTAAAATAGGAGGAGATAGGGTATGCTAAAAGATCCCTTTCAGATCCTATATCTTCTTGGTTAAAAAGACCAAAACACCTCACCATTATTTCTAGAAATATGATTTACAAGCACAATAACCTGCATTCAACAACTCATTATTAAAATTGATTTTCTTGTTCCAGTTCTTCATGTTGAGAAGCTATCACTGCAAAACCTTTAAAGCATTCATGAAAACAATTTGAATACAGAAATCCAGGTTGTGATAGAAAGTTTTTAACCTGATGAGACAACAGTCAAACCAGAATAAACATGGGAAAGAAACATGGGCTTTGCCTGTGTAGGGAGACCATAAAGACTGAAGGATGTGGTGAAGAAGAAGGTCATAAAGATAATTATTCAATGCAAAATTCAAAGTAATTTATATAGGCTTACCTGAAAGTCCCCTATTTTTGTAGCAAGCCAGTAACATTTAAAAAAAAATTAGTATCAGCGTTGAAAATTCTGAAGTTTTGCTGAATTTATAATTTTCCTGTTGGCAAATCCAACATTGCTTATTACAAAACTACAGAAATTGTGAATGTTGTGTACAGACTTCATAACTTGGACATTTTTCAAGAAATATCCCTACAAACTGAAATTCAAAAACAAGTAAAAACAAGTTTCAACACTGTTGCTTGTGGTCTTAAAGACAGAAAACTAGTAAAAGGGAAAATTCATCTCTATACTTACTGTACTTCAGGATTCTTGTTGTCTTCTGAAGCGCAAATTTCAAGTTTTTCAGTTAAGGGGGTATTTCAAGTCACTGCAAAAGTTTGCATTCGTTTTTATCCAAGAAGAAAAATATAACAAGCTTTATTTAAAGCTTCTTCTAAAAGTTATACTTTTTTTTTTTTAATTCTTTCCTAATTGTTTGAAAGTGGTTTTTAGAGTTCATTGCACTTGAAGGCCTCAAGCCAGTGAAGTATATTAGAACATTCCAAATTTCTTTAGGGCCATGAATATCTCAACTGAAAGCATGAAAGACTCTATATAACATCAATAGTAAAATTAGATCTGGGTTTTAAACTTGTGTGAGCCAACATTATAAAGTTTTTTGCAATGAAATCTCCTCAAAATGCATTTGTTTTTGAATATGGTATTATAAATTAGCAAAACATCAAGTACCCAAACATGGACCTAAAGAATTTCCTTTTAATTGTCTGAATCTGTCAGATACTACTTATACAGTTGTTACAGACCTTAACAAAAAATACTCTTTGCAAATAAATTCTTTTGCCATTTCTAAGATTCATCAGAGATATGAGACATAAGAAGGAATTTATGATCCTAGAAAATGTTGCTAATGTCTTCGTATATTTTGTGAGAGCCTTTGTTCTCAACCAGAATGCCAGTGATCCTCTCTAGACCACAAAGATTCATTGGAAAACCTTTATTATTATGTCCATTTTGTTCATAAATGTACTCTTTTATTTCATCTTGTGCTCTCTTTTCAAAACAACTATCCTCTTCTGCAAAGAGGAAACCCCTAATAGCGCTTTCCTCCAGTGAATTCCAGTAAAAGGAGGCAAGTAATAATAGAAGTATGGATTCATAGTCATTAAAATGAAACCGCATGGAAATATGGGCAGAGGAATTGTGCAGGAAAAGTACTGCTTAAAAATTAGGTTTTATGTCTTAATGTGGATGGTTAGGAACACTGCAAAAGTTCTGAAAACTCTTAATTCAATGCTGCTACAAAGCCAATATTCTGAAAAAGCTAAACCAACATTTATGTTATCAGACTGGCTCCTCTTAGAATGATACCCTGGAAAATACACTTTGTGACCTAAATCTGAACTAACAAAAGACTCTGAAGAAGACTTATTGTATCTGTCACTTTAGTCACAGTATCTGTGATCACTGGCATGTACATGTGTACAGGGAATTTATTACCCTCTTGTAATATTACTACCCTTCACTTCTTATGACGAAAATAGAACATGAGAAAGAGGAAGGGTCTCCACTGTCTTACATGGCAAGTAAAGTACAAAGAAAGAAATATGAAAACTTAGTAGTATTTAGCCTGTTGTTTATGAGATGGGGGGGAGGGGGGATTAAATTACAGTATTAGTTTTCTGTCTCCTTTTGCACTGCACTTCAATGGTGTAAAATGGAAAATATATAAGAAAAGTAGCCTGAAAGAAGGGTTTTTTCAATTACACGTTCAAAATTTGCATGAAGAATACACAGATACAACAGGAACCACAGGTATTTCTGATGAAATCTCTCTCATTTAAACTTGTTTCTGCTTCCTTCATGGAATGAGATAATCTATCTGAAATGAACTAAAAAAAAAAATACTCAAAGAAAGGTAATTGCTAATGTAAGGCTTAGAGGCTAGAAGAAAATGTTGGAAGAAAGGCAAGGAAAGGAATAATAATTAAATACATAAAATTAGAAAAGGACCAAGATGATGTAATTTCACAAACCAGTTAATCTACCAAATGCTTAACTGGTTCACTTATGATCAGGAGGAGAAAAAATAATGATCAGACAGCTGTTTATATGAAAGAGCCTTGCTTTCACAACACAAGGATGAGCTAGATTCTCTTCAATTTAGTCTTGACATATTTATATCTGAGTCAAAAGGCAAAAGTATGAATGACTTTTCTATTTTTGTTAGTTAAAATTAAACTCACCAGGAACACTGAACTGTGGGTGAAAAAGACCTATTTGAGTCTAAAAGATTCTGTTTCAGAAGAAATACGAATTTATTTCTGTGGTTTTTCCTTGTGTTGCAATACAACTGTCTTCAGTGAAAACCAAATCTGATACTAAATTAAAACCACAACAATTTAGTAAAGAAAAGTTCATAGAAAATGGAATAAAAAGTGACCCCAAATTAAAAAAGGACTATATAAACTATTTTCTATTACATTTAGACACTTAGGGAATTGTTTTAATTTAAAATATTTATTGCAAAATAATAGTTAATTTTCATTTGACAGGGAACTGATGTCACTTTTGCTTTGCCACTTTCCTTTTGGTGTGTCATCTGTTCCTCAGGATGACAGTAGCCTGTCCTGAAACTGAATAGTTGTTAGTGGCAAGCATACAAATATGCCAAGCCTTTTAGTCGCAAAATTCCACTCTCACCAGATGTTTAAACAGGCCTACAAAAAAATTTATTGTTTCACTTTAAGATGCTAGTGTTTGACTTGGTAACACATCAAGCTATACTCTTCAAAATCAAGATCATAACTATTTCTTCTAAGTAGAAATTTTGTGGCATTTGTAGTCCTAATCTTATTTAATTAGGTGATGCAAATTAGTGAAATTACTAATTTACAGCACTGTTAAGACTTGTCAAGACAAAATGTGGTATGCAATAGAAATACCATGACTACCAGAATGATAATCTTGTAATTAACTGTATGCACTACTAGTGACAAAACAGCTCAGGTCTTTAGAACACATCTATGCAAGTAGGCAATCTTTTTCAGAAATTCATTTTTTGTGATTACTTTTATACAGGGTATAGTATCACAGGAAGGGGGAAAATTATGTACATCACTGGTGTCACTGTGATTTAACCAGTCAAAAAGAGTTTACGCAAAGCCACTTAGGCAAGAAAAGCAAGAAATATTATGATAAGAAATCAGGTGCCTTAATTCATGAAAATAACAGCGCATTTGGTCAAATTGTGGTGGGGAAGGTAAAGCTACCATTGCCAAACAGCTGTATCAAAAAAAAAAAAAAAAAAAAAAAAAATTAAACTCCTATAGCATATAACCTGACCGGGAGTTATTTTAAGGAGGGTATACTGTTCCTTCACCAGTGTACTGAGTAAAATCAGCACTTTCTTTAGCATATTCTCTTATAATCACTCAGATTTTTATTTTCTGGATATTTTATAAATACTATTTCTTGAAAATATTCTGCCAATATATATTTTGCTAACTTACTTCCATGGAAACAGAATCATTAATCCTTAAGGAATTCCAACAGCTGCTTTACAGAAATCGTATTCTTTTCCTGGCATCACAACCCTTTTTGCAGAAACTAATTGTGTCACCAAAATTAACATTCCTGGTGCAGTTAACATAGTGATGGTCACAATCAAATGTAAAGTACTATATGGCATACTGCATTATAGTAGAAGATTTTTATGTCTTTCATCCAAATACAGAAGGTGCAGGAATATACATGTGGTCTCTTCCAGATGCAGCATGCCAGTGCATAAGGCAGACAGATACAAAACTTGTATTTTCCTATACAAAGTACTCAGAGCCTAAGCATGTATAACCTAACTGGGTTGTTGCCTTCCTTTTTGCAATCTCTTGATTTCAGATTCCAGTTGCTATATCTTTCATTTCTATATGGACAGTTACTGATACTGCAGACTTTTTGGCAGCTCTTGTGAATCTCAGACTCTCAAGCTGTGCACTTAAGAGGAAACTTAATTTTTTTTTTTTATAATGAAGATCCAAAATAATGTACATGGTTATGTAAGATAATGTGAATATGAAAAGTGAGTCAACGAGAAATGCACAAATGTCTAGAGGCAATCTATCTTTTTATTTTTATTTAAAAAACCCATTACCTTGAGGCCCATTTCTCATTTCTGAATAGACTGATTTTCAGTGATAGGTATGTGACAGATGCATCTATCATCACACAAGGTATAGATAGCATGGTCAGTCTTTTGACCTGGGGATTTCCATGGCAGGGGGATTCTGAAGCTGCACAGCACTGAATACATATTGCCCTTTCCCAGATGACATTAGACAAGGGAGTTGGTTGGGATATGGTGGTAGCATGAAACCCTGCACACCAGCATGCTTGAAGCCACATATGAACTCCTGAGAAGTTAGTAGTGCTTTCCTCAGTCTGGACAAGAAAAAAGGCATACACAGCAAATCATGTACAGATTGCTGCAGCTAGGAGAAAAAGAAAGAGCACTCCTTAAAATGTCTTGCAAATTTTATGGCACAGCAGCTTGATCCCCAACCTTGTCTGTGGTTCTGAACTGCAGACATCTGGGGTCCAATCCTTACTTCAGTTTGTATGGTGTGGAAACAAGTATTTGCCTTGAAAGTCTTGTTTACAGAAAGGAGAGGTGGGGCTTATTCAAGACTTAGGACAATAGTTTTAAAAATCCCAAACAATACCTAACCAGCTTGTGGTTTTTACTACCACGGAATATTATTAAGCTCATTCAAACGTTGAAAGAACTCTTTTGAGCAGGAAAAACTTAAATGTTCAAGGATATTACTTAAGATAAGAACTTCAGTGTGGGAGACTGAATGTCGTCCTTGCCTCCAGCGTCCTCAGAAGCATCTTGTACTGGTAACTGTGAGGGTCTACTTTCATGCTAACATGAAAGGACCTCAGCTTGATCTAGCATTGCACTGTTACTATATTTCTGTTCTATATTTCAGTTTTCATAAGGCTAAAGTGAATTATTTTCACATATATTTTACTGGATTGCACCGTTGCTTCATTAAAATACATTTTTATTACATATTTTCAATAATTTCCCGCTAATCTCTCAAAAAAATTAAGAAACCTCTTCTTTCAATGAAACTGAAGTTATTCAGTATCTATCTCTAGCTGATGCCATTCAAAAAAATAGGCAAGCTGAAGATAAGAGACTATTTGAAGTGATAAAATTTCTTATAAAGAGCAGTGGTACTCTGCACATTACCTCTTATGAAAACTAACAACAGAATGAGTTTATGCACCCAAATGAAATTCAGATCAGTGAAAGAAGAGCTTCAATTTGAACAGAGCAAGGAAAAGAAGCTAAAAATCAGACAAAAAATGTTGGTTTCAAGACCATTCTATACCTTTAAATAAATTAATAATTAACCAGGTAACCTTTCTCAGAATTTATTTTCACAAATTTTTAAATGTGTATATTTATTTTAGCTTGCCAACAATTCCTGTTTTATAGCGAATTAGGATCCTTTACCTATAAATGTAAATCTTACAGATATATGGGATATATAGAGTCTAAATATATATAAAACCAGATAGAATATAGAATTATAGTACACTTATGGAGAATAAATATTCCATAGATATAAATAAATCACTATTTTTCAGCTATATATCAAGAAACATTTCCTAATTTTGAATGAAAACAAAATAGAGTTCAGAAAACTGGTACTTACACTGCTCTACATACTATTCTATAATATAGTGTTTCTAGCAATATTACAGAATGGTGATTTTAAATTCTTTTATTCCATTTTAACTAGTTTAGGTGGGTTTTTTTATCCTAGCTACCATGCATTATTTCACAAAGCTCATAAAATCTCATCATTTGAATTTAGGGTTCAAACACCATGCAAAATGTCTGTTATAGACTTCTCTAATGGTTGGTGACAGATAAGTCTTTTATTTTTTGCAGCATGAACTGTAAGGCCAAGGACCAGCTGAAGTCTTGCTCTGTCAACACTGGAGGGAAACATTTCCTGAAATCCTAATTTTCCAGAAACCCCAGGAAAAGCTAAGAAAGAAGAATGTCTATCATTATCAATCAAGGATTGTCTGACCTGGACAGCTTAAAGGACTAGAATCTCTAAGAATTGTTCTTCTTTTATTATTCTAAGACTCTTCCACTTACAACAACCTAGGATCTTTCAAAAATCATATGAGAAAGCAGATGGCTATAAAAATTCAAAGACTACAATCTGCTTTACCTCCAGTTTGGTTTTTGTTGTTTTTCTTTCTTTCTTTTTTTTTTTTTTTTTTAAAGAGAGAAAGAAGACATAGAAATTACCCTACAGATGTTAATAATTGTCTGGGGTGGGAGTCGGGGAATAGGGAGGCTGGCTTCTAAGTAAACAATGCAAAAAAAGACAAAGAGGTCCCTGCTGATGTACAACAATAAAAGCAGTTTTCTCAGCACTGTCAGCTTAGCAAGCCTGAGGTTCTGTATTTTAAATCCCAGTCGCCTGACGTCACTCACCCTGATGGTGTGTGTGAAGGAAGCTATCTCTCTGCAATGACCGACCTGAAAAGTGTTTTCAAAGCCCAGTGGGCTAATGTCACTCACACCGATGGTAGATGGTGGGATCTCTCAGGGTGGCAGCCTGGGGGAAGTGAGCTGCAACACCAGCAGCCGACCATCACTCACTCTGATGGCAGGGGGTCAGCTGGGATTCTTTGGTGGCCTCCCGGGCAATAGTTAAAAAGAAGATTTTGGTTCACATGTCAATGTCTAACTTGAAAGCAGTGAGTATAAAAAGTGATTTTTTTTTTTTTTTTTTTTTTTTTTTTTTTTTTTTTTTTTTTTTTTTAAAATTGTGTTTCACCAGTGACAGTAACGCAGCCAGGAAGGGGAGTTTCCCTGTGAGGGCGTTTGATTGCATGTGAAGCTTACAATGGGGCTGGCTATGCCTGGTTTTAATTTTTTTCTCCTGTATGAGCTATTTTCTTCCCCTGTACCAAAGGGGGGTTGGGGGTGGAAATTAAATCCAGACAGCTCCAACTGCACTTTCGTATGCAATCAAACAGACTTTGAGAATACCCTCAGCTACCTTACCAACCTGCCTGCCATACAGAGAATGTAAATAAATACTAAAATCCCAAAACATCGTGTTCCTATGATAACTCATCTTTTAATGCAGAAACATACATTTGGGGCAAATTCTGCCATTAAATTTACCCCGACACCTAAAGCATGGTAAGATTTGCAAAGGACTACATAGGAATAGTCTCTGTCTCACTGCAAATACTAAAAAAAAAACCTGCAAGCATAAGTGCAGCTGATATTTCATCAGTGAAATAAATTATTTTGGACAGAAAGAAGCTAAAAGAATCTCTACTTACAGAGGAAGCTCTTTAAAAAGATAAACTTTTCAAAATATAAATTTCAAACTAAAACATAGTATTTTAAAAACTAAATTTCAGTCCTAAGAGAGTTAATTTATGTGAATTACTTAGTGTATGTTAAGCTGTCATGCTTAGAAGTCTTAACAGTCAGAATCTGAGAGATATTCAATACTGAAATTATAGGTTCTGTATGTAAAATCAATGCAACCAACAAGCAAAATGGAACTGGGTATTACATGCAGCTATAGCCAGTATAATCAGCTCTCTTGTATATTGTGTCCTTTTTCTACCAGTTCTTCACAGCATTAGACTGTTGAGATCATTGAGAGTGATGCTATTGTTTCCTACATAGTTCCTCTATGCCACCCAGAAGAAAACAAACTAATTCAAAGCAACAATACATTAAGGAATAGCTCCAGAGTTCTGCTTTTCACTGCTAACTGCAGTTTATTTGAGGCTATGAATTTATTTCTACCAGAATTGATTTGCTTGGGCATGGAGTAAAGCTATGCAACTTCAGTCCTGCAGGAAAAAGTAAGGTTAATTTTTCTTCTCCAATTCTCACATATCTGAAGAAAGACTATGACTCTAACTCTGCATAGTTAAGCTAATAAACTTTCTCATAGAGTGAGACAATAGGAACTGTGAGCATACTGTACAGCACAATAAGTGTTGGCACATGAACTATTTCAGTCTTGAGGGACAGTTTCACAGTATATCAGTGACAGAAGATCAGCTTGCAGCCAGAATTATGAATGAAAAGTTTAAGCCTTTGTGAAAGTATTGACTTAGAATGATACTTCTGCAGTCATCTCAAAAATTGATGCATTGAATTATTTTGGGGAACATGGCATTTAACACTTCATTTTCTAAAACTGCTGTGCACACAAATTCATTAGCTTAACCCTCTAGGACATGATGATTAAAAAAGGTGTTGTATTATATGGGTGAATACATTTGCACAAATTTAAGGCAATCAGATAAAACAGTATACATTCAGCCTATGCAGGATTATTTTACAGGTCTTCTTATAAACTCGGGGAAGTACTGGGAGACAGAAAAATTCATGTCTCTCCCTTTCTCAGGCACCAGACTGCAAGGGACTGTTGGTGCATATTAATTTCACGGTAAACTGTGTGCTTGGAATTGTCACAAATGCTGTCTCTGGAGAGCTATGGTTATTTGTCTTGTAACAGTCTCTCATGATTTTGTGACTACTATACAATAATACTTAATCAACAAATGCTACGGTTACTTTCAAATTAGTAAACAAACAGTCTAAGGATCCTTTGTATCCCTGATGCAGCTCAGCTTACGTGGCACTGCTCACATCCATGGAGCTAAACTCTTTCTCCTCTTCTTCTCTACTCCAAAAAAACAACCTAAAACCCAGAATGGCCTCATCCACACAGCTTATTAGGAACAGTCCCAGGCCCACGCTTGTTCCCAGACTGTGCTCAGACATTGTTTGGGATGGTGCTAATTGGTCAGGGTCAAAACGGTTCCAGGGACTGTGCTACCAATTAGCAGCACATTCACTTACGCACATATTCAAGCCCATAAGCCCTGATCTAGCACAGGACCATCCTGTCTCTGCTGCCAAAGGCAAATTCTGAATTTGGCACCCTCCTTTGACAGATTCAGTTAATAAGGTGGCATCTTCAAATTCCAGCTGCTGTGGGCTACCTCTGTGCTTCCCCCACACAGAGAAGAGGTAGCAGGGAGAGCAGAAGTTCAAAGAACTGGATCATGTGAAGCACAGGAGCCTTCACGTGCAGCCCAAACCACTGATACCATCTCTGACAGTGGAAGACACATATACTAAAATGGATCTACCCAAAAGATCTTCAGCTGAGATACGATAATCTGCCAGCTCATACAAAGTAGAAAAACACAATTTACCTTTCTACAATGGAGCACTCAAGGGCAAGGGCTTCACCAAACCACTGGTGCCTTTGAACAGCTATAAAATGTTCCTCTGCTTCCGGACTTGACAGAACATTTCTCCTAGCCAAAGCACCACAAAAGAGAAAAATTTGGATTAGATGAGGTGGTGTGAATACTGTCATCACTCACGCACTGGATGAAGATTTTAGATAGAGAAAGAAAAATTAATGAATTCTATTCAGATATTCTCACTATGTCTTATCTGCATGTGACTGAAGTTCTGGTGTCAGATAACATGCATCTGATAACCAATAACAGTTGGAAAAAAGAAATCACAGAAAACTTTGAGAAACAGTTTTTCAACTGTTTCTCTCAAACTCTCTGGATAAAACAGGCAAGTTCAAAAGTTTGGGGCATTTTGCCACATACACTTAACAAAAGACACCCCAATCCCATATAAACTGTTTCAATTCATCATTGCTACAAGATTACTCCTGTTGTCTGTCTTACTACATCTGACTTTGAACATACTCACTAATGATTGAAAAATTAATTTTAAATGGTCCTGTCTGTAAAACTCACCAAATTTATAAAGCACTGTTATTATTGCTTCTCTGTATTGTGCTGCCCAGATAGATTTTTCACTTTCCTTCTTTTTCTGCAGCACTGTTGTTGTTTTGAAAGGGAAAAGAAGTATACACTTAAATTTTCCCACAACTCAGAAATATTCAGTGGGAAGAAAGCATAGAAAATTACACATTTTAGAGTGGAAAGTTTGAATAGGATGACTTGCAGTTGCCTAATAAAAAGACTATGAAATAATGGGTCTAGGCCTGGCATTTTACTAGAATTATATAATACAAGGCTGTTGCTTGTTTGTTCTCATTGGAAACCAATGCTCTGTTGATTTGATACTGTCAAAGACATTTGCGGAAAGTTTGTTTAGCATTCCATTAGAACTATTTTTCCATATTCCTTTATTTAGGGCATAAAAATACTGAATTTACTTGCTTGTGTAGAATTTTTGTATCTGACCCTGTCAAACCATTCTGTCAAAACTGAGTACAAGACTGGCTTCTCCTGGAGGAACACATAAACAGTTAGTCAAAACCAACAGGGTTTTCCTCCAGTAGGAATGACATCACTTTTTTCCTTTCTTTAACAAACTTCTAAATATTTTTTCAGTTTTTCAGTAAAATTGAAGCTGAAACTATATCTAAGTGTTTTTTTGGTTGGTTGGTTGGTTGGTTGGTTGGTTTTTTTATGTTTTTTTGGGGGGTTGTTTTTTTTTTTGTTTGGTTTTTTTTGTGTGTGTGTGTGTGTGTGTGCGTGTGTGTGGTTTTTTTTCCCCAAAATGTCATTAGATTTTTAAGTTAAAAAGAATTAGAAAATTTTTGAGCTTTTGGCACTGAACATAGTCATACTTGAATCTTGTTTTATAGCAACCTTTCTTCTTCAACCATGTACACAGCACTGTAATTCTTCCAGGGCATAAGTCCTGTTATTTACTTTCTGTTCATGGTTAATGTATTAAAAATACAACTTTAAGAGACATGGGGTCTTGCCAGCCTTCCTTGCTTGAATGTAGGGAATAAGGCTGGAATTGTTTTCAAAACAGAACAGAGCTCCTAAAAGCACCACTGTATGTTAGAGACTAAGAAGTATGTTTAAAGCAGATGCAACACGATGTACCAATGCTTCCATGTCTTTGTCTACA
Source organism: Pyrocephalus nanus (assembly GCA_038380795.1). Taxonomy (NCBI): domain Eukaryota; kingdom Metazoa; phylum Chordata; class Aves; order Passeriformes; family Tyrannidae; genus Pyrocephalus; species Pyrocephalus nanus. The sequence goes on along the minus strand of CM076263.1, from coordinate 28,182,228 downwards.
GAGTGCACCATTTTGTCTGTGAAAAATAATGGGAAAGAACAGGGCCAGAAATACCTGCCCCCCCTCGCATCCTGTGCCCAGGCAGAAGGTCTCCAGGCGTTGGGGACACCCATGCCCAGGGGTCACCAGCCAGCCCAGATACCTGTCTTCCCTTGGGCTTGTCCCCTGCCATTGAGAATCACAGTACAATAGAATTAATTATTAAGAGGTTGGAATGGACCCTAACCATCATTTAGTCCCAACCTCCCTACCATGGGCAGGGACACCTCCCATTAGACCAGACTGCTCAAGGCTTTATCAAACCTGGTCTTGAACATCACCAGGGTTGGGGCATCCAGAACTTCCCTGTTCCAGTGTGTCATCACGCTCACAGTAAAGAGTTTCTTCCTAACATCTAACCTAAATTTCCCCACTTTCAGTGTGTACCCATAAAGAAGACAGTTTCACAACCAAAGCTAGCACAAAATCTTTCTGGCACAAACGTGTCGCTGAGGGGGATCTGTGCCTCAAACACGTCAAAGGCTCCTCCCAGGTACTAGGCCGGCCCTCCCTAACAGCAGCTCCCGTCCTTCCTGCCTCCGCACAGTCCTCCCTCCACCTCTCCCTGTCCCTGATCCCGTCCCCTTCCCTGCCCGCCCCTCCCACCGCCTCTTTCCGCCTCGGCCTTCGCGTTTCCTGCCGGGGCAGAGAACGTTTGTCCCTGCGGCGCCGCCGTTTCGCAGTGGCTGCGCTCGTAGTCATGGCGGCGTCTCTCTCAATGTCAGCGGCCCTGAGGCTCCTCCTCGCCCGGCGCGGGGCGGCCGCGGCCCGCCCGCCGCCGCCCAGGTAACGCCACCGCTGCCGCCCCGCCGCCTGCACGGGGGCTCTGCGGCGCTCCAGTGCCCGGGGGGGCTCGAGGAGCCCGTCCCCGGCCTGGGGCTGCACCGCGGCCGCGCCAGCCGGAGGGGCTGCGCAAGGCCAGGCCGCGGGCGGGGGGCGGGCGGGGGGGCAGAGCCTTCCTCCGTGTCTGTCCGTGTCTGGCCCTGCGTGTCCATGTCTGCCCGGGAGTGACCTTGCCTGTCCTTGCCGCCCGGCTCGCAATGACCGCCCGCCCAGTGTCCTTGCGGCGCCTGGAGGTCGAGGGCTGGTGACGCGGCTTCGTTGTCCAGGAGCCTCCTCTCGACAGCGGCCCTTCCCCGAGATTTGCACCCCACTGTCCTGTTCTGTACCCTGCAGTCCTTTCTCTTCACCCCCTCCCCCAGATACATTACCTCTTTATGGGGAAGCATAGTTGCTTCTTCATTGATCTTCTAAAAATAATGGTGGAAATAGCTGTGTAATTTTTTGTAGCTCATTGTTGTTTATTTCTTTAATGCAGAGATGTGTATTAAAAGCCCAGTAGATGACCTAACCTGCAGTCGAAAATGCATGCATATGTTTCCTGCTGTGCGCCTTATAGGACTTAGGCTTCTGTAAGACTCCCTTCTGGTAGCGAGAAATAATGTAGTTTAATGCCATTATTGTAATTTGGAGGGTTTGCTTTTCAGTGCTACTCAGGTCTCTACATATAAACACATAAACACATAAAATTTTCTTTCAGTAATTTTTTGTAAAATCTGTGGGCATCTTTATACATACCTGTGTGTGTATATATAAACACAAAGAAAGCTATATGCACACATAGAGAAAGAAGAACTATAGCCATATTATTTTTTTACATTTGTATGCTCTCATTGTCCCATTGGTTCCTTCTACCTCTTCTCTCTTTAAATGGCACCTGTTTTATGGCACTGAAAGTCTCCTAAATATGCTTTGGAATCTATGAGTATAAATTTGGAATTGTCTATGCTAACGCAGGAATGTACTGTTCATGTTCGACTTCTTGTGTCTGCTCATCTTTTACTCCTCTGTGGTTTTGACAGAACTGTTGCCTATGCCATGTGGTAAATTGGGTCAGTCAAGTGATTCAGCTTAAAAATAATTGTTTGTTTGTTTGAAAGTTTTACCACTCTGTGATTGAAGTAGTTATTTCAGAAAAAATAGTAGGGTGTAGCAGGGGTGGGTATGAACAGCATGGGAATGTGAGGTAGGAACTCTTAAGTAGGGATTTCTTTTTTGAAACAGTTCCTTAAGTTCCTTCCCTGCCACAGAGGGAGTAGAATAATTAGCATCCCTTAGTGCTTTCAGTAAGAGGAATGTTGAAGATAATCCAGGCCTGAGGGAGACTAGAACTTAGCTTCACATTGCATAGGAGAGTGGCCTTGTCATAAATCAGCACGTTTCTTGGAGAAGCAGGAGGGAAGAACATTATGAGTTTCTCTTACCTAAAGTTTTACACAGCTTTGCAGTCATTGCTTGTTGGAAGAGGAGAATAAAGTTTTTTGTGGAACAAGAAAAAGACATTTCAAAGTAAGGTATTTTTGACACTGTAATGGAATGATTGAGGCTGTCAGTCATTGCATAATTTTTGTAAAGTAATTATTTTCTTCATTAGGTAGGTATGAAACTTACATCTTTCCTCTTCTCATTTACTGTTTTGTATGAAAAGAATTCTTAACCAGCCTCTGTAGTCTCCCTTCTTGGGAGTGAGAATCAATGTACATAATTACAGAAAAGGATTTAGGGCTCTACATTATAAATTCAAGATGTCTTCCTGTACTCACAGTGAGGTAATAAAATTGGATGGAAGTACATGGGAGAAAGCGCATCTCTTGCTTTTGTACTTTGTATCGCTTCTTGAGAGCCACTGTGGGGTTTGTTTTCCTTTGTTACATACCATAACCTTTCTTAAAGAGCATGTAATCCCTCGTATTTTACCATATATCTAGACAAATTTCAGTGTACAAAGAGATGCCTCAAAGTTTGGCAGTTTGTAAGTTCCATTTCCAGCTTTTAGTGTTTCACATCTCCCAACCTCACACACTTGAATCTTACTCTACAAACCACTTCATCTTATTTTCCAGTTATAATGATCAGCAAGTGTCTGCAAACTAGTGGTTCACAACATATCTTGCAATTGGATATATAGATTCTGAAAGGAAACCAATATTTCAGGAAAGTATTTTGACAGATACAGTTTGGTACAAATTTAGCTTCTTTGTTTCAGAGTATATTTAAAGTATTTGTCTACTTTATTATTGGCATAATCTGTGTATTTGTCAAACTGTAGAAAGAGTGTACTATACCAGTATGCTAGATGTAGGTCTTAAAGAAAATAAAGTAAATAAAAGCATTAGAATTACTAACAATAAAGATTATTGATGTTCTTAGGAAATGACTGAAGAAGATGCTGGAATTGTCAGCTGTGAGGGCATTTGAATGATTCTTACATCGCTTCAGCAGTTTGCTTTTATTTACTTAGATTCAGAGTAAAGTTTGGTTGGTAAAACTTTGTTAAGTTATAGTTTCATGTTATTTGCCTAAATTAGGTTATGAGGGGAATATAGTTTATTGCTTGAACATTGTAGGATTAAATTTTAAACCTTCAAGATACAGTTATATTTGCAGTGGTTTTTTTCTTTTTTTTTTTTCAGATTTTTGAACGTGAAACTTCTCATAGTTCTCCAGTTTTCAGAACTTCAATTAAATAATAATATAGCTGCCCTCTGATTTTGAAAAGAATTCCCAAGGTCTCTTTCCAAGAGGTATAACCTTGCAGTTACGTTGAACGCGCTCTCTGGAGTTTGACCTAAAAGACTGCCGTATTTTCTTGCATTAGAAAATAAGGACAGGTGAAGCTGGGAAAAGAAACTTCAAACAAATTTCTGTTGTCCTGGGAATCAGGTGTTTGTTTCAAAACCACTAGCATTTCAGAGAAGCCCTTTATATCACAATATATAAATATTTGCAGTCAGAATATGGAGATATTAATTTCTCTTGCAGAAGGCAGAGTATTTTGTGTGTGCAGGTGTAATACCTGGCCATGTGCTCTCTACATTTCACAATAATGGATTTTTCGTGCCACTTTTCAGATGGTTTTCTAAAATGTGTTACCTTCCTCTTGTAATTCTGTTTAAAAACTCTGAGTATAATAGCAAATGTTTTGATAGTTCATCATAAATGGATAAAAAAGTAAAAAAAAAGGAACAAAAATAAAGGATTTATAAAACATGGAAAAAAATTAATTTTTTTATCTTGTCCTTTCCAGAAAAGTAGAGACGGTGTTTATTAATGTTTAAAGAAAAATTACTGCAAGATAACCAACTTCCTCTTTTGTTTTATTGTTTGGTTTTTTTTTTTCTTTCCTCAAATGTTGAGGGTTTTGTTGCACGTCCTTATCAAGGCACGCGTTAAAATGGGACTTAGTAGACTTCTCAGAGCTTGATCTGTGTAATACAGAGACCTGTATGAAGATGAACAAACCTCTCACTGAACCTGGTTAATAGAAGCACAATTTGGCCAGTGTTAGTGCTAAGCAGTGTGAGATTTTTGTCAAGTTTGGAATAAGTAGCGTGTTGCACTTGTTGTACAACTTATTATTTCATCTACCTGTAATGCGTGTCTCCTACTTACGTTTCTCCACACAATATATGAGAGTGTGTGTGGCGTTGCCAGGTTCAGACACATCAGAAGTTTCAGTTTTCATTAATAAAAACCATAGTTCTGTAGAATTTAACTTTGATAAAAAATAATTTCCGCTGTTAAATACCATCTGCATAGGGTGCCTGGAATAAAATAACACCAGGTGAGGAAGTTTTTTGCAGTCTTGCATTTGTGCATTAGTGGTGCTTATAGACAGTTTAATTTTGCTTATTCACAGAGGAAAAAGACCTTTTAAAATACATATTTTGCTAGAATTTTACCATTTTATTTTGAATATCTATTTTGTTTTTAATATGTATCAGAGAAGCTACAGTGAATCACACTATCTTACAGCACAATAGCACAACTGTAAACTGAAATCTGGAATGAAATTCCAGGGTGTTTTTGGACATGAAACTGTGTTGACATGGAGAGTTGTAGTAGGCTCAAGGTGAAAGATGTGGAAAGACAAATGGACATAAACAAGCCGAGAAAAAGATGAAATCCACTGCAGTTTGTACACTTAACGAGCATCAATTTAAAAAACAAAACTACAGGCAGCAATGAGTGTTTGTCTGATCTTGTAGACACCCTCAAGCAGTGGTTTTGGAGTAGGTGTTTTGTATGTCTAAGTGTTTAATTCATTTAAAATATTTTCCCTTTGACTCTGTCCACACTGTTCAGATAGTTTTTTTGTAATAAAGAGAGGCTCTAGGAGCTAAATATTGCACGTTCACAGTGGCTGAAAGCAGGATCAGTTGGTTACCTGTTGCAGTCACAGGTCCTTTGATGACAACCTAATGTCTGGCTCTTGTGAAGAAAGACCCTCTTTCCCTATCAATTTTTCATACTTTGGGGGAGAAAAGAGAATATTTCTGACAAGTAGGATGATTTGAGCCTTCTTACAGTCCTTTATGTAGGATCTTAGAAGTTGCTAATCCACCATGACTTGAATAGTTGCAATAGGATGACATACGGTCTTATTCTGGGCTTTTGTGTTGTTCATGGATATTCACCCTTATTAGAATGTCAGAGTGACTCTGGTGAACCAGAATGGTATCTTAAATTTCCTGCTTTTGCCTTCTCTGTTTGGCATTATAGGAAGTAGGGCATAGGAGTGCTCCTTGTTTCCTTTGAAATGGAAAGAGCAAGCTTTGGATGGCCCCCATGGAGCAACAAGAATATTGGATGTAATGAAACATGGGGGCAATAGGATATTGCTGTCAATGTGAATTCTGTCACACTGAAAAAGTGAAATAACATGTATCATGTAGTTTAGTAGTGAGCTCAGATCAAGATCATTCTATTTCTTAAAGGTGTATGGGATTCCTGTAATGTTGTGAAAGTTGAAGTACTTCAGTATTGATCTTTTGAGTTAAAGAGGACAGGTGGAAAGTTGTGCAAGTAAAGAGGGCAGAAAGGGAAAAGGATGGGACAGCCAAAGATTGAGAATGGGAGCAAGGAAGAGATGCATTGTTCTGGAGATGGCCATTTTTCTAATGTAATTATAGAGAAGTAAGTGGAGCAGGTATCATGACAGCAAAATGTTCCTGATAAAGCTTCTTAAATTGCTGTTAGTTACTGGACATATAACTTTGAGTGCCTTATTTTAATTACATTCAGTTCCTTCACTTTTGGGATTAGAAACCCAAAGAGGGAGGAATTACAGTCTCTTCAGCAAGTGAAGGTTTAACAGAGACAAACAGACAGATGTTTAAGGTATATTTCTGTTGAAAGATAACTAACAAATAAAGAATGGGCTTGCTTCTCCACTAAAACATCTGTAAGTTCTTCTAACCAGCTCTGCAGGAACTAGTCATTGTGGGCTCAGAACTGTAGGTTGCTTACCTAAAGTTTTGCATAATTTTAAAAAGCATTATTACATATGATAACGATTTTTTTCAAAAATATACTGATTTGAGAACCTAATAATCTTCATTCTCCTTTGAAGATTTGAAGGGGAGTGGAGATACAAATAAAACCCCAAAACTGCACCAAAACAGAAAACAAAATCCCCAAAAAGCTTTGGAGGGTTGTGGTGAAGTTTGTTGCCAATAGTGTCCTAGAACAGAAGGACATAATACTTTCCTTCAGGGACTAAAGTATTTAAAATAGATTCTGATACTGCGTTTGAAAATGATACACTGTTTTCAAGACAGTCCACCAAACATTCTTTATGGAAAAGGCTTTCATGTTGGTGTTTCCTGATGTCACATATTTAATATCTTGAAGTTTGAGAAATATACTTGCAGAACTTGTTGCAGTGAGTTGAAACACATGTTTTGTCAAATAAATAAATTAATAGTAAGATTGTGAAATGCCACGAGGATACGTGGGGAAGGGGAATTCAAATGCCAGCTGTTGATAGAATTTCAAATCTGTGTTAGCAAGATAGTAAAATTTGCTTTAGTGATGGAGGTTTAATATATACTGTTCATCAGGTTTTAATTCATAGTGAAAAAATACTATTGTCTGGATTTTAAAAATTACCTTGATTTTGCCTTAGTGTAGGTTTGAGCATTATGACTCAATTAGCATTGTTGCTATCTGTATTTTATGAAAATTACTGTTTTAAGGGACTGAAATGCTGAGAGGCTTGTATAGTTAGCAGGGAAGCATGAACCTGCTTCCAGATAATTTTAGGAAAAAAACAAGTTTAAGAAAAAAATCTTCTTTTATACTAATAATTTCAGTAAATTTGTATAATCCTTAGGAGCTTAACATTTCATATGTTTTACCTATGTTTTTGTCCTTGTGATGATACACTGGGTTTGGATAAGCTTTTAAAATTATTTTGTAAGCATTTGATTCTGAGCGTGTTAAAAAGTATACTTTCAAACTGTCTTAAGATCACATCCTTTTTCTCATAAAAGATACTGCTAAGCTAGCAAGAGGCAAGCTGAACTGATAACATTACCTTCTTTACAATGTGTATTTCCATATTTCCTAAGAAATTAATGGCATTATTTCTGTCTGACTTAGGAAGTGGTGTTGTTCTCTCCTTGCAGTGTAACAGTGTATTTTTGTACCATTTTGCCACTTTCTAGCTGCAGTAGTGTCTGTGTGAATCTTCCCTTGACCAATGGGTGATGTTGAAAAAGTAAATTAACTTTTGACTCAGTAAGACAGACTGTAGGCAGCTTCAGAATGTGTGTGGGCAAACAATTCTTTCAGCTGCTTATTTCTGGAGTATTAACATGAAAGATTTCATAAATGAGTCCTATTCAATTTTTTAAAAATCAGATTTCATGTATTTTTATAAGATATTTGAAGACCTGTCCTTTGTGAATTTATATTCTATATGTGAATACTTCTGATAATGTCATTTGTAATAAGTCTGTTAAAGTAATCTACTAAATGTGAGCAATGCTATTTGTATTGAATTCCAGACTAAAGTTTTGCCACCGAGGATGGCTGTTTAATGTTGTTTTTTCTATATCTTTCAGTAGCTTCAAAGGAAAAGGCCGAGAAAGCTCTTCATGCAGTAGCTCTGATTGTTCTGTCACGTACTCGAGAAGTACGTGCTGTGTAAGTTATAGGAAGGAAAATTCTGCAGCAGTGATGTTTTGTCATATGTTGGTGTTTGTGCCTACCAGAGAGAGATAAATAATCTGAATGTTTTTATCTGAACTGGAATTCAAGAATAAGGTTTGCATTTGAAACGCCAGTGTTGCCTTAAGGATTTATTCCACTTTAGAAAAGAGTAATATCAAGACTAATAGTATCCTTTCAGAGAGCTAACAGGTGCTTAGATAGTAAGAGTATGAAAAGAAAGGAAGAACAGTACTAGTGGAGGAGAGGATCAGTGTATAAGTAAGAGTACAAGGGAGCACACAAATAGGATTGCTAATGAGGTTATTTTAATTCTCAAAGGTGAGTTCTCAAAAATACTGGTAAGATGTGTTTACGTTAAAAAATATTGGTAAATGGAATGAAAAGTCATATAATTATTGAAAAACAGCGCACTCAAGTTTCTTTGAAAGTAGACTTAATTATGGAACTTTATAGTTTCATTATATTACTCTTGTAACACAAAGTAATTTGTCCTTTAAAAATTTAAAAAATTGTTGTCTTAAGACTGCAGATGCAGACTTTTCTTTTTTAGCTGGTGCCATGTACATGCCATTGTAGCTTGCACTTGTATGTAGAGAAGAATTTAAAGTGTTGGTGTGATAACTGTTTTTAAAACTTCTGTTGGAAACATTTACATGGGTTGCTTACATTTCAGCCAACTACTCATTTTCATCTCAAAACAGATGTATATTGTAGAAGATAATTAACCACACTGGCACCCACCACAACCTGTGTAGTTAGTATGTTTTTAAAACAAAGTAAGATTTAAAATTAGTCATTATAGAGAGACTATATAGTAATTAAGTCCTTTGCTTAAGGTTGCACAGTAATGAGGCTGAAAAACAAGTGGACCTTGCAATATTGTATACACTGGGAAAAAAAATCTGTATTTGATAGGAATTAATGTAGCAAAGTGTCAGGGAGCAGCATGGGCTGTCTGCTCCTGCAGGTAAGGCAAGCTGGGAGCTGAAGGTGACCACAGCAAGGGCAGTGCCCTTACTAAGGAGGATAAGAGCCAGAGTCAGGCCTGGAGGTCGCTATGCTAATGATGTCACTTAGGCAAGGGCTGAAGACCCAGAGCTGAGCTTTTAAATGGAACTCCAGGGCCACAGATGGGATCACAGAGGTGCTGTGTGAGGCTGCTCATGACCATTAACACCTGTTAGAGCCTTTAGCATCCTGATGTGTGGTCTGAGAAAGTTTGTCTTCAGACTGTTAATATTAACAGCATTTGAAAACTCAAATTATATTCTGCATATAACTCTGTAGTTAAAAATTTATTGAAATGTCATGGGGGTTGTTTCCCTCAGGTGTGTGAAAAGGAAGTTGAAAATATGTCAACAAAAGAACGATGTGGACAGACAGGTCAAGTGATGTGATTAAGGTGCGTGGCATAATGGAGATTAGCTAAGGTACATGATAACTGCGGAATGACAACAGTTCAAAGGGGAATTGAGGACAAAAGCTGATGTCAGAAAGGAAATGGAAGAGTAAGGTGGCTGAGACAAGGCAAAGATCACAAATCAAGTTCCAAATAAAATCATACACAATAATATTAACTACATTTTTTTATTCGTATCCAGAACAACTGGCAAGAGCATACAGTTCTGAAAAGTGACCCTCTGTGTGTTGCATTCCATTTGTGAACATTTGTCTGTCTCTAAGTGGCTTGTACTACTATCATAAATTAATATATATCTCATAAAAACAGTTTGTCGTAGCTGCCCAACAGCTGCAGCCTACTAGCCAAATAGCTTATTTGACTTTTGTGAACCCTTATAAACCAAGATGTAGTTTCCCAGAAACACTTCACATGATTCTTTTTTGTGCTGTAGTTTACAGCTCAAATGTTTGAAAGCATTAAATAAGAAAGAAGTTGCCTTTTTATATATGCCATATTTTACAGACCTTGTATTATTAGAATAAGAATTAATTAAGCTTGTAAGTGCAGTAAAATGAAAAGGCTAAATCAGTAGGAAAGGACAGGGAGGAAATACAGGAGAACCATGCTATGCCAGAAATCAGTTGGCAAACACAGAGGAATCTTTGCTCCCTTTTTTTTGTTAATTTTACATGATTCAAAGGCTCTTTTTCAAAATTCACAAACTAAGACAGAGGTGGGTTGTGGAACATTAGTTTCATTCCTCACAGTTTTGAAATTAAACCCTTTGACTTTTGTTGTTCTTTTTATAAAGAGCACATTTTTTAGTTTTGTCAAGTTATAGGGATGCCTGAATGTGTATGTGTGGGGAGTTTGACATTTAGAAAGCACAAACAGGGCAAATGTGTCACCTGTGTATTTTATCTTTAATCCCTATATAACTTTTCTCTCTTCTTTTTAACTTTATTAGGCTTTCTAACTAGAGAATGTAAAATTCAGTTGATAGTTGATATGGGCTGTGCAACATTTCTAGCGTTATTTGTCTTCCAACTGGCTTGCCCGTAAGAGGCTTCTGGTTCTCGGGGAGCCTGCTGCTCTCAGATTGTGAACTGAAGTTAATTCCTAAGATTAGGTCTTCTGGTTAGGAGAGTAGCATATAATGCAATGGTTTATCAGCAAATGTACAAATGGCAGTAGTTGAGAGCTCCTGTCACCTGAGAGCAGTTGGATGGCTTAGAAATTATGTATTCTATTGCTGAAAAAGTATTATATCAGATCACCTTTCATAATGAGTTTTATGATTTCTACAAAAAAAACACTTAAATAATTTTGGGTTATATTATTCTTAACATTTTAAACTCCTCTCTCAAAAGCATTTCTAGTCTGTTTGCTGTTATCTATCAGAGACTACTGGCATACTCGGAGTCATGTGCATATGAGAGTCTAGGAGCACTGGCATGACTTTTTCCAGATGTTTAGTTGTAAATAATGACTCAGTTTGTGTCCAAGCACATTGAGAAATGCTTTAATATTAGCCAGGGACTTGCACAGAACTGTTTCAGGATGTGCAGCTGTCACTTGCTACTATGCTGACTTGAACCCAAGCTACCTCTGTGAGTTTTTGCGTGAACTGTTCCTCAGCTCAAGCTGTTTTCATTGTGTGTATGCTTATACTCAAAGGCATGGTGGAGACACCTGTATAACTCTGCAGGAGTAGGTTAAGCCTGCCTTTGTCTACTGTCTGCCTGATGTGGAGCCTTCTGAAGGGCTGGTCTTTGTTGTGTGCTCAGTGGTGTCTGCTCAGTTGACTGGCTGCTCAAATGGGCCCTGTCTGAGTTGGGGATAGTGTGCCCTTGTTACTAACCTAACCTTTCTTATTACTTAACTGCAAGAAAGCTGGTTAAATGAGGAAAACTGATGGTGGGCAAATCCAAGTCATGTCTTAACAAAGCTGACTTGTTTCTTGGGGGCTTAAGCGGAGTCTTGAAGTGGCTACAGTGTTCTGGTGCTGGGGTAGTTCTGGAAGGAACATGTCTGTCTTTGCGTTGTGCAGTGAGTCAGCTGATACCTTGTTTGAATACAGATAGGTCAGTAGCATTTTCTCAACTGTGGAATAATTGAAGTAGAATCTAAAATAACTAAAATTTGATTGTTTGCTACATAATGAAGGATTTACTAGTTGAAAATTTAACTAATTTCAAAGAATCTTAGAGTATCCTGACTTGGACCCACAAGGATCACTGAGTACAGCTCCTGACCCTGCACTGAACAACCCCAAGAATTGCACCATGTGCCTGAGAGCATTGTCCAAACGCTTTTTGAACTCTGTCAGGCTTAGTGCTGTGACCACTTCCCTGGGGAGCCTGTTCCAGTACCCAGCCACCCTCTGGGTGGTCTAAACCTCCCCTGACACAACTTGAGGCCATTCCCTTGGGTCCTGTCACTAGTCACCAGGGAGAAGAGATCAGTGTCTACCCACCCCCCATCTTCCTCTCCCGAGCAAGTTGTTGACTGCAGTGAGGTTGGCCCTCAGTCTCCTCCAGGTTGGATCAGCTGCTCCTCATACAGCTTCCCCTCCAGACCAGACCCTTCATCATCCTCATTGCCCTCCCTTGGACACTCACTAATAGCTTAATGTCTTTTATATTGTGGTGCCCAAAACTCACACAAACCCCACAGTGCAGAGCAGAGTGGGACAATCCCCTCCCTCAACTGGCTGGAGATGCTTTTTTCCCTGATGTCCCCTCAGACATGGTTGGCCCTTCTTGTTGCCAGGGCACTGCTGACTCATATTCATTGACCGGGATCCCCAGTTTCCTTTCTGCAGTGCTGCTCTCCAGCCTCTCCTTCCTCAGTCTATTTGCCCATCCAGGGTTGCCCCTTCCAGGTGCAGAATCCAGCACTTGCCCTTGCCAAACTTCATTTAGTTGTTGATTGCCCATCTCTCTGTTTGTCAGGATCTCTTGGTACAGCCTCTCTGTCTTTGAGGGAGTCAGCAGCTTGTCCCAATTTAGTAGTATTGTCAGACTTGCTTAGTATCCCTTCCAGTCCTGCATCCAAGTCATTTAGAAAGATGTTGAGGAGCACTGGGACCAAGATGGAGCCCTGTGGAACCCCACTAGTGACAGGTCACCAGTCTGATGTCACCCTATTCACTGTTAACCTTCTGTGCCTGATCCACGAGCCAATTGCTTACCCACCGCATGATGTGTTTATCCAGCTGTATGTTGGACATTTTGTCCAGAAGGATCCTGTCAGAGAGAGTATCAAAAGTTTTAATGAGATGCAAAAAGATTACATCAACTGTCTTCTCTTAATCAACTGGTTAACTATAGTTACATTCCATAGAAGGAAACTGAGAAGCAAGACTGTTCCCTCATGAAGACATGCTGGCTGTGACTGATGGCTATGTTGTTCTTCAGGTGTTTTTCAATAACTCTCAGAATAATCTTCTCTGTAGTTTTACCAGGCACTAAAGTAAGACTGACAGGCCTGTAGTTTAATGTTTATAAAGGCAGGTGAGCTTAACATTTATCTTTGAAGATGCACACTGTAAGTTCCAAATCACAAGTCAAATGCTTATTTTTGTGTTTATTCAGTATATTTATATAACCATTGTTTCTTTTCAGAAGATGTGAGTAACAGAAAAGCGTAGTTAGTTGTTGGCCTGTTTTTCAAATACATACCTGGGAAAAAGGAAAAAAAATATATTTCATATGAACTTTTTAGCAAGTAGAAGCAGTGTTTATATGTTTGTATTTCCATTGTGGTCATTTTTACCACTTAATACAGAAATTTCAGTAGTTTAGCTTAAATGGTATTGCTTTTATCCATTCAGAAATATAATTTATTATGTTTATAATTTAACATTTTATAGGCAAAGGAAGAAGTATGATTAACCAATAGTATGAAAGTATTTATTAATGAGGAACTTAATTTTTCCTCCAACTACAAAAGTTACTCATGCAGTTCCTACTACAAAAAAGAACTACATGGTTTCCACAGGCAGTGTTTGGCATTATATTCCATGTTTTGCTTCTGTTGGGATGTAGTAAGACTAGTAAATGAATCTGGGTAACAGTAAACACTGTGGACTCTGTTAAGTCATTATCACTTGAATTACGATAGTGAATTTAATACCAAGGAGTGTTATCCCATTGTGTTTTAATTCATCTCTCACAAATTCTACTTTACAAGCTGTTTTTATAAAAATATATTATATTGGGGCTGAATACTGTGATCTCTTCTATATTCAACATTGTGTAACAGGCAGTCATTAATGCCTGTGTTTTGTGTGCAAGAACTTTATACTAATTTGGCTTTATGTATGACTAAGATGGAGGCTGTGGAAGTTGAGCTGGTAGTTTCTATTTCTTTTTGCCCAGAACTTAATGATTTTATGGTGGCTATACATTGTGGAGCTTACATTATTCCTTATAAACGCGATAATGTTAAAAAAGGCTGGTTTCATAGAAATTATTATCTATTCAATGTATTGAATGATTCATCGTGGCTTCTGCTTCTGGATATATGTATCTTCACACCACCTGGTGCCCTGGTCATTCAGTATCAGAATACTTAAAACGCCATTTAGACTTCTTGATGACTATCTTGATCTTTCATGTGGCACATGAGGTTTCCTTCAAGACTTTGTTTCACCTGTATATTGTGATCTGATTACCTGTTTTGTGATACCTGGTTTAACATATCTCCAACAGTTGACCAAAAGGGGGTGCTAATAGATCAAACAGTCAGATGTGTTGCATAAAGACATTAAGGAGATGTTTTTGTGCAGTGGATCATGTCCCAGCTACCTGAATTATATCAGGTAAATACCAGTTTTCACATGTGGGTGTTGTGTAACATTCCGATCACAGCATTGCTCTCCATGGAAGGGAAATTCATGCTATGTTATATGGCAGCTTCTTACCATGTAGGGGTTAAGCGTGGGTTATTTAGCAGATATTTAAGATGTTCGAATTTGTTGAATTTTAGAGATTGAATACAGATACCTAGAACTACCACGTTATATGTTCTACTCAGATGTCTTAATATCCTTTATTACAAAAGACATCCGCTGTCCATTTTTTTACTGTTCAGTTTCTCCTGTTCTACAGAACTGGATAATGGCATCAGCAGAGCTGGGGCCTCTAGTGTAAGAAGGAAAGAGGAGACCTAAGTAGGTGTCCTGCAACAAGGAACTCTATGTCCTTATCCCGCAGTGGGAAAAGATGGTTGAGAGACCTGATACTGTTCTGGATATTGTAGTTCTCTTGCAGAGCCAGAGAACTACGAAGGGCTTCTCACAGAACCTGTTCATTTGTGTAGCAGAGATGTGGAACCCCTTTGTGACTTGGCTGGAACAGCAGATGATGGTGAAAGGGGAGTACACATTTCTTGTGGAAGACGTGTGGTTAGGTGATCACAGCCATTTGTTTTTCCAGGACACATGATACCTATAGAAAATTTTGAACTCTACAAATACACATTTTCACTAGTAGTCCTCATTAATTCATTCCATCTTACTGAGCTGATGTAAAAGTTTACAAGTATTTAATAAGAAGACTGGGTAATGTCTTTGCCAAATTTCTATTCCTGTCTTCTCTACACATAAAAGACATTTAAATTTATTGTGAGACTCTAAAATAACAAATGGTAGCTGTAACTCATTCTAGATGCAATACTCAGTTCCATTATGCCGCTGTAAAGAACTGCACTGTGGAAGAAAGTTTCTTTTAACCTTTTTAAAAATTCCTAACACTCAAACACAGAAGTATTAAAGTACATTGTTTTGTTGCACATATTGAAGCAGAGTTCATGCTGAACTGATCAGATTGATGGTAAAGACAAATTTTTGTCATACAACATTACAGTTTAAGTGAACTTTAAAAATTAGCATGATTAAATAATAAAATAATAAAAGGTTTAAATCTAGTTGTACTTTATTGATTTAGATTGCATATTCATTTAACTTGAAGGTAGAATAGGTGTTATAAAGTTTATACAGTTTCTAAGGGGAAACTTGAGCAGTGAAATGATACTTACCATTGTGGGAATCTGAGAAGAGAGGATTGTGTGAAAGAGGTCCATTTCTTGCTTCTCTCCTCATTTAAGTGTTTGACATTAGGGACAAACTTGAAATGAAGACTGTTGAAAATTAAACATTCTTGGAATCAGGCAACACTTTCTAGTGACTTTCAAATAGTAGTATTTCAATTAACATGATATTTCAGAACTGCTGTGAGAGATGCAACAAGTGGAAGAATCAACAGCCTGTTATCTTCAAAGCAAAACTGGTATTGAATATATTTTCACATGGGGGTCTCTCCTTCATTGACTTAAGATTCACTTTCCTGGTCTAGTTCTGTGATAGTTTGGACCTTGGCTCCCTGCCAAATGCCCAAACTTCCAGTTAGCAGGCTCCCCCCTTCCCCCTTCCTTCTTCCCTTAGGGTAAAGAAAGAAAAGAAAAAAAAACTATAAAAATTAAAGAATCCAAAGTCAAGCTGCTTATATAAAAATATATATATATTTACGTAGATCACAGTTATATACAGTTAAGATGCTATATACACAGTAAAAGGGAATCAACCCCCCGAAGGGATAGGGAAAGGGAAAAAAGGGACAAGAGGGAACAAAAAGGGACACCAAATAGATATGCACAATCAAACCCGAGAACTAGTAAAATAACTAGTAAAACAAATTTCACCACGTCCCTTAAAACAGCAGGGTTGGCAGACACGGCCAGCACTCTCCAAACCTCCACATGGCAGGACAGTGGACTCTGCAGGCCTCAGCCTTAGATAAGCGAGACCAACGCAGGGACCCACTGTTCCCAAACCTCGCCGGAAGAGAGTGAGGTCTCAATCTCCAACTTATTTATACTCTGGTTTACGTAAAAATCGTATGGAATACTGGGTACTTGGCCACTTCCTTGGTTACAAACTGGTCACCAGGAAGGCCTAGACCAAAACCATCACAAGTTCAAAAGTCAATTTTCAATCACTTTTCAATTAGGAAGTCCTGAAAGAAAGTACATTCCTTCCAATTCAGTGCAATCCAGGGATGGACAGAAGGCAACACATGTAAGAAATGTATAAGGTTTCAAATTCCGGCAACAAGTGGGCATGTTCCAGAACCATGTAGTCAAGAGAAATGGCTTTGAAAAGTGATGAAGAGGAGTAGAAGATGACTTATGTTAGTAATCTGTCCATATGTTTTTGAAGAACAGCTAAAACATCATGGGGAGCCGCAAGGTGGTATGCCTTGCAAATTACCCCAGTTAACAGAGACAACTTGTGCAAAAAAATCAGCTCCTCCTGTATAAAGTGTGGAGGCATCTCAGAAAGAACTTCTGCCCACCTTTAATCTGGTGGGGGTTTTACTCTGCTCTTCCCTATTAACTATAAAGGTACTAGTAAAAACACTGTCAAATGACATAATACCGAGTGGAAATAATTGTGGAAGGGCATGGCATTTATACTTCTCAAAGCTGATCCATGCTTTTCCAATTTAAGAAAAAAAAACAAGCAATCCCCACTCAGCCATATTGAGATTGAATTTTGTTCCAAATTGAACTTATATTACAAGAAAAAGTATGATTATGATCAGCCTTATTACAGTCCTTGGGTATCCAAATCTTTACATATTGATCAGACCTTTTCACAGAGCAAGGGTCAGAGAACTTCTTGATTCATAGTCTAGATTACTTTTCTTTACAGGAGGGATTAATTAAATTGCATAATCCAATGTCCTTCTTTTGACATATGTCAAGTAGTGTAGTGAACACTATCACATCAAGTTCCAGAATACGTGCAGAATACTACTTTGATACTAAAGCTACTGAAGCGGGGAGGAAACTGATTTTCCTATTACAATTTTTTTTGCCTTATTTAAGGTTGGACATTTTGTGGCTTCAGCTACTTAGGACTGGAACACAGGTGTAATGCTGTTCAGAACATTACTCTTAGGATAACTTCTCTCTTGGTGTGTTATTTCGTAAGAACTAGACTTTTATCCTAGAACTCTGGTATCTGTCCATTCTGGTTTTATGCTCTATTATTTTACATACACAAATTAAAAAATAGTAGCTCTGTTGAGCCAGAAGCTCTCTGGTAGAGAGCTTTTTGAGGTAATGGAGTAGTTACCTTTGATATTTATTAAATTGTTTTCCTTCCTTGCCCTTGAAAACTGCTTCTGGTTGTTCAAACAAACTAATCTTCCAGACAGATTTTGTCACTCTAAATAGTAATAGATATGTCTGTCTGTGTCAGATTCTATAAACTTTGGGTGATTCTATAAACTTTGTGCTTTGGAGAATTTTTGAAGTTGTTGGCAGATGGAAGGTAGTTTAATAGAGTATAATCTGCATTAGAGGTATAGATTCAATATTACTGAACTTTGTTCCGGTTGCTTAGTTTTATAAGATTCTTGTGTTGTATAGATGACTTACTGCTTGCACTTTGGTATCTCACTTTTTTAAAATGACCTTAATTAGAAATGAAGCACACTGTTGTCTACTTAGATTTCTCCAAGGGTTTTGATATGGTTTCTCACAGCCTCCTCCCAGAAAAACTGGTGTGTTACAGTCTAACAAAGTGGTCCATGCAGTGGGTGGGTAACTGGTTGACAGGCAGGACTCAGAGGGTGATGGTACAATGCTCATTTTCATGCTGGCAACCTGTCAAAAGTGATGCCCCCAGGGATCAGTACCAGGCCCAGCACTGTTTGATATCGTCATAAGTGATCTCTATGGTGGGATCAAGTGTGCCCTCATAAAGTTTGCTGAAGACACCAAACTGAGTGGGGAAGTAGACACTTTGTAAAGGGGACTCGCCTTGCAGGAAGACCTGGACAGGCTGGAAGAGTGGGCCAACAAGATCTTTATGAACTTCCAAAAGGGCAAGTTGTTGTCCTTGCAGCCTGGGAAATCCTAACCCAGGAGTGCAGCATAGTCTGGGTTCTACGTGACTGGGGAGCAGCTCTGGGGAAAGGGACCTGGGTGTCCAGGTGGAAAACAAACTCTGAGTGATCAGTTCCTACCCAGCAAAGAAAGGCAACAGATTGCAGGTTGCATCAATGAGGGCATTACCACCAGAGATGAAGAAGTTATTATCCCACTCTTTTCAGCACTTGTCAGGCTACACCTGGAATACTGTATGGAGAGGCTAGATAGAGAAGGTCCAGAGAAGGACCACAAAGCTGACCAAAGGACCAGGAGTCCTGCTGTCTGATGAAAGGCTGAGAGAAGTGGGTTTGTTCAGTCTTGAAAAGAGTAGGCTTAGGGGAGACATTATCGCCATGTTCCAGTATTTAAAAGATCGTTACACAGAAGGTGTAGGCTCCCTTTTTACAGGGAGTTATATGGAAAGGGAATTAATGATACAAGTTACTCCTGGGGAGATTTCGGTTAGACACAAGAGGAAAATTTTTCACAATGTAGTAAGTCAGTCAGCCACTGGAACAGTCTCCCCAGGGAAGTGGTGGTTTCCCCAGTGTTGGACAGTTCAAAGATTCAGCTGGAGAGGGTGCTGGGCCATCTTGTCTAGACTATGATTTTGCCAAAAAAGGTTGGAACAGATGGTCTTTGAGGTCCCCTTCCAACCTGGTATTCTATGATTAGCTCAGAGAATTAGGCTGCTTGGCTTGGTTCACCTGCTGTGGCATTATTTTGCCAAAAGATGATTTGTACTCAAGGGGCTGAACCCTGATGTTAGTGACATAATGCAAGTTAAGGTCAAATTTTACTTGTTAATTCAGTGATGTGGAATTGAGTTCTGTGTTTCCATGTGTACCTTACGGATTTCGCAATGATGCACGAAGATTAATTGTAGTTCTTGGAAATAAATAAGCTGACCCAAACTGATTTAGAAATCACTCAAAATCAGAGAATCATGTTTACAGTATCAGCTTAGGGATTGTTTAGTCATTTTTTGTTTTGATTTGTTTTTTGTTGTTTTTTTTTTTTTAATTGGTAATGTTCTGCTGTTAGAGTGTAGAATTGAACCGTTACCATTACAAATAGATGTAGAGGTTTTTTTCCTCCGATGCCATCATTTTCAGGATCAGAGTTCCAGAATGCTTGCAGCAGCCTTGTGTTTTTCTGTCTGTTCGTGACAAACCAGCTACTGTACATTCATATAGAGCAGTACAGTCCTTGCCACTGGCAGTCTCTCTGTGACAGAGAGCCTGTAGGCTGACATAAAGTGCAGCCTGTTGTGAACTGCTAAGTGGGAGTCTGCCAAAAACTCAGCAGACAGAACTAATTGGGGAGAAAAAGGATTTTTGTGCCCTCATCTCTCCCTCTTCAATTTTTTTTACAAGACGGATATTGTTAAAGTAACTTGTTTATGTAAGATTTGTCTGCCTCTATTTTCTCATTGCATGAATCATTTTTTAACTTCAAGTCTTGCACCGCAGGTCACTGAGCACTTCCACATGGCGGCTGGCGCAGGACCAAACTCGAGACACGCAACTCATCACAGTTGATGAAAAATTGGTAAGGGTTTTCTACTGAATACCGCTATGATACAGCCTTCAGGGTTATTTCTGCACAATAGGCATTCAGTATGGTATTCTGCGTTCTTCTAGGAAAGCCATATAAATGTGAACTACAAAGCAACAGTCCCTCATACATTTTTAAAAGGGTAACATCAGTAAAACATAAGTATGTGATCAAAATATGGCATTCAAAGTGTTAAGCAATGTGAAATGATGAGTACCTGACTTACTATTTTTATATTTTGGTCAAGGGCCAGTGTGAGCTGTAATTAATAACAAGTTTATTCTTTTTGAACTGTGCATATATTTTCTGTGTAGTGAAATTACACAGAATTTGCCAGCTTCCTAAAATTTTCTTCATTAGGACCCATATTACTGAAGATACTGTGTAAGGAAACATCATGGAAGATTATTGTTACTATGCAATATACACTCTAGCTTTTGAATATGCATGAAGGTTAGATTACAGCTAGAAACAAATGCATAACATTCTTCTGCTAATCAGTAGCAGATCAGAAATTTGGCAATCTTTTCTTGTAAGTTCTTCCATAATGTGTGGTCTGTTACTCTAGATGCAACTTGACACTTATGTTTACATTATTCAATAGTATAATTTTTGTAAGACTTCTGGGGGGAATGCATCACAGCAGAAGCATGCTTTTCACTTTTGAATCTTCAGGAAAAAAATATTCCTGTTGTATGTTCCAGGCAGTTCACATTGTACGTACTTTTTTGTATCCCTGAAGCTATGTTAACTACTGAAGAAATATTTGGAATTTGTATTATAAATTGTATATTTGCAATAATAACTAGAAGTTGAGACAGCTGAAGTTTAACAGGCTACTGGAAAACAACCCCACATCTACTTTAACAGTTCTTTAGGACTTTTTTCTTTTATGTTTTGTATATAGATGTAACAATAATAATCTACATAAAAAGTTATTTCATAAGCTTTCTGAATTTAAGAGTAATATTATAATTTTAGGTTCAGAAATTAGGGACAAAATTAGTACTTTATTCTAGCAAACATGATTATATGCTGATCTAGTTGCAAAACTCGAAATTCAGGAAATTTGTACAGAGTTCATGAGTCACTGTGTAAATAAGATTCAACAGACCTGAATTTTCCTAAATGAATTTTAGATGCAGTGTTCTTTAACGGTAAAAAAAAAAAAATATATCGAAATAGAGGTTTTATAATGCCTGAATTTGCAATATCACATTTCCCTACTGTGGCCTCAGGTGATGACAACAGCACGAAGACGGACACAGGAAATAAATACTCTTCTATCTTCCATTTTGTGTTTAAATGTACATTATCCAAAGAGAGGGTTGCACTATCTACAGCTATGAGAGCTTATGCTTCCAGTTGAGTTTAAGTGAAACTAATTTGAAATACAACTTTTCACTTGCCGTAGTATCAATGTAAATGAATGTAAGTGAAGTGCTTATTTCTCATGTAATTGTATGTTGTCATCAAGTTGAAGACTGTCTTATTATAGTTGTGATTTTTTTTCAATCTCATAGTTGCAGCCTTTGAATATTTTTATTTCTAAATATATAATTTATATAAACTGTTACTTTATCTTTAGTTGTTTTGAGTACTAGGTTAAATGTCAGACTGAATAGTATTTCCTACAATGTTGTGCATGTAGGTCCACATTCTAAGTGCACAAACCTTTTTTTTTCTTGATTATTGTAGGACCTGAAACAAAAAGACAGAAAATTAGACTTATTTGTAGATTTCGTTAAATTTTTGGAGTAGTTTCCATAGTGTCATAAAGTAACCAATAATTCATGTTTTGTTAATTGGCAAAAATTGTATCCTGTTAGCAAGGAAAATATTCCAGAATAAAGAAGGGTTTGATGTGGTTTTCCACTCTTTCAGGATTAGGAGAAGTTCTTTAGACATTTGTAAAACTTTATGGAAAAGTAGTGTATCATCTTAAATTATTGTAGGTTGCTGCAGTATATTTTCTAATTTTAGGTAGGATTAGTTGCAATCCATTAAAGCTAATTTAAGGACTCCATAAATTTTCTTAAATTAAAGTTGCAAAGCTTAACAAAACCATTATTTCCTTGCATATTGTAATTAAATTGTATTCTGGAAGTTGATACTTAGTGTTTAATTTCAGAAGACCCCTTCGTTCATGATACTGATTGTTAGAAATCCTTAAATCATATTTTGATGGATTTGTCATCTTGGTCGTACATATGTATATACTTATTTTTTTAAAGCTGGACGTCACCTTATAGGTGCTTTTACATGCACATCAAAAGACAGAGCGAGAACAGGTGGAAAGTAGGATATGGTTGTCCTTGTTTGCCTTGCTCTTCTTGTAACTTACTTTGAAACTGAACTCTTTTGTGACTTGATGCTTACAAGGCTGGTAGAATAACGTTGTGGTTGTTGAAAACTTTTAACTGCATATTGTAGTGGAATTTCCAGTGCTTTTGTAGACCTTGTGTTTGTATGTGTACATGTGTATGCTAGACCTTGTTCAACAGGAATTCCTTTGAATTACTTAGAGTCTGATTGGGTTCTCTTTGTGTTGGCAAAAGCAAATAGAAAGTGGATGAGCATCCTGACACTGAATAATTAAGCGGTATTCGGTCACCTGCCTACTGCAGCCTAGAGCCTGTTGAAAACAACAGAAAAATGAGTTGTAATGAAATAGCAGAAAAACCAGTAGTTTAGACCACATTCATTTCACACTAGAAAAAAAATGGAAACTCTTGAATGGGAATGGAGTTAAGTGCTCAGCTTGCATAGAACACATCCAAGGAATTATATCTTTGTCTCAGTTATCAGCTGTTTTGAGTGAATACTGAATAAAACAACTTTTAGTGAACAGTAAAATATGAAGAAAATAACATACAAAATGAACAGAGCTCAGCGAAAGTGCAATTCTTACATGACATTTTGAATCTCTGGCTACCAATTAGGTTGTATTCCAAGAGTCTGGACAAATAGTTGTGTGAAAAGTGGACTTTCAAGACCCTGCTTGCGTTAGGAAATTTGGGCTATAGAGGGCAAAGGCTGTCGGCAGCAGATCTCAACTCAGGTAGTGTTCCAAACTATTTAACTGTTCATGTGTATGTTATGACATAGCTTCCATTATTATTAAAAAGTTGAAGTGATTTTGACTGAAATGGAAGTTTGAACTGTCCTAATTCCTGCAGTTTGTTTTAGTTATTGAGAGTAGGGTGCATCACTAGTGTTAGTTGAAGTCTTCCAGTTAAGCATGAGTGCTTTAAGCAGGCTTCCCAGCCAGTGCTGGTAATGCTGCATTTTGGATGTCTAGCTGGAGTTGGGCACTTTGGTGCCTGTTGCAGTCTGCAACTGAAAGGTATCCACAAATATTTGTCAATAAAAGGACCTTTGTGTTGGTTAAATGATAACAATATTTAAAGAGTTTGAAAATTAGAACTACTGCCAGAAATTATCCTTTACATTGCTAAAGCAGAATATTCCACTGACAATATATATGCTGTAGCTCAAAGCAAAAATTATTGTAAGAGCAGTTATAGGAATTGGTCACTGGGGAGACACTAGAAGAGTTGTGGAACTGTGGTTAAGGATCCGTTGTAGTCATCTCACAGATGTTTTTATTCTGTACCAGGCCAAGATAAAGTAGGAGTTGCTACACAGATTTAAGCATTCCAGACCAGTGCTATCAAGTGCAGTTGAAATGGTGCTGAATTAGTTTTTGAAGCTTTGTGTGAACATCTAGGGACAGACTTTATTACGAGTATGACAGGCTAAGTGGAATGATGCTATTGACATTTCATCACCTGTCCTGAAGTTGTTTTGTTTGGTCTATAGTGTTAGCTATCCTTTTTTCAGTAATGGTTCAGCAGTCTCACTACTGAACCTCAGCAGAGGGCCATTTTCCTTTAGATCGTAGACAAACTTTACTTAACTCCCTGAAGATGACTTGTATACGCCAAACTGGGCACGAAGATCTGAAGCTTCATTTGAGGATGAGCAGTTTGTACTTTTCAGAGACATCCAAGATGAGCAGTAAATGCCATATACTGCAGCAGTCTAGGTCAAAGCATGTAAGTAAATGCACATAGCGAATGAAGGAAGGGCCCTGATATTGTCTACCTGGACTGTAGTAAACGCTTTCTCACAACTTTCTCCTGGAAAAACTGCCTGCTCATGGCCTGAATGGGTATACTTTTCACTCCTTGAAAGAGTGTGTGACTTGAAGGCCAAGCCCAAAGAATAGTGTGAATGGAGTTAAATCCAACTGGCAGACAATCATAAGTGGTGTTCCCCAGGGCTCAGTATCAGACCCCTGTTTAATATCCTAATTGATGATCTGGGCAAGGGAGTCGAGTGCACCCTCAGTCAGTTCGAAGACATCACCAATTTGAGCAGGAATGTTGACCTTCTGGAGGGTAGGACGGTTCTGCAGAGGGATCAGGACAGGCTGGATCAGTGGGCTGGGGCCAGTGGTATGAGTTTCATTAAGACCTAATTCTGTGTCCTGCCCTTGGATCACAACAACCTGGGGCAGTGCTGCAGGCTTGGGGTAGAGTGGCTGGAAAGCTACCTGGTGGAAAAGGACTTGGAGAGTGCTGTTTGACAGTGGCCGAACATGATCCAGCAGTGTGCCCAGCTGGCCAAGAAGGCCAATTGCATCCTGACTGGAACAGCCATAGTGAGCACAGCAGGACCAGGGCAGTGATTGTCCCCCTGTAATGGCACAGATGAGGCCAAACCTCGAATCCTGTGTCCAGTTCTGGACACTAGAAGAAATACAGTGAGGAGCTGGAGGGTGTCCAGAGAAGGGTAACAAAGCTGGTGAAGGGTCTGGAGTACAAGTGTTACAAAAAGTAGCTGAGGGAACTCAGTATGTTTAGCATGGAGAAAATGAGGCTCAGGACAGACTTTATCATTCCCTTCCATTATGTGAAAGGAGATTGTATCCATGTGGGGGTCTTCTTCCAAGTAGCAAGTGATAGGAAAAAAGATATGCTTTCAATATTAGGAAAAACTTTTTCACAGGAAGGATTCTCAAGCATTGAAGTAGGCTGCTTGGGGAAGTGGTTGGGTTGGCCTCCGAGGAGATATGTAGAAAATGTGTAGATGTGACATTTGAGAACATGTTTTAGTGGTGGAATTGGCCATGCTGGATTAACAGTGGGACATAAATGATCTCATGGGCCTTTCCAATTATTTCCTAAATGATTCTATGATTCTAATAACTATTCTAAAATCTGTGTCAAGAATCTCAGCAGCTTCTTCTTGGCTGTCTAGAAGTAGAATTTAGTATCTGTTTAAAGTGTGTACTATTAGATAATCCAGGAGTAACAGTGTATTAATAGGAGTCTCAGAATGTGAACCTTTTCAGCAAAAAAGTTGTGGAAGCATTCCAGGCCATTTTTTCTAGAAGACTGCGGTATTACCAAACATCAGTCGGTGTTTTCAGAATTGAGTCATAGTTTGTTCACCATCCAAATCCCAATTTTGGCTAGGATTAGAAATTACTGAAATTGTATAATCTTTGGTTGATTAAAGAAGCATAGACTTTACTATAATAAACAATGATAATACTGCAGCTCAAAGTAAAATATACAAACAAGTGAAAAATAGTCTGGAATGATGAAACTTCTTCCAATCTCAATCTGGTAGTCTACAGTGCTGTGAAACAAAGGGACACAGCAAATCAAGCTTTAACGTGCATTTTAAAGTGTGATCTTTGCTTCTGTAAAAACCGAGGGTATGTAGTATACTTTACTCTGAAAACAAAAGCAGTAAAATGTCATAAAATTATGTGTGAGACAGTGTGACATTGCATTTGAAGACTGTGTAGAGGAGCTGTTTTTGCAACTCTGTGAAGAGAAACATTTGGCAAAGTATGCATTTATTAAGGACAGGCTTACTAGATTTCCTTTTAATGAAACTACTACTCAGTCAAGAAATCTCCAAGCATTATCACTGTGTTAGATAATAAGGATATAGTGGATGTTCTGTGTTTTGGTTTTTCAAAATGATGTTAACCCATTGTGGGTTATTACTTGAGGATGAGTTCAAGCCATTCCTAAAGTAACCTAATGGAGTAAAAGAACTTGGAATCTTTTCTTCATTTAGTCCAGTCTAGCTGCAATATTTATTCAAGTGGCTACCATGAAGAATTCAACTCAGGACAGCGTTCCTCTTTAGATGAGGAATGAAATTTAAAAGTTTTTCTGTGCTTTATATGTATAGCTCTGTGATAGGGACATGTCATATTCAGAAGGTACGTGGTACCAGGATGGAAATCTTTTTGTGGGTTCAGACAGCTACCCCTTAGCCTCAAATTTCCCTCTTGTGGGTTGTCTTCCTTCTATTTATTTTTTTCCCTAAGTTGGATCAGTGGCTTACATTTTGCTTCAGAATAGTGAAAAATGAATAAAAATTAATAAAGATATTATGTAAAATGAGGTCTTTAAAAGGGTTTTTTTCATCCTTTTCATGGCATATATGTTTTGAGAAACAGTTTCTAGCTTTGACCAAAGGGGCCTTATATATTAAGGCTGTGATTTGGAGAAGTACTTTCTTCGATTGCACTTGTGTCAAGGTGATCAGCTTATTTGAACTGTGCTGTACTTGTGACTCAAGCTGAAAACAAAGTTGTTTGCTGTTGATTTATAAAATATTTAGTAAAGGGTGTCATGGCTTTTAATTTTACCCCATATGCAACACTTAGTGTGGTCTTTGCATTTGGTCATCTGCAGTTGTGATGTTTGACTGCTCTGATGTTTGAATGATACTACAGGCAGATTAAGGTATAAAATCACATTCTAGAATTATTTCAAAATTCATTTAATTTTTTCAATAAAAGTAGAGTATTCAAAAGGGAAGACTGGTAGCACGTAAAAATACTATGTATTTTACAAATACATTTACTTTAACCAAAGTGTCTAATTTAAGAGTGGACTTGCATAAAGTTAAATACTTAAAGGCCTTTACATTGTGGTCACTAATAGTTTATTTGTGAAACTGCTTTTTGTTGCAAAACATAATCTATTAAAAAGTTCTTTTTCTATTTCTTTGTTTTATCCTGCACACACCTTCTCCTCCTTCCCCCAGGTGAAGATTAGGAAATAATGTTTTGGAGAGGAAAAAACCTTCTTGGATAACTTCAACAACCAGATAATGTGAACTTTAGTATTTAAAGGTTTTAATGGTTCTGGAGATGGTGAAAATCTTTCTCTCTTAAGTACACCATGCTGGTCTGCCAGAGCATATATTTATTTCTAAACAATGATTTTATTTTTTTTGTTTTTAACTGAAATAATTTGGCAGTTTCTTCTTCACAGTTATGACTGGTCGTTGCATTTGATCTTAGTTAAAGTACAGGCTCAAGTATACTTTTATCAAATTATGTGTACAAAAGTTTATCAAATTATGTATACATTTTTCAGTACCACAAGTTCACTATATTTTGCTGTTTGGCAATTAAATCCCTCTTCAGTTGGAATATCGTAGCTCCATTCAGCCTATAGTACTTGCTACAACTTGTTATCACGAGCAATTATAGTTTGATGAAGCTTGTGATGGTTTGGAAAACCCAGTTGGCTGATAAAGAGCTTTCTGTAAGAATGTCTGCAGGCAGCAAGTTGCTCCCCATGATAAGCTCTTTCTATAACTGACAGTCCAAGTAAAGAAATTACCAGCACCTTTACCTGTCTTCTAAGAGTAATAAATATTGGTATATTACTAAATTTCAGCTGAAGATAATTCTGGTTTTCAGTTGAGAAAACTGCACATTCTGCCAGTAGCCCAGAACCTTGTATAAAGTGATAGGTTGTTGTATCCAGGGGGCAATTGCCCTCTTATCCCTGGGTAGGTTTATTTTGTAGGCTAGGGTAAAGGATTTGGATTTCTTTGTCTGAGAATCTTTTTTTGGTGCATGGCAGTGCTATCTCTGCTGGGTATAGGAAGGAGGAGTGTCTGTGATTGAGGTTATGCAACCTTCTAACATCTGAAGTGTCTGTTCTATCTGGGCTTCCTTCATGCAGCATTCTTGTGCAAAAATTTCAAGGCTTCAATCTGGAGCACTGGGTCAAAGAATGTCTCTTTGAAGGGTATGCAGGCAATTTTTTTTTTTCATTTAATTACAAATGTGTTTAATTTTCTGTCCAAAAATAATTGTTTTGAAGAGCTTGCTGTGATGACTGCTCAGAACAACTTAAAGGAGTATCATTGTGCCATGTTTAGTTTTTCTGGAATCCAGAGAGTTATTCAGCATGCAAATGCTTCTTTGGTTTTGTAGGTCTAAATATGCAAGCCTTGTTTCTAATCTGCTAGAAAAAATAAAGTAATTGATACAGTCAAGGAAACAAAAGGAGTAAGAAGTACTTCATTCTTTGAAGCTGTTTAGTTCAACAGTTTTGCTTTTTAAAGACCAGATAGTATTTTTTATGTTCTCATGAAATGGTACTATTATCTGAACCTTTTCTAGAGCACCTAAGGTAGTATCCCATATTATGAAGTATTTCTCTAGATGACATGAATTCTTTTAGTCTTGTCAGGAATAGTGAATACACAGTTCCCTGTAGAGAGCTTGCTTTTCTATGCATTCAGATGTCTTTCTGCATTTCTGTAGTATATCTAAGTTGTAGATTTAAACCACAAATCATAACCTAACTAACAAAGTTCTGTGTACAGACTTGAAAGCTGTTTCTAGTTATGAAGTTCTAACTGAATCGTTTTATCAAGTCAGAAAGGAAAAGCTTTCCTTGTTTGGAAAGCCCAGTAATCCCATGGGAATCCTTGAACATCTTGGTCATGTTGCAAAAGAGCCTGGTGCTTCTTCAGTACTTCCTCTTTGTACTCAGATCATCAGTGATGAAATGAATCAGAAGCTTTTCAAGGTCTTGATGGTTTGTGAGATATCTTTGAACTACTTTCATGTCTGTTTTCTCAAACTTGCAGAGTTAATCTGTGTTAAGTGGGCACAGGGACCATGGAGGGAGCAGCTTATGTTCAGATCCCGAGTTTTAATATGCAATTTAGTTCTTGTGTTGTGAAGCATAAACTGTATGGAACATATTTAGCCTCTTATGTATCTTTCTGGCATACTCAGTTCTACTCACTCCATAACCTCCATTGACTTACATTTAGTGAAGAAGAAAGTCTGCTTGATGAGAAAATAACTTTTACCATATTACCTCTTAGCCTGAAAACTGGGTTAAAAGTGAGAAGAAACTGAGCTATAAGGAATTTCTATAAAGTGCTGATAAGACGTACCAAATGTGGTATGTTTTCATTGTGTTGCAGATGTTTTAAAAAAATTAAGACTATGGTTAGTAATTCTGATCAAAATTTCTGAAGAAGTTGATAGTTTTTCCTTACCAGTTCATTTTCTAGATGTGTACATAAATTTACATATAAATTTCATATATAAAAATAAGTAACCATTTTTCTGTGTAGACCAACATCTGTATAAATCATGTATTTTAAAGTTCCCACTGAGTAGCATGTAGCTTGCACTAGTATTTTATTTTTCAGTCTTCTGTATTTTTTCTTAGGTGCATTTTCTTAGAACCACATTTTGTTGGTATGTTGACTGTATTTGAAAGCATTTTTGGGTCAACTCATTCTGGTTCTCTAAGTCAGAAGTTGAATATCTTCTCTGTAATGTCTGGTTCTAATACAAATTCTTACTTTTCTATCACCATTTAGTAAACACAATTGTATGTTGTAGTCTCCTTTGATTTTTTCCCTGCAGCAATAGGAAACTGAAAGGAAACGTGTAGTGTATTGAGTTGAATTATTGAATTTTATTGATGATGGATTTCTCTCTTGTGTTAGAAAGTATAAGACCATGATTTCTGTCCTATAAATAACCTTAAAGGCCAAGCATATAAAGGCCAAAGCATTAATTACAGGAATGGAGTTCTAGATAGAGCAAGCTTAAACCAGTTTGTGAAATAACACAACATTTTAGTTATGATTCAGTATTTTTAGAGAGAGATTTTTGAAACGATTTTAACTAATCATAAAGATAAATGTGAAGAAAGTGGTGTTGTCCAATCGTATTAAGCTGTGTGTTTTATTGATAATGTTAAAACAGTCAAAGGCCCATCAACCCTTCCTTTCCCCACCAGGGAGTACCAGTGTGGTCCTGTTAGAAAAGAACCTTCTAAAATGCGTTTAAGGCTTAAAAGCTATATGCACTAATTAACTAAATGCAGTGAACATTTAAGCTGTTAATAGCCGCAACACCCCTGATGCATAGACCTTCAATATGCTAACACTGCATAACAGTTCTCTATTGTGCATCTCTTTAATGAGGGTAACTGTGTCAGTTCTTTTCTTGCTTCACTACCTGCTGTGTATGGAAATTATGTACACTGTTTAGCACTTTCTTTCAACCTTTAAAGTGCATGCATATTACACAGAAGCATTACATCTTAGGGTAAGGGGCAGCTTTTAACAGGTCTGACTTCCTTGTAGTTTCTTAAGTGCAACTTTTCTTCCTCTAAAAAGCACTCACCAACAGGAATTTTGCTCTAAATTAGCATTTCTTGATTGGGGATTTGCTTCTGTTTTTCTCTCCTGTGTCTCACACCACTTGTAACTGTGTGGGCAAAGTTTTGTTACAGCAATCACTTTCTCTGTAAAGGACATGTAAAGAATAGAGAACATGCATGTCAGTGAAGGCAGGCATTGGTTGGATTTCTTGATACTGTTCTTAGTAGCAGACCATACCCTAGTGTGACAGTATTGTCAGGCTACACTTTAAACCACTGCTTTTTTGCCTTTTTTTTTTCACTCTCACCTTTGATGGATGCCTATTTTAATAAACAAAAGCCTAAAAAGTTTGTTAATTTTTAACCCTTAAAGTTAAATGCTGTTCCATAGCTACCATTCAGTTGGGAATTACTTTGAAGTAGTGAGGTGAAAGGAAAAGAACACTAGAATGCTTGATAATGGAATTTAAACTTTAGTATTCTTTGCTCTAGCTGCCAGCCCAGAGACATTGTTAGCTAGTTAAAACTGAATTCGCAATTAATGTTTCATACAAAGTAGAGATAATCAGTCTTATGACTTCATCACAGGAAATCTTACCAAAGCTATCGATTTTTAAGAGTTGTCTGTACATCCAAATTTGTAGTCAACAGCTCGGCTTTATTTGCTATCCAGATTAAATTAGGAACTGGCCAAGGTGTTACAGCTTCACAGCAGAAATTCCACTACCTGTGTGTACGTAGTGTCCCACTTCACTGCCAGGCTGCAAGTGTTTGCTCCCTTGGGTGTTTTGCAGGTGGAATGGATAAGGGAGCTTTGAGAAAATGCACCTCAGCCACATATTTAACATCGATTGGACCCCTTTCCTTGCAAAGACTGAAGATTATGAAACACGTAGTACTCAAATTTGGGAACTCTTCCTGGGCCTTATTTGGAAATCTTCTTAATTGGTACTTGAGAGGAAGCTTTGTAAGGTTTTCAAGTGGGCATAAAGCAGATCATAACTTCTGATTTTCTTGTTCTTGACAGAATTCCCGAAAAACAGTAACTTTACAAAATGTACTTAAGTCATATGCTTATAGTTTATTTTGTAAATACACATAACTTTTAATGAAAGTTAAAAATAAGGACTTCATTAAAATTGCATCAGAAACACACAAAAAATACAGAAATTATTCCCATTGTTCAAGAGTAGCCTGAATTTTGGCTTTCGTTAAAGATACGAAGACCTCATTCTGAATTGCTGGTTAAGGCTTTGGGTGTCTGTGATCAAAACTACATTTCGTAGACTGTGAGTTCAAGAGTCATCAGTAGTGAATAACTTACCAAGATATTACTGAAATACCATGTTTAGCTTTGCAAGACAGTCTGTTATTGTGACTTATGCTGGGAGTATAGTATAAATATCAGAACTGAAAAATTAGGAAATTGTGTTTGAAAAATATACCGCCATTGAACTACAATATACTGTTTATTTAATAGTATATACAAAATTGAACTAATCAAGGGAATTGGTTCAAAGTTGTCTATTCTAGGTAGGCTCTAGCTGCTAGTACTTCTGTTTTCATTTAAAGCTCTTTTCTAATGGCTTTGTTTTCCAGCTAAGAAATAGTATCTGTAAGAACAGTTGCTTATGGTAATAAAGCAGTGAAGTGTAGCCTTAACTGTAAATTATTCTAACAGAAATAATATTTTTTTTCAGTTGTTTGGTTATCCTCTTTGTTTTTCTAAATGCAAAAAAACCTAAAGCTGCCTCTTCTTTGATTTGAAAGTTTATAGGCTAAAAACGTTGCTGTTGTCTTATTCTTAACTAACTGATTTTCTCACACATTCTTTAGTCTGAGGATTGTCGAGTTTTTGTAGAGTGCTTGAAAGTTGTCCACTATCGAAAACTGTATTTTTAAAAAGCCTCAAAAAAGTGTGTGTGCAAGGAAAAGATTTGCTTACATATGCTTTGAGTGAGTTCTGGAAAGTATACTTTCTCCACGTATTGTTGTGTTACAAGAAAAAGTGGTTTACAAGATCTGATGTCGTTTACAAGATTGCTGTAATTCAGACTTTTTTTCTCACCTTTAGGTAAGCATGCTGTTTGTCATTTCCTCAGAAGAATGTCACAACCACACATAAGTATCTGATGAGTACTAGTAGCAATATCAATCTACTTCTATACTTTATCTAATTTTATATTCTTTGCCCCTGACTGCCCCAACTTTCATTCATTTAATAATGATTTCCTAAATTTCAGTCATAAGAAGATAAGTGTAAATCCAGATACTTGATATACTTGATTTCCCTTCTCTTTATCTTCATGTTATTTACCTAGACAAGATTGACATTACTAAGACATACCATTACAGGAAAAAAAACCAAACAGTATTAGTGAATAATAATTTTTTGTTGCTTTTGATTACTTCTTGGCAGAAAAACTACTGAACATGAAATATTTATTTGTTGTGAAAGTGGACTTAGGTATTTTGTTATTATTGTTAGATATATTGTTAGATATATTGTTAAATTTCTAAAGTATCATTTACTTGTCAGAGTGCAGGCTAAATTATAGGTATTTTTTTGCGTGTGTGTCAAGAAAAATGGCTCTCTGTTTTGAGGCTTGTCAGGGCAGTGAGGTGCAAATTCGGAGATTTTTGTGTTGTACTTTAAACTAACACAAACACAGCTCAGAAGCTTTCGCCACAACTTGCCGTTAATGACTTTTGTAAGCACCATATTTCTAAGACTTTTGTAGGAGACAAAATATGAATACAGAATTTGGGGATATAATGCAGACTTTAAGTAAAAAGTCTTAATGATGTGAAAAAAGGGCTGCTGAGGAGAAGGTTTTCTACTGATTAGTATGAAGTCACATTTCAATTTGTAGAGAGCAAATGGAATTTTTAGAATTTGAATTCTTATTCCTGTTTGCTCTTGTGTTTTCTCTGAACAAATCCAAGTGACGTTGGTTTAGTGGTGTGTGGAATGTGCTGTGCCATTATATATGTAGTATCTTATGGAAGCAAGCATGAAATTATACTAGGCATGTAAAATACTGGGAAAGTGAACCTTTGCATCAGGATGACAGGGAAGTTCTCAAGGAGTTTTTGCAACCACAAAAAGTTTTTGCTCATCCGTCATGACTTTTAGAGTAGTATCTCCTCAGCTGTGATACACAAACTGATGAATAGAGTTTGCTGAAGCTACTAGCACTTGCAAATGTTGGACTGTTTTGGATGCTGACACTTCCTCTGCGTAATGGCAGTCAGCAATCTAAAAAGTATTATAGTCAAATTAGGTTGATTCCAGTAATGTGACAGTTTCTATTAGAGCCACTTCTTTTCATCTTGAGTTTCTCTTTAGTTTTTTACCCTATGGAAAGATGTTTTATTTAAATGGAAGCTTTCACAAAATCTTTATTATTATAAAATCCTGTTTCCTCTTTAAAATGTTTGGTTTTCTTTATAAAAGTGTGGTTATTTCACTACTTTTTTCAACGTCTGTATT
This sequence comes from Pyrocephalus nanus, assembly GCA_038380795.1. NCBI lineage: Eukaryota > Metazoa > Chordata > Aves > Passeriformes > Tyrannidae > Pyrocephalus > Pyrocephalus nanus. The sequence goes on along the minus strand of CM076263.1, from coordinate 28,148,309 downwards.
AATCATTCTGCTGGATGATTAGATGGGAGAACACGTTTATGGGTAACACCATGTTGTTCAGAGTTTACTGTGATAATGCAGAATGATTGTGAAACCAGAAAGAAAACTGTATCCTGTGTGATACAGTCTCCTAAGGGCAAATATGCTTTTTCCCCTAGTTTTGTCTGTAGCTGTTAAATAAATGTTGTCTGACCACTTTTAGTTCATTCTGCTCCATTTTTCTACTTGCAATTTGCATAGTAGATTCTGTTCTCTTACATTTCCTTCAAAAATACTGTATTGAAATGTAGAAACATGTTCTCATCCTGACTTACAGTCTGAGCAGCTGAGCACATTAAATAAAAAACTCTTTTCACAGCAGCTATTTTGTGGGTAATATGCAAGATGTTCTGTGCTTTGATGTTACAACTTCTAAATAAAGTGAATTGCAAAATGAATTTATAGCAAAACTTTATGCACTTAGTAAAACATGCTGGAGATGGGGAAGAGAGCAAGCTGTTGTAAATTCCTATAAAGTACAGAAAACTTCTACTTTCCCTCCATTCTAAGAAGTGTAAAACTATTGAGGTTAAGTAGGTGGGGCAACCGGAAGTAATTGCTAAGGCCAGTGGCATTTTTGTGGTTTAATAAAGGCAGAAGCTAATTATTCAGTTTTTATTTAAGTGAAATGATGCCAAAAAGGAGGTTCCTGCAGAGCAGCTGCAGTCCTTCAGTGTTACCCTAATTTACCACAGACACAACTGTCACATACAGAACTTTTAAATTTGATATATAGCCACGAAAGTAAGGAGCCCTTTGTCTGGAATGCATGCAGAAGAACTCCTTTATACAAATCAACCGGCAGATGACAGACAATGATGAAAATTTGATTCTTTGAAGTCATAATGGTCATTGAAATGTGTGAAATTCTGGTATTGAAAAGAGAGCGGCTAGCAAGACTCTAAATCCTGGGTGGTTGCTGGAAGCTTGCTGGGAGGTTTTTCTGTGTTTTGACATCAACTTCCCATTGCTTGTTCCCTGTTTCCTTTATTAAAAAAAAAAAAAAAAAAAAAAAAGAGGGGGGGTGCTAAACTATAGATAGTTAATAGTGGTAATGTACAGTTTCTGTCTATGTGGTGAAAGAAATGCCATAGAAGAAACATGACACCTTTAGGCGCACCTGACCCATCTATTCAAAAACACTTGTTTTCAGAGATACTTTCAATCATTTTGTCTCTTTTCCATTAATTAGAGAGTTCCATTTCTTTTCCCCTTTGGAATTTGTGCTATTAGTGGAGTACTTAAAAGAAGGAAATTCTCATTTCCTTCTAAAGTCATCTCCATGCTGAATAGTGCTTTTATTGACACTGCCTCCGTGAATCAGTTTTTCTCTCTGCTGTGTAGCACACTTATTATTTCCTATTACCCTTCCCAGACCAGTTTTAGCAGACTTTTCACCATGACAAATATGCTTAAATAGTGTGAGTTATAATAAACACAAACCCACCTATATTTGTAAGCAATTTTTTGTGATTTCTCCTGTTTTTTAAAAAAAGTGTTTCATCCCTTTCAGCTTATTCCAAGAAGAGACAAAATGCCTCAAAACAAGTGTTTACATTTTCTTGAATTATAAAAAAAAAAATCGAAATAAAGCCCAGTTTATATATATGCATTTATATATATTAAGAAAAACAGAATGTCGGAATTCAGCTTTTATATGATAGCCTGCTTTAAAAATGAGAACCAGGGTTATTAATTTTTAGTAAAGCAAAGTTAATTTTAGTAAAGTAAAATACAGTTCAAATCTTAACTCTTTTATATTGTCATCTAATATATTTAAGATTTTGAACGCTGAACACCTCATTAGTATCTTAATATGCTAATATAGCAAAATTCATTAAGGAACACTTAAAGAGAAAAGATAGTAATGTGAAAAACATCTGTCAAAAATATCTTTGTTTTGCAAAGTTGGTTCACAGGTAGTTTCAATGAGAACTTGAACTCAGAACAAAGCACTGAAGACCCAGTAAAGGGTTCAACCCAGTGCAGCATAGTTCTTTTCAAGTATTATATTGTTTTAATGGCATCTTGGAGCGGGAGCTTTAGCCCATTGAAATGTCGCTTAAAGGACAGGTTCTTCTGTCACTAGCTGGAGCTGTGTGGATGAAATGATCACAATAGAGTGTTGTAATGCATTTTAAAAGTGTGAGAAATCAGTTTGTCTAGACTAAGAGTACGCCTACAGGGAATAGGAATTTTAGAGCTTCTGTGCTCTTTAGGTGTCAAGTATGTGATAGATGCCAAGCCTTTTTATTCCATATCTTTGGCAACAGCTCAGCTCTGCTACAGTACCTTACATATCTACAGCAAGCAAAACCAGTGATTTTATGTCAGGACAACTTGGGCTTCAGCAACCAGAAACTCGTTGTCCTAACAACTGTCTGTTCAATTGCCAGCTTTTAAAAAGGGGAATATATCAATAAACGATTGCTAGATTCCCAGAAGGCATGGAAACTCTAGCTATAATGAATCTAAGTATGGAGAGTTAGCAACACCACATAGATATTTTAGTTTTGGGAAGCAGGCAGGTTTTAATTTTCATTTAGAAAATATTTTTATGGGACAAATCCTGTATTATTAGTGAAATAATGTTGATTTGGAGCCAACTGAATGCCTGAAAAAACATGGCTTGAAGGGTTTGTCTGGGATTTTGGTTTTAGTTTCATTCAGATGAACAAGTCTAGGCATTTCTGTACTATGGTTACCTCATAAATATAGCATTTGCTGGTTTTAACCCTCTCTTTAGATTGTGTTCTGTACTCACTAATATGTAGTACTTTTATGATTCTCTGGTGTGAAGGCTTCAAAAGAGGCGATTGTATATGTCCATAATGTTACTTAACAGAGTATCTTATTTTAGTAGTTTAGATCATTCTGGAAGAATTCAAAAACCTCTAAATCTCAAGCATAAAGAAATTTATAGTTGTCTTTCAAGTTGCTGAGAATAATAATAGCTAAGAAAAAAATAATTTTGAGGTATACTGAAGTTTGCATATCTGAAAGTATTTGTTAACAACCCCAGAATTTTTGCATGTAGCAGATTGTTTGAGAGGGGAAAAAGAAATATTTTGTCAATAGTTTTACATTTTTTCAATAGTCACATTTGTTAAATACAGAAATAAAAGCTAATATGTTAGCCTATTCCTATATATAGGCAAGCTGAAGCATTGAATGCCCACCAAATTTTACTGCAGGTAAAAACCTCTTTTTTTTAAGCAAAGCATTTTGCCAATTCAAATCAGAAAACTAAGCAATATCCTTTTAAACCAGTGGTTTAAGCTTAAGCAGTGAGAAATGCCAGTCTATCAGAAGGTATTTTACATATGTGTTGCAACATTCATGTGGCTGGTAGTGCTTTTCTTTCATATCACTGCTAGACTTGGATTAAAAATAAGCATGACTTGGTTCTAATGAAAGTATTTGTAAAGGAATTATTAAGATATTTTGACAGTTCCTTGGGGTAGCCTGGGTAGAAATGTCAGAAGCTGGAAAACCTGTATGCATAGTTGTTTGTTGCCCCTACAATTCCAATTGGAAATACAAGTCACATGCTTTAAACTTGCTCCCTTTTGTAGCTTTGAGGGACTGATCTCCCAAAATTTATTTTCTGATGTAAAATGGAAAATGAGAACTGCCACATTTTAAAGGATGGTGTTGGGATCGCATCAAGAAGTTTTTTAAGGTTGCCACAAAACAAAATCCCGTAAAGTTAGTAGGTACAGTTATGTAAAGTCATAGTGTTTTACTTGAACTTGTTTGCCTTTTCATTCAAGTCTGCAGTACTGCCAGGATGAGTTCAATATGCCAGAGCTGTGATGCACTTTTCTGGACTTTTACCAGTTTACTACTTGTTCCTGGAGAGAGAGAAGGAGAGGGGAGGGTTGGGAGGGAGACTGAGGAGCTCCCACTGGCCTTTTAAGTATGTAAGGAAAAGGAGCAGTTTAGCTTCCTTAGAGATGGATTTGATGTTTGATTTCACTCTTTACTAGTGTGAACTGACAGGTTAATTTTATATAATTACTGTTTAGTTTTTAGCGAGAATGTTCACTTTAATTATATCAGATGCTGCTGAGGGTAATTTTTCACAGCAATTCAAGTGAGGCTTTTCCCTATCTTATTCTTTGTTAAAGTCAGTTAATATTTTTAGGCTGATTTTGTGATGCTTCAATTTTTATCTTTGTTAGGTTTATTTCTGGAGGCCCTCAACAAGGCTCATGCCTCTCTAATGGAGGGCGGCATCCTACTACTGCCTATATACAATGTTACAAGTCTTTTTTTTTTCTTTGAAGGTTGGAATCTCCTGAATCCTTTTGTCCTTCACAAAAATACTGAAGAATGTTATCAGTATCAAATGTTCCTCTCTTGATCTTGAACATCAGCAGAAGAACTGACTCTCAAAAGCTGATAGTCATAGCTTGAAACATGAAGAGGGAGTCAATTTTTTGTAATAACAACTGTCTAAATTAGAGAGCTAAATTCTAGTACCTGCTCTGCAGTCTCAAACAGTCAAGAGACTATTGTGTAAAAGATACTACTGTCTGTCTCCTCCTTCATGCTAAGCACAGCTTCTTAAGCAAGCATGGATGTTGGTATTTCTTATTATATACAGAATTAAAGCCCAAGGGAAAGCACTTGTACTGCAGCATATATTTGACTGACTATTATTTTGGTGAATAGTCTTGTTCATATGAAGTTTAGGCTCCTAATGGTAATGTAAAATTTTGGAATTTGTTGATGTTGACGTTTCAGTCTGTGCTCTTAATATTTTCTTTAAGGAATAAATAAGAGTTTACACATATCTGCATTTGCTTCATCTGGTGCAAGTTGAAGGAGACCTGACCTTGCAGTGGACAGAGAAGGATGTGGGGAAATGTCCTGTCCTCACCTCTGGGACTAGATGTTTTGTAGCTGGGAGATGAGCAGGTTCAGGTAACTTATCCACACAAAGTCTAATTCAGCCAGGGGAAGTAGGATGATAGCAGCCTTAACATCTGTTGTCTTTACTTTTATTTAACTGAACTCATAATGTTCTCTGCAAATTTTTTCAGTTTTTGTAACTTTATGTAAAAGACATAAGGAATACTATTTTGCAAGCCTCTTACGCAAACAGTTTTTTGACAAGTCCCATTATGTTTTTCTTAGGATATCACTGCTTTAACTGGTGTTCCAGATGAGCACATCAAAACCAGGAAAGTTCACATTTTTGTTCCAGCACGTAATGCAATGCAGTCAGGACTTAACAATACAAAGAAATGGAAGATGGAATTTGATAACAGGGAGCGCTGGGAGAACCCTTTAATGGGCTGGGCATCTACGTGAGTACTTACTGAATTTGAAAATACTTTTCTTCTGTATTCAGCCCTTACTAGTCATGCAAATTTGAAATCTTCTTTGTACCTGTAAAGCTAATTATGTTTTTATAGTACTTACAGTAAGTGGTTGAGTTTGTTTCTTGTATGATTAATGATCTGTTAGGTTTAAAAGCCGATTTCAGCTCACAACATCATCTGGAAGAGTTTAAAAAAGGTGTTAACAACCAGAAATTTCAACAGTTACATTTGTGGTGATGGTGCTGTGTGGCATCAGCAGGGCCAGAAGATTATTAGTTACCTAAAGCAATAAATATTCTCAGCTCTAAGTTGCATCTTTTAAACATAAACAACAAAACTTAACTTCTGGATTTTTTTTTCTACAAAGTTTTATAAATATCCTGAAGATCTTAAATGAGGAGTCATAAATAATTTGAAAAAAAACCTAAATCCAGCAGTTTAAAAAATTACTGTTTGATTAAATAAATAAACTGTATAATAGAAAATAAACTTTGTTTAAATATTGCTAATATTAATATTAAAACTTCTTAAATACACAAAAAATCCAGGAAAGTACTACTCTTAGCTCAGTATGCTGTAATTTGGAGACGTAAGTGTGACTTGGATGCTTCTAATTTTTAATTCTTTTTTCCTTGTATAAATACACTACCTACATTTCACAGTGTCCTTAGAATTCCTGTAAGCTGTGAGGACTATACCAGCAATTCCTCTGACAATATTGCAATTTTGATTTTACGCTGTCTTTTTTGAGGCGTATTCAGAATAGTTACTTGTTATACATAAACCAAGATCAACTGCTAGAGACTGTTTTTCAAACTTCTGAAAGGATACAATGTGTATTGAAAAAACCTGTCTGGGATCATATTAGCACTTATGATCTAAGAATGTAAAGTTCTGTGAAAAACTTTTAACACCTTAAATATGAAATAACTTGAAGATCCATTTTTTGAGATTTTTTAACATTCTAAATCCAGTCACTGAATTTTTTTTCTTTTTTTATTTGTAAAATAAATGTATCCATGAATATTAGATCAAAATAAGCGTGAAATCAAATCTTCCTGTTATGTTGATTTCTCATAAAAATTTGAGGAGGCTCTCATGCCTTTTTATTTTGGAGTAGGGAAAGGAATTTCTCATGTGTAGGCAAGCTCCAGGTAGATAAAAGCAAGTGCTCCATTTAGAATTGACACTAGTAGGTTAAAGCTTTTGTAAATTAGTTTGTATCCACTCATTTTTAAGGCATTCTTGCAAAAACTGTTAGTGGGCAAGTTAGTGAATGGTAACTCTGATGTTACCATTCAACACTCAGAAATACCTAAGAAGAGTTTTTTCTCTTGAGATTTAATTTCTGCAAATGACAATTCTTAGACACTTTTCCATTTACTTTTGAATAATGTAATGGGATTAGTGGATTAGAGCCCTTTAGGGTCTAGAGGTTAAAGCCATTTTTCCTCTAAACACTATATACTTATTTACCTGTCTATCTTTGCTATATTTCTGTCATGTTACAATCTTCTTTGGGGTTTTTGTTGTATTTGTTGTTTCTCAGATACTGGGGCTTTTCTCAGTGAAAATTGTCCAGTTGTAGATCTGAGCATGGACCCATGGCATTTTTCCTTAATTGGGAGGTTTTGTCACAAGAATGCCTAGTTCTTGAGTACACCTTTTAATATAAAGATGTAAACAAAGAAACATGGGAAGTGCACAATGGTATCCATTGTACAAGATCTCATAAGAGAACAAAATATGGGATCCCAATTTTTAATGCCTGATAGAACAATTGGGGGCAGGTATAGGAAATCCTGTAGCACTGGTACTGCTGGCACTGTGGGGACATCATGCCAAACATCATGAACTCCAGTTTGCTCATATGGATAGAAGTAATCAGATGGAATCAAAGATGATTTCACATGAAAAGAGAACAAATAATTTCTGAAAAATTGTAATTTCCAGGACAGCCTCTGTCTTGGAAGGATTTGCCAAATTTGCAGTCAAAGTTGCAGAACAGACACTGGTCCCTCGCTACACTTCAAACTTAAAACTTCTTTGTTCCCGCTTAGAAGTGCTGAGAAGATTTTTCCAAACCCAGTCATGGAGGAGAATAATGATTAGCAAAAGTTGTCCCAGTCTTGCAATATACTTGGACCACTTGATTCTCCAGTGATCATGTCATGAACAAATTCTTGGTTCCTAGTTTTCCTTACTGCCTCTATAAGAGAAATCTTTAAATGTCTTTAAGAGAGCCTATCATGGTGGCTTGCAAAAGTATAATTTCTGTCTTTATCATGTTTTGTTTGTTTGTTGTGAGGTTTTGAGGGGAGGTTGGGTTTTGGGATTTTTTGTTGTTTTTTTTTGGGGGGGGAATATTTGGGTTTTTTTCTTTTGATTTTTTGGCTTTGTTTTGCTTTTTTTTTTGTTATTATTGGAGGATATATTGGATATATAGTGAACTCCATTTTTCCATGTGAACATCAGACAAAATTACACTGTTGTCTTTGCTGCAAGCTAGATTCCCCCTTCTTCCCCTCCCACTCCGCCAGTCACAGGATTTGTCCTTTATTGTAGAGAGTTCAGTGTATCTTTGGTTGCTTTTTTTCTTCATTTATCCTCCTGGCTTCAAAGAGAGAACAGTTGAGAGGCAGGTCCTGCAATAGTTTGTTGCAATTTGGTCTTGTCATCCCAGTTGTCTCCCAGGCTCATAGGCATGTTGTCTCAGGGAAGCTTTATCTAATCTTTGGGTTGCGACAACTAGTATTTCATTTTCTCATTTCTTTAAAAGTTAGAACCCTCTGTTTTTTTCCATGCTTTGTCATTGTTTTTAAATTGAGCTTTCATAGCAACAAAAAAGGCATTTTAGTGTTTTAACTGAGATTTTTATTTGTTTCAAAAAGCTTTTTGCTGTTTGATTCCTTCAAAAGTGCAGATGAAGAATAGTTGGTCCTCTAAAACTAACCACTGTGTATTTAGTTAGCTAGCAGTTTGCATTTTGGAGCTTCATTTTTGGTGGGGGCTTGTGATCTGCTTGCTGTACTGAAATGATTTGTGGAGGTCATGTGAACTCAACCAAAGCAGAACTCTTAGTACTTTTTAATGTACTTTTCAGTCTCTGATTGCTGCTGCTCACTTCAGTATTTTCCTCTTTTTTCTTATAGATTATTCTTCCCCTAGCTGCTCTACTGACTCTTGGTCTCTTTGAAATGTTCAGAATTACCTTAAGCCTCCTGATATTCCACAAAGAGCTTTAAAATTAAAAAGATTGTGTCAGAGCACTTATTATAACCACAGAAAGTCATTAGATATGTTTGTCTAACAAAAAAAATGATGAATTTTTGGAAGTAGTTGTGAGGGAAGTTTTACAGACTAAAGGAGTGAAACAATACTCTGCAGAAAGTAAGTGTTGATGCTGAAAAGAATTAAAATTTTGAATGGTTTGTAAGGTGGTGTATTACAGAGAGTTGTGCAATACAGCATTTGACTGGCATTTGAGGTACAGATACAATTGTTTTCTATTTCAGATATGCCTAAAATTTGTCATCTGATTTCTTACAGAGCTGATCCTTTATCCAACATGGTTCTTACTTTTGCTACTAAAGAAGATGCCATTGCCTTTGCTGAAAAAAATGGTACGTATTGTATGTGTGAGTATGGAGGATTCATCCTTCCATAGGCAATCTTAATCTCCAAGTATTGACAATAGAAAAAGTACAGGATAAAGTACCTTAGTCTTTTATTCCACAAGATTTGTAGACCACTAGTGTTCTGCATGAGGAAGAGGAAAACGGGAATAGGGGCATATTTCCAAGGGTACTGAAGGCATTCCACTTTCTGGAAAAGTGTTCTAGCCTCTTACAGAAACTGTCAGAACCCTTGTAAATGTTTGATAATCAGAAAAACTAAAATTAAATTACTACTAATTAAGCATGTTGGGCTTCAGTTTTGGCTGAGTTGCAGCATAGATTTATTACAGAAGGAACAAGTCAGGATTATGCTGGTCCTCATAGGACTATGTAAAGGTAAACCATATGACTAAGAGGATTGTCCAGATGTGCCTTGAACTCTGACAGACTTGGTGTCCTGGTCAGTTTCCTGGGGAGCCTGTTCCAGTGACCAGCCACCGTTGCAGTGAATAACCTTTTCCTAATGTTGAGTCTGAGTTTCCCCAGATTGCAGCTTCATTCTGTTCTTCATGTCCTGTTGCTGGTCACCAGGGAAAGATTAGCACACCCCCTCTGCTGCTCCCCATGAGGAAGTTGTAGATTGAAGATGTTTTGTCTAAGTCTTCCCAGCACTACAGTCTAAACACTTGCATTTGATGATTATTCATATTTGAGAAAAAGAGAGTAGAAAAGCCAGCATTGTTGCTTAATATTTTTTAAGCTAATGATGTATCAGAACGAATGTATCTGTAAACTTATTTAGGTATTTAGGCTTGTATTTTCTCACAGAATGATAGTACCACAGACAGTATCCACAATCTCAGCCTTTTGAATATTCAGCAGTCCTTTTTTTGTGTTGACATGAACTTTATGCTGCTCTTTTCTTTTTTTCCCCTTTTTCTTTTTTTTTTTTTTTTTTGGAAGGGGGTGTTGTTTTGTGTTGATTTTTTTGGGTTTTGTTTGTTTTTAAATCAATTCCATTTGCCTTAAAAAGTTAGTCTTGATGCTTAGTGCTTATGGGTGTGAAGAAGATTATTATACTGAGTTAAAGCCAGGAATAATGCACATGAAGGGTAAGCTTCTTGAGAAGTCTTCCCTATGGTCTCCAGCTTTCAACTATATTTAGTCTGGGGTAAATAGTAAAGTTTCTGGGTCAGACGAAATATGCAGAATTATTAGATGGCTGGTGTACACCCCAAAACCATAGTGAGCCCATTAATGTATACATCTAAGAAACTAGGACATTTAATGTGCAATTTATTTGCATTTTTTAATGGTAAAGGCTAGTAAGGCTAGTCTTTAATATGTCAGTTCCTCTTTGAATGGATTGTGGGGTGGGAGGACTTAATAGTCTTAATTTTATTGAAAAATAAATTGTATTTACCAAGAAATTAATAGGATTATCATATTTGCGTTGGATATACAAATTACAGTGCAATTTTATTAGTATTTTGTATTGTTTTATTAACAAATATGAATTTTGGGGGAATTTGGTATTGCTTCATTTATCCTTCTATTACTTCTTGATCAATTCAGCCTGTAAGAGAAAAAATAATATAATGAGCTGCTTATGCCATCTCTTTGTAGGTGTTATATTTTGCCCTTTCTAAATGCAGATTGTAAAATACATTTGTTCAGTATAGAAAGTTTATGCCTTTCACTGAGTTAGAAATTACTCCATTGTATTTGAAATCTACAAAAAAATTCTACCAACTATACCAAGGTTGTGACTTGGTTTTAATATTAGTAGTTCAATATTCACTTATCTTGCACTCTTAATTTTACCATCATTGAAATGGACTTTTCTGTAGATACTGGCTTAAGATACTTCCATAAGAACCCTAAGTTTAATTTCTGCAAATTCAAAATATTGCAGGTTCTTTTGATACATTGGTAAACTTAAAAGTTCCTTCTCACCTAAGAACTTCAGGAGCATAAGGCAAGCTATCTTTCTGCCTGTCCCATCTGACACATTTTCTGATGTTGAAATAACAGCACTGGTTACAGTAACAGAGATCACTGTCCAAAAATTACAGCTGAGGATGGTCTAAGGTCAAGACAAGGAGGTAACACTTTTAACTGGATGAAATTAAAATTTCTGCCTGTTGACCTAAATTCTTTTTTGTCCTGACATCACTGAGGCAGTGGTTTAAAAACATACAACTTAAATAACAAGGAAGAAGAGTTTTTCTACTCCGCAGTAACCTTTAGTCAAGTGGTGAGGGTGTTCTTCCGGAGACTATGATATCTGCTGGTGTGGCAGGGTTCTGGGCAAGAATAGCTTCCCCCACCATTGTGGTATTTTTATAAAAGTGACCTCTGCACTCGGTCACAAGCAACTCAAGGTGCCTGACTGAAGGAGTCTGTTCCAGAGTGTGAAACTTACTCATATGGTGGCCTCTTGGAATCGTTAGTTATATGTAACTACCCTTATGCATTTTGGATAACTGTGTCAGTCCAAGTTGTTGTGCTGGCAGTTGTGAATCTCTTCTAGAGGCACTTGGCCCCTCTCCATCTAGTGTATAAAAAGATGAAGCAATACCTTGGGGCTGTAGATTCCATTCCAGCAGCCAAGTGCCTCAGTGTTAGGTGTTACAATGCTGAATGTTGCAATACTGAAGTCTGTCTCTGGATCTAGTTCTGGCTGTTTACTCAAGCTTATATTTTTAATGAGAAGAGGAGACAAAAGCCAGTGTTCTCACAGACGGAAAGAATATGTTTTTAGATTCTGTCTTCAGTATTTCTTACGGAGAATAGTTAAGTTGAAAATTAGCACTGATTGAGACTAATAGAAAGAATGAACTAATAGGAAGAAAATGGTTGAGTAACATTTGTGAATATACAAAATTGAGGCAGTGACATGACAACTTGTGTATCTTACAGAACATTTTGATGTTTAGGTGTATCTTGAGTGTTTTCTGTGATCACCTTACATAGAAGAATTCAGATATATGGAAACATTTTAGGACTTAAAGTTTAAAACTAAGGAAGAAAAGTACTATATTATGAGTGTCACTTAAAACTGCATATTTAACCACTTCTATCTTCAACTGAAGTATCTCTGCTTTGAGTGAAATATTGCAGCTAAAGAGACCAAACTTTGGAATACTGAGTGCTGCCCTGGCAACTTTCCAGGCACCTGGAGGCTGCAACCAATTTGCATTTTGATTTACATAAACACTAATGTCTCCACCTCCTCTTTTCTGACATTTTTAAGCATTTCTCGTGCTTAACTATCACATAATTTACTTGTCTTCTATCACTTCATTCCCCTTTCTTTTATTCCTAATTTTTTATGTTCTTACAAAAATGTTAAGTATTAAACTCCTTTCTAATGCTAAAGTTTTTTCTTCACTCTTTGGTTTTTTTGTTTTTTTTTTTTTTTTGTTTTTTTTGTTTTTTTTTTTTTTTTTTGTTTTTTTTTTTTGTTGTTTTTTTTTTGTTGTTGTTGTTTTTTTTTGTTTTTTGGTTTTTTTTTGTTTTTGTTTTTTTTGTCTTCCCACCCTTCTTTTTTTTTCTAGCTTTCCAAGATCTCCATTCTCTCTCAGCCTTTGGGGTTGATCTTCTGCATGTTACTTGTTGTCCATTTTCTTATCTTTTTCATTTCCTGTGCCAGCATACACAGAGTCTTATTGCTTCTGTGATGCTATAGAGTTGTGGAGCCATGAACTTGCAGGACAGTCTGTGTTCCCTGTTGAGCTTTTCACTGATGACTGTCAAGTTTTTGCATTTCACTGTAGTATGGTGAAGTCTTACCAACTGAGAGAGTGGGCATTTGCCATATTTATGGCATTTCAGTATTCTCTGCTGCCAAGTAGAAAGGAATAGATTAGTGCATGTCTATGTAGAGAAAAAAAATATTAAAGTTAAAAGCTTTAAGTCGCATTTGTTCTATATTGTATGCTGAGAATATTTTTAATTCTCATTGTTTCTTGTCTCCTCCTGCCATTACCCCTGTAACATCCAGGCTGGAGTTATGATGTTGAAGAGAAGAAGATTCCAAAACCTAAATCCAAGTCTTATGGTGCAAACTTTTCTTGGAACAAAAGAACAAGAGTGTCTACAAAATAGGTTGGCATTGGCTGTGTGACTCTGAATAAAGTCAGCTGTGCCATATTTATAGTCCATGTATAATACATCTCTTAATCTCCTAATAAATTTGACCTTTAAACTACAGATGCATCTTGTGATGTCTATTTAAAATGTTTTTGATGTCTCCAATTGAACCTGTTACAAACTTCCCTATAAATAGAGGAGATTTGGAGTGTTCATACTTCTAAAAAATTGCTGTACTAGGAATCTGTCAAAAGAAATGTTTTAAATCAGCTGCAACTTTAGAGATTATGGTTGATCTTTGATGGTAATTCTATATCCACTATCCTGTTTAAACTTTTGAAGTTTAGTAAGTTTAATAAGCTTTACGTATACAAGTTTTTTCAAGAGAAGTGAGGGTTTTTTCTCTCTGTACATGACAATTTTGTCAGTTGAAGTACAAAAGATGGGTATAGAAGATGGATAATTCTGTATAAATGTATATGATATAACCCCCTTTCTGCTCAAACTAATGCTGTCAACATTGCAGAATCATTCATGGCTGGAATAGAAAACACAGGATTTTTGTTTCAAAAGGGGGAGGTTTAGTCCAAAAGATTGAGATTGCAGTTGTTTCTCTGTGATGTTCTTGAAAAGTGAAACTAAGCCAGTTAAACATTCACAAATGAAGTCAGAATAGTGTAGGGTGCCTCACACCGTATCAGCATATACTAATTACATAATTATAATTCTGGTTTTTTTATTGCTAGTTACATGTTTATCTGCACTGAGGTTTCCTGTTGCTTAACAGAAGATGTGGTGATAGCATCTGAACCTTAACATTGAGTATATATTCCAAGCTCAGTTTGTCTTCCATGACATCAGATTATTAATTTTTAAAAACTACAGTGTTACATTGGGAATTCTTGGTTACATATCTATGGCTGTTGCTTTATTCACTTAACAAATTACTGCTATTGACCCATGATCAGTGAAATACATTACAAACTGGGGGAGAGAACACCTTTTTCCTTATGCAGCTGAGAGTTTTATTGCTACTGTCACCAAAGATACGGTTGAGACATGCCTTTCCTCATAGGCCTAAATAACAGTGAAGGTGCTGTGCACTGAATTTTGGCAAAAAGAAGGCATAAAATTCTGTTGTGCTGCCCAGATTTTATTATATTATATATAACATTCTTGTTTCATTTTTAATCAGCTACCTTATATGCTGGCTAACATTCATTTAAAGCATTGGTTTTGACCCAGTTTCAGTGTAATCCACTAGTGGAATGAAGTCGCTATTTTCCTTTCACAGACAAGAACTGTTACTCCAATTCAGCCTCTGTTGAATTTTGAATGTTGTATAATGCAGTGGAGCCTGAAGTTCTCCAGTAATGCCCAAGTGCATTCCAAACTGGAATCTTAACAGACCAGAGTCACTGCATCTTTATGTATTCCAGTTAAGTTTAATACACTGATCTTACTAAGTAGACAGTAATAAGAAAAGCCTTTTTTTTTTTTTTTTTTTTTTTTTTTTTTGTCTTCTGTCTTTTCCAAGTAAAGAGCAGCAAGATCATAATTTAATGGTCTTCAAACTTTATCAGATTGTCAAAATGAGAAGTCCAGAGACATATAATGCAGCAGAGACACAGCTCGGTTTTTGAAATTACGTAGTCCACGGAAATGAGTGTTAGATACCTAACATTATCTTTGGACACCTAGCACATGAAATTGCTTTCTAAGTAAGAAAGTTTTTAATGTGTGGGGGTTTTTTTAGATGTGTAAGTTCATTATGATTCTGTATTATGCATGTCACCTTGAAGTCTTTAAGTTGTGTTTGAGCCCAGACCTTCTTTTCCTTTGATCATTTCCCTAGGACTTGAATTTTTTCGATCCTTTGGGACTGTTTCTTAAGGATGACCATGGTGACGGTGGAATAGAGTTGATTATTGTCACTACAGTCTTCAGACCCTAGAAGTGATACTCAGGGCAAGAGCTTGGAGAGAATCAGCGGCAGCAGGAATATATTTTATAGATTAAAAAAATCTAAAAACCCAAACTTCCTTACACTTTCAATAATTTACCAGATTATTACAACTGTAGGTGGGAACTGAAATGTTACAAGACGATCTGACCATCTTTAGTTAAGTACCTTCAGTAGTGAATGTTTTCTAGGGGAACTCCAGCTTCTATCTACTCTGCAATGTGTTGTGACAGGTAAAATTGCTCCTGAATCTCGAATGTGTCAAAACAAAAGGCACAACAGGTAAACTACCATAATTGGTCATTTATGATGAGTGAGGTTAGAAATTCGTCTTGGTAGTAGATGTAGTTGTGCTGTTTGCAACTAAGCCAGGCTTTTCATGGAAGTAATATTTGAAACCTGTACCAAAATCATTACTGGGTAAAGATAAAGTGTAAAGCTCCCAAGTCAACACAACATGTTCTTTACCCAGTGGGATTTGCTTGTACCTCACGTGTCTTTCCACCTGAGACGGCAATAACAACCAGAAGAGTCTTAAAGTTGCATGCCAGCATTGCAGAATAGTGTACCATAGATGTTACATTTACATTCCTGTATTGAGCTGCATAGAATTGAGGTGTTTACAATTTTGTCATTTCAATTGCTGTGGAAAGCCCTGTGCAAAAATGAGCTGATGTGAAGTAGTTTATGCTTGAACTTCTGTAGGTATACTGTGTGAAATACTGGAGGCAAAAGTCCACTGCTAGTCACAGTCTCTTCCCAGTTCTAGCAAATTAGTCCACAGAATCGCCAGTTTTTTGAGAAGGCTTATTATCTGTTGTTGCTGTCTCAGCCAGCTACATGTATAATGAGTTTTGAATTGTATCTGTCAAGGCTTTGTGCAAGTTCCTTCTTTTAACAAAGAAGCAGCAGCAGAATATTTTTCCTCCTATATGTACTACTTTTACTCCCATTAACTCTAAAAGGTATGTGGCATATCCTTTTTTTTTTCTTATAGTGTCTCTTGTCCACTTAAAATTTTTATACATGAGTTTTGAAAGGTTGGCCACTCCCCATATTATAATTTCTGTGTAAAACCAAGAACATTTTGATGAAATTTTAACTTACTAATAAACTGCAGTTTCTTTATTTTACCCAACATTTGTACTTCCCCCTTCTTGACACTTTTTCCCCAAGTTCCTTGCAATCAATTCTGTTCTGTTAAATGTATGCCTGTTTACATCAACTCAGTGATGAGCCACAGCAAAACAAAACCAAAACCAACCCTGTTTAGCTCTCTTCTGAATGCTCAGAATGGTCCTAATCTTTATGGCATGACAGTGGACATAAAATACTGATTCTTCATATCCATGTTCATTGTGAAGAAAGGTAGAAGTGTCCCTGTCATGAACACTTCCTGCACAGAAAATGTGAATTAACACCTTTTTGGACAAGTTGATTAGACTAAATACAAAAGTCAGACAGTAGTCTTGTGAGAGTCCTGAAAGAATTAAAATCTGAAACTGCGTAACTGTTATTTGTGATATAAGCATTTTGCTTAAAACCCTCTCATCTGAATAATGGGTGACAGATTTTCATTTTTTGGTTTAATGGGTTTTCTGTCATTCTTCCGCACGTGTCCAAGATCTCTATAAATAAATAGTGCTGTGAATGGATAAGATATAAAAACAGTGTATCAATTTGGCTATTTTAGAGGGTACTTATTTTCACATTCTTCATAGAATTCGGTGATTATGGGGACAGGGAGATTCAGCTAGTCCATTTGGATTTACCGAGGGTTTTCAAAAAGGTCTCTCACAAAGTTACATAGAAAGGCAACACCACACCTAAAGACATAGGTATCTTTAGACTGAGCAGCAGATCTGTAGTGTGGAGGAGAGGGAATTGAGGATTAGTATGAGTGGCCTCTAAAATTATAAGTAATCCAGAGAATAGTGTGGAAGTGTTCAGTTTTTTTAATAGGCAGATCAGCAAACTTGTGAGAATGCAGCTTAAAAACAAATCATTATATTTTCACACAGCAGATTTTGAAATTCATTGGCAACTTTTTGACTACCCAAACTAACTTGCAGTAGCTCGAGTTCAACACAAGAAATGCATGCAATTAAAGTTTGCATTAAATATAAAATAGTATTGTTTTAGAAAAATCCCTGAGCTAAAGGCTGCTTACAGCTTGGAAAGTGTATCCTTGGAGTATCCCTGATTTTATGTTCTTTCTTTGTCAGTCACTATCAGCCACTGCCAAAGCTGGGTTTGTTCAGGTGGAAATCCTGATCTGGCACAGAATGGCTGCTCTTTGTACTATATGCCAGTATGGCATTCCAACCTTGCATGCTATTGTGTTTTGTCAGTGTTTTCTGGAAATTAAATACATCATTTATATTGAAGAAATGATGACAAACAATTTCCACCTTGAAGCTGAAGCAGATTTATTGCTGACCATCATTATCTTCAGTGATCATCAGGATTTTTAAAACAGGTTATCATACTCAGATTCCTACTTGTGACTAAATTCCACAGATTCAAAATTATTATCAAAGACTTCAGAAATATTTTAATGAAGATAAGTGTACAGTTAACCTCCTAAAACGTTGTAGTAAAACAATGACTTGACTAGATAAATAACTAAAATTTTTCTTAATAAGTCACTAAGAAGAAGTGAAGAAAATTGTTTATTCTGGTATTGTGCCTATAAATACTGGAAGATATTTTAATTTCTCTGTTATTAGGTAGAGATGATGAGAAAATTCTTATCATGTCTATCAAGTAAAGCAGTTGTCTTTTGGCATGCCTTGGTTGTCTCTTACAGGAATATGTATGCAAAGTTGTAGTCAGTCTACTGAAATGATTTCTCTAATTGAATGCAAGCTTGTCATTGTTGCTTTCTTCCTTAACCAGCTAAATGAAGTAAAACATCAGACTGAAAAGTACTGTAAATTTAAAACCAGGACACACTGCTTATTGCAAACAGCCCTTAATAAAATCCTTGCTTATTACAGCACTTTTTTGGTCAGTTCTTGGATTCTTCACTGCTTTTGTTTACATGCAGTCCACTGTTGTTGCCAGATACGTGTTTTGTCAAAATTACAAGCTGCTTATAAACTAAATCTATTTTTTGCTTTCTTACCCTTTCCCCCACCTGACCGCTTTTATTGCTTCACATGGAATGTCTGCACAATGTTTGGGAAAATATTTTAGGGTAACACACAACTGGGAAAATGCTGCAGTTACAGTGTCCTTTACACTGCACACTATCTTATTCATTACTCTCTTGCATGGGTCATTCAGGTTTTAGCTTTCTGATGGTGCATTTTTTCTCTCTTTCTGGCAAGACAGATTTCCAGTTTATTATTATGGTACTGATAGCAAATTCCTTTACCAGTCAACACCCTAATGTATAGCCTTCAGATATATAAAGTATCCAATTACTGGAACAGACATAAAATCTCATTTATAAGAAACAAAGGATCTTCACAGAGACACTGTGAAATAAACTACTAATTTTTTTTAATTTCCACTTTCATGATTCTTAGTTTGCAACTGCTCTTTACAGTTATGCATAAAAGAGAACTTTGGAGCAAAAGGTATGTTTGCCTCAACAGAGAGTATAGAACCACAGCAGTGAGAATGCGCAGTAGATTCCACACGCTACACTTGTGAAGGTATAGTAACTATGTAATTAAAATTATTTAAACAAAATTACTTTAAATAACTAGGCTATAAAAAAGCAAAACCTGCCATTGTGAATATAATCAAAATTTTAAAAATAACGGTACATTTGAAACAACTTTGCTGCAGCCCATCACTGTAACTTGAAATAAAACTGCAAATGGCAGGGTCTTACACTATCTGTTTTAAAATGAGGTGATGTGAGAATTACCCATCTGTACACAGTAGGGATATCCACACTTACACTGGTTTCCTTTAGTAGCTGGTAGATTTTATTTACCTGGTGTAGAAATCTGAAGAGGTGAGATGCATGGAACTTTAGAAATACCTTTTTGTCTATTGCCATGGGTGTGATGTGAATGAATGCTAAAAGTGCATATCTCAGAGCCTAAACAAGTTACTGGAGGATAAAATATCTTGAGGGTTATTACATAGCAGCCATCTTCAGCATAGAATTCCCTAAAGCACAAATGTCTGAAGGCTGTCAGAATAAGCAAAGGAACATGACTTAGCAGGCATCCCTACAAAGCTAGACGGCTGTCTGCATTTGCTCCCCTTCAGAAGCAGGACCTGGACTAGACAGAGCCACCATAACCGCCTTATGTTCTTACAACCTCTTACATGCTTGTAAACAGAGATGAGTTAAACAACTGCTATCACTGTAAACACCTGAAGTTCAATCATCAATACCACTCTTCATGTCTGAGAGGTAATTAATTTCTGATGAACTAAATATCATCTGAGTGATGATGAAACTGTTGGGTTTATATCTCTGTATCTGAAGCTCCTTGCTTTGCAGAGCTTAAGACTGAATTACATACATATTTTTATTTTGCTGTATTGTCTCAAGTTCCTTCAGGTTTTTATCCTGCCTGCTTTGGAAATGATGGCCGAAGCATCCACTGCTGTTACAAAGAATTGCTAAGAAATTATTTTTAACCTTTTTTTCCCCTTCCAGACTAGTAGTTTTGTTCAGTATCAAAGTCCTGCCTATGTTTCAAGATTCCATATGCATTCTGAAGGAGGCATAGATGCTACCAGTGAGTGCAACAGAGGAGTGGAGGGAGTTACGTATACTCAGTTCTCTTGATGCGACCTCAAAAATAGCATCCTCACTTCACATCAGTGCCTATCTTTGCGTTAAGAAGCACAGGAGAGAGAAATTGCAGACTCTGTGTTTGAAATTAAACCTTTATTTTCCTGAAGAGATACAGAAGACTATGGAAGATAATACAGGAATTTCATTTCAGGAAGGACAGATGACTTACTTTACTACCTGAAATATTTTGAAAGAAGGAGCTGAGATCATTTTTAGATTCCCGCCTGCCTGCTTTCTATACAGGGGAAAGTGGGTTATGAGGAAAAGCGGGAAACAAATACAATTACCACTTCTTTTGCTGATTTTTACATGTTAGAACAGGGTAGAAAATAATAAGCACCTGGCTCTGCCACCCACCAATCACAGAGTGCACCTTAGGAAATTGTCTCAATACCAGGTTTCACTTCTTGCCTCCTTTTCCCACACTACATGATGGCTTATCTTCAAAGCATTCCCATTTCACTATCTTCAGACAATTCTGTTTTGCAGGTGGAAAGCAGCTTTTTATTTTTCCTCAACTTTGATCGTTACCATATGGTCTTTCATACGTGCTCAGGGTCTCTCTCCAGGATCATGATTAATTTTTCTCTTGCTGGACAGTTTTTCTGACCAGTTCTCTATACAAAAAAACAACTTAAACACAAAGTGATGGGGTTCTTGGAAGTATTTTGGATTCCAGACAGAAACAGTTGTATGGTGCCAGGGACATAGATCCATGGCCTGGCCTGGGGATGAATGTTATCGAGTAGGAGGTCTTATCTCAGAGGAATGTTAACCTAAGATGCAAATATCCATAATATAAAACAAATGGTGTCACAGAAACAGAAATCCATTTCTTACTGGCGCCTGTTGGGCCTTTTATTCCTTTCCATAGACATTGCATTAAAGATTCACAGTCAGTCTTTGAGTGATGTGGTTATGTGTGCTCCATCCTGGTGCTACGTTTTCTGGAGTTTGGAATTTCGGTTTTGGCCAGTAGGCTCAGCATCCCACATCTGTGCACTTAAATGACCTTCACCATCTCCTGAGGGCATAAAATGGCAGAGTGTAGCCAACTGTCTTATCTGTGATTAGAATTGCTAGTCATGTCTAGGTGCTTAACTCTTTTTATCTGTGGCATATCACTAATCTAGTAGCAGGCTAACTCAAAAAGGTTTTTTGGTTTCGTTTTGTTTTGTTTTGTTTTGTTTTTTACCTATTACAGCCCTGCTGCTGGAGTTGTCAGCAACTTAAAAAGTTCTCTGAATCTTGGCAGCTTGGAAATATTCAGAAAAAATTAAGTAGTATTGAGAAATGTTGAGTTGCTGAAATCATTGTGATTTGTGGGAAAATTCTGGCTGAAGTAAACATTAGTTTTGAAATATTTTGCAGCCTGAGCATGATTTCAGGACAAAACCATGGAACTTACATGGAAGTAGACAGTAGCAGGAAAAGTACAAGGTCTGAGAAAGTGTGGTTAAGGGTGTGCCCTGTGCTGCTGCTACATCGTAGGTGAATTCCTTGACTCTTAGGCTAAGGAATTCCTCTCTTTTTTTGCTGAGCCAACTAATATCCAGTTATCTGCACAAAATAGGACTGCTCCAAAGAAGTGACTGAAGCAAGGATTCTGGATATGATAGGATACTCATCTCGTATAGGAATGGCCCAGGCCCAAGCGTCTGACTTGGAACCAGAACTTCAGTCTGAATCTTATGTCTCCTAAGTAGCTAATGTGACTGTTACTTGCTCTAGTTTATTTCTCATGCTCTTTTTCTGTTTTTCTTTACAAGGAACTTCAAAAGCTCCAGGTTTCATTTCCAGGCAAGGTCCTCAGGGATAATATTTCCACACCCATTTCTAATTAATTTAGAGTATCGTCTTTGCCAAATCACAGACAGAATGTGCTGCCTCACAATTCTCTGCCAAATTTTGGCTTAGAATGAAAAGGAAATCCAATTTCTAATATGATCTTGCTGAACAGAATTTGAAAACTGGCTTTCAGAGCATCAACAGGAATCAGTAAAACTTGCTTCAATTTTAGAGAGTCCCTGGGCAATAATAACCCTGAGTCTGAGAATACTTAGTCATGTGACATTGGGTGCATCCATTTCTCTTGAAGCCAGATTTTACCTTTGTTATGTGCAAGAATTTCTGGACTGGCATCCTGGTTCAGAGACTAAAACATTCTAGCATATCTGGTGGTGCGATCCTGTGGCAGTATATATGTAAGGCTGTTCTCACAACCTTCACATGCAGTGATGCTGATAAAAAAACATTTGCAATCTTATGTTCATCCAAATAAGCTCTCCTGCTGTTTCCCTGAGACCTGGGTAGTCTGAGCAAGTATCAGGGTTTCTCTGTACTTAGCAGCAATTCAGCCAGGTTCTTACAGACTCCAAAAAACTGCTGTGCATGTACTGAGTTACTGAGGCCTTCGTTTCTAGCATCATAGGTGTGATGAACAAGGACTGGGTTTTGACTTGTTTTGTTTCTTAAACTATATCTTCATGTGAATATAGAATACTTTATGAGATTTTTAATTCTGCTTCTTGAAAACCAATAGAAGTCCACCTTATCTTAATCCCAGTCTCTCCGATGAAGACAGGCTGAAAGAGTTGGGACTGTTCAGTCTGGAGAAGAGAAGGCTTTGGGGAGACCATAGAGCAGCCTTTCAGAACCTAAGGAGAGTCCAAAGGAGAGGCGGTGAGGGACTTTTCAGAAGGGCATATAGTGATAGGACAAGGAGGAATGGCTTAAATCTGACAGGGAGTAGGTTTAGATTGGATATTAGGAAGAAATTAAGGGTGGTGAGGCACTGGAACAGGTTGCCTAGAGAGTTTGTAGGTGACCTATCCCTGGAGGTGTTCTGGATGGGACTTTGAGCATTCTGGTCTAATGAAAGATGTACTAGCAGGGTTGAAACCAGATGATCTTTAAGGTCCCTTCCAATCCAAACCAGTGGTTAGAACACTTTACAGTTACTTACATCTTCCTAAGACATTACTATCCTGATTGAGGTGACTGGCTTTGTTGAAAGAGTGAAAGAACAAGCCATGTTGCAAGCAGTGCTGCAGATTTTATTCCAAAAATGTGTCCATGTGGATTGCTAACTCAAATACTTTACATTAACAGATAGCAATATGAGAACCTTCTCCCTAGTCTGATAAAGATTTACTTCATAAAAGTTTCTGCAACTTCTTTTGGAAATATTCCCATCTTTGGAGTATGCTCTATTCCACCTGTTTATGTATTTATGAAATGCTGCTCCCTGCGGGACAAGTCTGGGTTGTATGCTTATTTTGATAAAGTGGCACTTTAATCTTCAGACACTAACTCCTGCCAGTGAAGCTATGTCCAAAAGTAAAATACATTATACCTTTTCTCTCTTGTTTCAATTTCCACTAATTAACTGTTCATTGTATCGTATACATATATACATTACTCTGCAATTATAAAGTTTTTTAACAAAGTTATATGCGAAGGAAATATCTGGGACTCCAATGAAGGCCATCTAATTTCTCAGGATTAAGTATTCTGACTCCAAATTTATGGTGTGTGTGCAACAGGTGAAGATTTACTGTTCAAATGGGTGTTATAAAAAAGCAGTCACAGGAGAAGCAACACTGCGGTCTGCTTTGAGTGAGTGTTTATCTATTTTACTGTTGGTACCTCGCAGATGCTAATCCTGTGATAGGAGGAGATGCTTACCATCTAGCTAAATAAAGATCGAAATGCTGCTTTAATCTAATAAGCTTATGTTCAGATGTTTCCCTGAGGGCATCCAACTGGTTTGATGTCTGCATGCTGTTAACCAGCCCTGCGTATTCCCTCTACATCCCATCCCATTCTATCCACAGCTGAGCTGTAATCAGTAACAAATAAGGATACATAGATTCTTCTTCTTTTCAGGGATGTCTGCTCAGTTCTGCTCAGTGAATAGGTATCATGTTAGCTACAGCTGAGAGGTTTATGGTGGTTTTTCAAGACAGATCCTTTCTTGAATAACAGATCTGTTCTGGTCAGTCAGTATCTTTAACAGAAATTTCATAATATATTGCAAAGTATTTTTAGCTCTGGAATTTCCTATGTTCAAGGGAAGACAGAGTATCCCATTGCTTTGTGCATGGTAGCATCAGGGTGCAGATAAACACACAGAATGAGCTGTGTTAGTAGAAGTTACTGGTCTTCCTCAAAAAAATTGCTTACTCATCATAAATCTAACGTAGAACTAGAGGTAGACTTCATACATCTGGAAGCAATAAAAGAAGTCGCCTGTAGCCTCCAAGTGTCAAGACTAAGGATAGGAGGTGGTGACTGACATCTTACAAAGCTGAGCAAGGTCCCTACTGCAGGTCGTCCAAACACTGCTTTCAGAATGGTACCAAAAAATAATGATAGGCAAGTTGTAGAGATGGTTTTTATGGCATCTGGCATAGAAGGCCATGACTCTAACAGCATGTCTTCAGCATCATTCTGCAAAGAACAAATCTTGCTATGCTGCCAACATGCGTGCATGATGGACTTAGAACGGAAACCTAGATGACGTGACTATTATATTCCTACACCCCCAGAAGCTAGAACTTAGTCTTCTAGCTGACAAACTAGTGAAGAAGAGTCTAGGAGATTTTAGTACAAGAGCATGGATTACCTACATTAAAAAAAAAAAAATTCACATCTCCACTGCAAACTGCACATTCTCAACATGTTCAGGTAAAGGACATGTGGAGCAGTTCCCTATGTTTAATGTTCCTTAGGGTATCAAACATTTTCCAATTATTCACAGTCACAGAAGTTGAACAAGTGGTGAACTTAAGTACTAAGAAACATAGGTCTTTGAGGGATCTGGAATAAATGACATATTCCACTGCTGTCTACAAAAATACCTGTTTTGACTTCAGATTCAATATAAAGGCAAAAAGCACCGAAAAACAAACCCCATTATAATGGAGGGTAGTATGTGAGAATAAAATAGGAAAAATTAAACATGCCATCATTGTCCCAACCATGGCCTTAGCAATAGGGCATTTGGGAGAAGTAACAACCCAGTGAATCCTAGAAAGTAAGCACTGCCTAAACCTATGTAGAAAGGCAGAAACCAGAAAAGACTGTTAACTCTATTAGAAAACAGACACTGAATTTGGGGACAGGAATCTCTGTGACTACAAATCTGACAATCAAGGTCCTCTTACAACAATTTAAGAGAAGTAGGTAAAGTTTTTTGCAGTATCATGAAAATACTTGTATTTTCTGCCCCAATATCCCATCACTTTCTGTGACCATTTTCTGATGCTTCAAAAGAAAGTAACCCTGTCTACCTTCATTCCCCAAAAGCCAAATTACACACTGAGGGCAAATGTAAATCTGGGCCCTGCAGGTAAACAGCTGGCAGGATTAAAGTATTTAAAATATGGTGCAAAAAAGATATATGGAAATGCAGCCTCCTTTCAAGCCTCTGTTACAGATACAAGAAGTTAACCACCCAAAGATAAAAATCACCAGTTTTAACTTTCAACAGCAATACCATTTCTATCCTGTCATCAAATCCCACTTAAAAACTTGTGAGTTGCTAGCATGAAACATTTTATTCCTTGTGGTCCTTATTTCAAACACCACTTCAGAATGGTTCATTTCTGAAATTCCATTCTTATTTCCAGACTGGTTTTATTTATAACCAATTCATATGCCTTTCCACTTATGTGAATTAACCAATATTCCCTCATGGTAGTGGCTTTCTGAATTCAAATGCCTAATCAGATTCCTTTTTAGCCTTTGATTACAAAGTAAACACACAAACTCTTTCTTTAATCTCCTCTCAAGCCAATGACGTGTCATTTGCCAAAACATTTTGGTAGCCATTGCTTTAATTCCTTTCATCTATAAATAATGCCAAATGCAAAGCCAAAATATTATCCAAAATGGGAATAGAAATTAGTTTGTTGTCGTTAGAGCTGATGATGCCTGGAAATGAAGAAATGAGTTTGCAACAAAGTGCAATAACCCCAGCCATCATTTGATAATATAAGTATGAAAGATCTCAGCCTAAGAATTCTCCTAGATGTAGAAAATGTTGTAAATTTGGCAGTGACTTGCAAGTTGGATTTTGAAGCGGGGAGTCCGGAATACCGGTGTGGTCAGATGGAAATGAACTGAAAATTTCAGATAGACCCTGGGAAAAACAAACTACTGTTCTGATTTTTATTGCAGTTTTCAAGGAAATAATTTGTAACTCATTAACAAGTTGCAATCAAACATGGAATTGATTGAGTAGTTTTTAAATGCTTTCTGATGGCCCTCAAATATTTTGGATTTAGCATTTTTATTTCCATATGTGAGGCATGTCCATGGATCTAAGCTAGAATAAATAAATACATACATAAATAGACCTTAAAACAGAAAGCCATTTAGAGCATTGAAAGCACAGAGGGTAAATCTCCTTTTTCTCTTTCTGTGTTGATTTGACAATTTTTTCAAAGAAAAGTTTATCATCGGTTGGCCTAAAAATGTTGTCACCTCTCTCTACAAACTCTATAAACTTCAAAACAACGAGAATGTCAACTGAATGTAGTCAATAAATAATAAATGGGAGTTGTTTTCTTACTAGAACAATGGTTCCCAGTGGTGGTGATTCGCCTACTAGTATTTACCTTCCATTTGCAACCCAGTTTGCCAATCTGATTATTATTTGTGTGTAGTCACAAATAAGATAGATGAAGAAGAAAAGGAAATTATTCATCAAGACTGCAAACTGCATTGTGACAGTGGCCAATGTGTATCAGGATTGCAACTGTTGAAACAAATGCTGATTTTCTAAGCTCAAATTGTTTAGGAAAGGCAATGTGTTAAAGTATTCCTTTGATAGATTTACTGTTCTGTTCCTTATTTAAGGACTGAAGAAAGATATGTTAATTATAAAAAGTGTAAACCTTCTTTGAAAGCATATTTCCTTAATCATTCAGCTAAACAACTTAACCTTTGACCTAAGAAGAACACCATAATTGAATTTGTAGGATTTAATGGAATTATTATTAACAACTCAGTTAAATTATCAAACTGCTGGTTTTCAACAGATAAGGACTTCAGCTTCCTCCATAACAGGAGAAAACAACAGTTTCTTCTAAAAGAAGACAAGTATGTAAACAAAGTAAATTTTCCTCAAATTTTCATCCAAATTCAAGCAAAGTTCAGGTTTTGTCAGATTGCCAAACAGAATGAGTTTTAGCTTGAAATTCCAAAGATCTGTGACAAAATTTATTCTTTGAACTTGTTAGTTTTCAAAAACGGATAACAGTGATATATTGGATAGGTTACTATGTAGTACATAGCTATTTTAGTTAAACAGTTGCTTTACTTTACAGCTTCACTGAACAAGTCCTTTAAATACAGTGCCATGTAGTGACTTGAAATACCTTTTTACAAAGGGAGATGCCAGATGAGATGCAAATAGGTATATATTCTAGCTTAGAGAAGGGGAGAGGAAAGTGTATGAACATTTGGACTTAATAGTCTTAAAGGTCTTTTCCAACGTAAACTATTCTGTGAAGAGCTGAGACTTGGCTGTGGCCACAAAATGATCCATTCTGTTCTGGTATTTAAGTGATTTTGGAAACTACCTATCAATCGAGTGGTTTTAGCAATATTTTTATTCTGTATGTCCATGTTTTCAAAATTGTGTCAAGAAATTAAATAGTTGCTTATTGCAGATGTAAGGTAGTAAATTCATGTTTCAAAGTTTCATGATGCTGACACTGACCACTTTGAAAAACAATGAGAAATAAATGCATTATGAAGTAAGTACGCACAGAAATATGATGGGGTTTTTTTTAAGTGGTAGCTATTTTTTGCCAGAAAATGCTGTTGTTTAGGGTGTTCCATTGAAGAGGAAATTACTGCTCCTAGCACAGGAAGAGCTGTTGGAGAGAGATTAATAATCTAAGTTGTCAGAAATAACAACCCTTGTCTATCATATGAAATAGCAGCCTACAAACAATGGAAATAAGAAGATTATAAGAATAAAATATACTGTGTTAGCTAACCAAACCTTAATGCACTGCCAAAGTTACCATTGTCATTAAGAGCAAACTGAAGGATTCCAGAAGTGAGACAAAGTTGTACAGATGAACTCACCAAAACAGGCCATGTGACTGCCTGTTCACTGTTGAATGATGAAGTTGCTGTTGTGTTTTTGTACATATCTTGAAGAGCATTTAAAACTGGTAGACTAGAAGGAGCATGTTCATCACGGTGTATCCTGTTGCTCTTACATCATCTGCCTAGAAAGCATCTGGTCTAAGCCCTCAAGACAGCACTGTCTTTCAAAACAGCTTCATGCAAGTCATGTGTGATTAAAAAGTTAATTGTTGGTACAGTAAGCCATGATAAATTCTCAGGAAGGCCCAAACCAGAAAAAAATAGAACAATACTGTAATAAGAAGCAGACCCTATGAGTGCCTTCTCCATGGCAAGGAGCAAGGCACATCTTTTCAATCCAGCATGGTAAGCCACTAAATAAAAAGTGATGTTTAACTCAGCTGAGTGCTGCCTATTCCTTGTGTTCTTTTACACTTGGTGTTTCACATTGTAGGGTGTATCTGGTGCCTTTCTCATGAGACATGGCAGAAGCTTATGGAAAGGTTGATCGATCTTAAACTAACCAGGCAAGGATCAAATCTGAATGTGTTTACTTCTTTAAGTGAAAGAATCTACATGCCAGTCAGCCTTATTGTTGTAAGGTACCTGGCACAAGATTACGAAAAGTTTTGTGCCAAAGAAAAAGGATTCCCACAAAGAGGATGAATTCATCAATGGCTGTAGGCTAAGCAAAATTCCTGTAGCAACTCAGGACAAAGGGTGCCTCTTACCTAACAGATTGTTCCCACCAGAGTTTTATAAACCTTGCTTTAATCTTTATAGTTGGAGGCTGTAACCTGATGTAGGTCTGCAAGAACTGAGGCAACCTGTAACATATTTCCATAGACTTGGGGTTTTTTGAGGCATAAATGGTTTAACCAGTTGCTGTGGATTGGTGTACCTGTGCAATAGCCATCTCAGTGGCTGTTCCAGAGCTTGCAGAGATGAACACTTTACATAAGAAAGAGTTAGTTACAAGGTAATGGACATTTTTCCACATCCCAATGTATAACAGCATATTATTCTCATCCTGATAATATTATCTGTATAATGAATAATCTATGTTATTCTTGTTTTGCACAATATGGTTCTTTAAAACCTACATTGCCTTACATACATACACACACACATGCAGACTTGCAAGTATACTGCAAAATTTTCTGGTATTAAAATCCAGTTTCTCAGAAATAATTCAAACTGTGGCTAAAAATTCTCAACAAATTCTCTTAGTCTTTGGACTCACAATATGTGAAAAACAATTAAAGCAGGCATGGTTACTTAAGAGAAAGGACAATGCTCAGAAAACAAAAAAACTGGGCAGGGAAAGGCATATTTCTTTGACATACTCTGAAATAAATGTGATATATAATTCGGGTCTATCATTTTAGCTACTCTACTACTATATTACTGCCGTGATGTAGCTGTTATGATTTCTGAATAAATCACTCATTGAAACTTTCACTGTGTGTGTAGAATAAGAATCCTATATGGATTCTTGAACATGTCTTATGTCTTCACTACAAAGGGACACAGAGAATTCCATTTTACCAAGAGAATAATGTCAGTTTACTCTTCTATTAGAAAATACATCCAGTGTGAAAATTGAAGTTTTACAGTAGCTCCTGGCTCCTGTAATGCAATATATATAGCAGTTGCTCTGAAACCCCAGTGGTTGTAGCTGTGAGTTGTCTTTATTTTATTACTTTGCACGAGCTCTCTTTTGGAACTAACTGGGAGGAGAGGAGGGGTTAGAAATGTAAACATTAAATGAAGTGGTTAAGGATACCTGTACAGAAACCTCCATTTTCTAGTTCAGACTTCAGTTTTGACTCCCAGTGTTAGATAGCTGCCAAACTCTGCTGCTCTTTGTCCATTCTGTCGTCCGCAGCTCCTGTTTGCATCCCTTTTACAGTAGAACAACAGAAAATATAACCCTTTTTGTATTGTCTAAGAAAGACAATTTTAAGACATGTAAAATATAATTAAAAAAAAAAAAAAAAAGAAAAGAAAAAAAAGGTGTTACCAGCCCACAGAGTAAAACAGTTTATGAAAAAAAATCACTTCTTTTTTTTTTTTTTTTAATCTAATAGTAGAAGAATGTTAAAGCCTAGCTGAGTATATGCTGGAGAAATTTAGAAGTCTTTTAAGTGCTTTTCTGTCTTTGAAAAAGAAAGCTTGCTTTTTTTTTTCTTTGAAACAACAGTCTTATTTGACTTTATATATGCATGTAACAAGGCCATAAGATTCATAAAGATAAAAGAAACTCTACCACTCTATTCCCCACTCCCCAAAAAGCTTCACTGTAGATCAAAATGGTCTAATATTAGCCTTCAAATTCTGAACCTGTTTGGATGTCAATCTAGATTTTTCCAGCAAAAATACACTCACTTTTCCGAGTTATTTTCTTCCCAAGCAGAGGTAAGAGCTTCTCTGGACGAGTTACTCATTATACAACCTTATGCCACATAGATGAAAAAGTATCCTAAGTTTTTTCAAACTTTAAGCATTACAGGCAAGCCTTTCAGAGAAACACAGCACCTGTATAATTTATTCCTTTTCTAGGCAGACTCATAACTTTCATTTTTCTGTTTCAGTTTGTAGAGAAAATTCAGATCCCCTTTCTTTATACTGTGTGCATGTGAAAGTCAGGAATCAAACTTCCTTTGAGCTTTCAACAAGAAATTAAATGTTCTTGGAACATGTTGCCTTAAGAATCATTGCAAGAGCATAATGATCCCCAATAGAAATAAGTATTAATGGTCTTGGCTTATTTCTAAATATTTTCTTCTGCCAAAAGTTTGCTTAAGTTTTCCTGATAATTACAAGGAAAACATTGTTGAATTTAATAAATACCTAGATTAGATGTTAAACTTACTATCATTTTCACTTATTTATCTGTAAGTTGGCCTGATCCAAGGACTGATTGCTGGCAGTTTTTTAGAACATCAATTATTTTAGTAAGACACATTAGATAATAAGTTCACTTTATCGGGAAAACACATTTCTGAATCTGTTGACCAGTGAAGGCTGATAATTGGAATTTCTTTTAGGAAAACGGTGGAAGACAGAGAATAAAGTGGTAATGTAGCTCTTTCCAAGCTATTTTTATGCTTCTGGAGAAATAGTGCAGGTTTCAACAGATAGTTTTGGTTAAAGCAATGTCTTCTTAAACACATATTGTAGCTTTAGATTGAATACTTTTTTTTTTTTAAGATATGCCTGTCTGAAATCTGCATATATGGAAAGATTAAATAAGGAGTTGAAATGGGAGGAATTGAAGAAAGTAAAATGGAGGCAGTAATGTAATGAACTATTTTTCACTATCTTTGGAATTTTTCTAGTTGGTTTTCATTATGAAACACTGAATTCTATCAAGGAAGATAAGCTTCCTGCATAGAGGAACATAATGGAACATAATGGTCTCAACAGCCCCAGGCAGTGCTACAGACTAGGAGAAGAGTGGCTGGAAAGCTGCCTGGTAGAAAAGGATCTGGGGGTGCTGGTCAACAGAAGCTGAACGTAAGCCAGCAGTGTGCTAGGTAGCCAAGAACGCCAATGGTATCCTGGTCTATATCAGCCTTAGTGTGGCCAGCAGGACCAGGGAAGTGATTGTCGCTCTGTCCTCTGCACTGGTGAGACTGTACTTTGAACACTGTGTCCAGTTTTGGGCCCTTCTCTCCAAGAAGACATTGAATAGCTGGAGCATGTCCAGAGAAAGACAACTAAGCAGGTGAAGGGTCTGGAGCACAGTCTTATGAGGAGTGACTGAGGGAGCTGGTGTGTTTTGCCTGGAGCAAAAGAGGCTCAGGGGAGTCGTTATTGCTCCCTACAACTACTTGAAAGAGCATTGTAGCCAGGTAGGGGTCAGTCTCTTCTCCCAGTTAATAGGTGATGGGTCAAGAGGAAATGGCGTCAAGCTGTGCCAGGGAAAGTTTAGATGGAAATTTAGTAAAAATTTCATCTTGGAAATGATTTTCAAGCAGTGGCAGAGTCACCATCTCTGGAGGTACTTAAAAAATGTGTAGATGTAGCACTTGGAGACATGTTTTAGTGGTGAACTTGGTCACGCATGTTAACAGTGGGACTCTTAACAGTTACGTAAAAATGATGTCAAAGGTGTGTGTATGTGTCCCCGTCTTCTGTAAGGCAGGATATTGCATGGAAATTTAGAAAGAATCTTGATTCCAAAATTAGTTATATACTGCTATCCCATAGGATTATGCAGAAGCACCACTTAAGGCTGCTAGTCAGGAAGGTCTTGTAGCCTTAATTACCATAGCCTAGCAAGCACAAACAAAATGTTCCAAACTTCGTGTCTAACTTACTCCTATAAAAGAAGATTAGGATGTGGAGAAATACAACCCAAATGACTGAAAGGAAAAGCATTGGAGCTTGGGCCTCTTGGTATATGATGAAAGGCCTGAACAGAAATGTAGATGAGAGAAGACTAGAGCAATTAACAGTACAAAAGTAGTTATGACTATAGAAAGGTGTGACATAATGTGAGTCTAGATGCCATAAGGGCTATAAACAGATCTGTTACCCTTAACTAGGAACACAGAACCAGACAGGAAAACAAAAAATAAATAGATACTGCAACAGGCAGGGGAAAAAAGAGTGAGAAAAGGACACAGGCGATGAAGGTAGAAAATGGAAAGAAAAAGAAAGGTGGGAGAACAATTTTGGTTTAGAGTGAGGAAACTGATACCAGTTTATTTTTCAGTCTGGTGTGGGGAGGCAGTTTGAAAGGTGGGGAGTATGGCAGAGACTGTGCATGGGAATAGAAACTGTAGAGAGATATTTAGGGAGACATTTTAAGGTCATTCATTTATGTATATTGGCAGTAATCCATTGTGGAGAACAGACAGCTACTGTAGTTGTAGCTGTAAGTAAAGATAAATGTCATTGAATTATAGATGAACATAATGGAAAAACTTCATGTCTAGCTATTGTGTAAAATTAGGAGTGGGACATACTGGCTGTGTGGGCTTGGTGAATGCCAGGTGTGTGGGTGAGTTGTGAGCATTGGGAAAGAGTGTCTTATTCAAGTGGTCTATTCGGCTCTTTTTTTTCCTGCTCTGTCTGCTGAGTACAAACCAAAGAATAGTAAACACTAAGTACATTAGTGACTATCTCAGCACCTCCATATGTTGTGCTGCATGTTCAACACAATGACAGAGGGGAAATGACTCACCTTTGATGTGATGATCGTTCATAAAGGCCTGTGTGATCACACCCGCTAACAACAGCACACTGCAGTGTACAACATGCTGTCCAACCCCAACCAGTCATTCATAGATTAACACTGGTTAGATATTAAAGTCTTTATCTCTTCCGAAATACAACATTTTCACTTCCTAAAATTAATTATTTTAATAGGTGAAATCTTACTTGCCAGATAATCACTCTGGAAGATTTCAGCCTTCTTCAGTCTTTAATCCTGTCAGTGCTCTTGGACTTGCAGAGCTCTTGATGTCTGCTGCTTTCACTAGAATGACAGGTCTCACTTTTGCTGTCATACTGAACGAGGGCATTTGGCTCTTGCAGCCAGCACAGAAGTGTTTTATTGCTTTGTGAAGCACGTTTTTCCTGTATGTAGTGCTGTCTGAACAAAATCATAGTGATGGTGTTTCTCCCACTATGCCTGTGCTATTACAGCTGTTACTTTCCAAGTACCATTTTTAGGCTCTTCTCACCTTTGGCTGTTTCCCCATACACACTATTCTTTGTATCACACACTATTTTTCCTTCTGCATGCATATTTGTTAATGACACAACCACTTTTCCAATAACCTCTTTTGTCATAACCATTAGATATGTAAATAGCCCATTTGCTGCAGATTGCATTGTCTCAATACAAAACTGAGTTTATAAAGGCTAGCATGCAGGCAGTATTGGACTTTATGGGAAGAATGACCTGTTGAAACAATTGGCCTACTCAGGCAGGATCAAGAGCAGAAGCAGAATGAACTACACACAGCTAGCCATTAAAGACATTTTCTGTAAAAATTATGAAGGCCTGTTGTCTACAAACATAGCCTAAGAAACCACATATATTGAAACAGATTCACCAGTGGCATTAAACAGAAACTGAAGAATGTACTTTATAATGCAGCTTTTGCATGTTTAAATAAAATACATCTGGTATAACAGTAGAGAGTAGGGAGAAACATGGAGTGACCTAGATTGCATTAGTAAAAAAAAAATTTTTAAGATTACTGTTAAAGAAAAACCTTGTAAACTAAATCTTATCACTTTTCTTTCCTTTTTGCTGGTGCAACACAGAGAATTACAAAAGGTGTTTGGGAGATAGATAGCCTTTGGGTAGATAGCTTACAGGTGAATTACTAAGAACTGTGTCTCCCCTCAAACATTCAAAATGAGATCTGGTAGACATATTCAGGGCACATCTACCAGATTAGGACACAAGAAAATTCTCCGATTCCTTGGAGATTGACCATTGCTGCCGCCTCCTCCTGGTACTCTCTCATCCTGGGGACAGTCACCTTGTGTTGCAAACTTGAAATCATTTTACTTTGCAGCCCCTGACCATTTCTGCTTGGTTTTGATTCTGCTTGAAAATGAGAAAAGGAATACTGGTATGTGATTTATGTCAGGGCACACTTCCTCCATAATGCTCACTCTCTGATTTATGGTAGAAATAAATCCACTGTCCCTATGTCTGTGATTGTCAAGTGTTCAAATATCACTTGTAGAAAAGAAATGTAAGAGATTTATTGAGTGAGAAGAATATGGAAAAGTGAACTCTACAACTGTATTACTATAGCAAAAAGGGGAAAGTGGAGGGAGAGAGGTACCACCTCAATATAGGGAAATTCCATATCTACAAGCTACAGCAAACTAGAAGACAATCCAGGGAGCTATCATTTAGATGATGCCTATGTGTTTCATATAACCTTTCCGAGACATTTGCTGTCAGACACAGTCTAGATGGATCGTTGCCTTTACATGCTGCATCTATTATTTACACTCATAGATTTAGTTTCTCAGATCAGGATTTTGCCTCCACCATAATTATCTCCCTCTCAAAACACAGGCTCCTCAATATTATCCTCAGGATGTAATCCCTAGGAACTCAAGTAAAAAGGCCTTTTTCCTTCCAGTCAGATCCATCCCCTCGTATCAGAGGAACACAGTCCCTTGGTTCATGTTGCAACATATATTGTCACTTATCCCTGACATGAACATTTCACAACCTGTGCCACTTTCTGGCCACTCAGCCACCCTCTGCTTCTATGATTCAGCTTCTGAAGGTTGCCACCAGCCTGAAGGCCTCCTCTGTGACAGCTACACAATATGTCCAACACACTATAGGAACTACCCAGGGAAGAATAAGAGATATATCTGTGCCATGGTCAAATCTTGGATCTTGCATAATGCAGCAAACTCAATTGCAGTTGGCAAAAATTTACCTCTAAATGAAGGAAAGAGTCAATGCCTCCCTGTTCTAATTTACATTATGGAAAATACAACTCACCTCCAAACCTGACCAACCTGTGAGAGAGTACTTCATTATATAGAAGACAAGCAGACCTGCTATTTTCTACCTTCTCAAATAAGCATTCTGAACAATTCCATCATAGAAGAAACCCCTGCCATATTCTTCTCCAACCACCTAAATGTCAGCCTACACCTAAAACAAAGTCCACACTGGGCTCCATCCAGCTCTGTGTGCTGCCCCATTTACAGGGGTTAACATAAGAGATGCTCCCAAACCAGAAGTACCTGGCATGGCAGGGGTTAATGGGGCGATGGGTAGGGGAGGGTAAGACTAAAGAAAATAGCCTGACACTCTTCCCAGCTTGTTTGATGGAGATGCGACCTGGCAGCATTGAAAAGCTTCAAGATTAATGGAGAAAAGGCGGAATCTGACAGCTTTTCCGCTGGTTTCACTCCTCCTGGGTGGGCCGATTGCTCTTGAATGTCACTTGCTACTTAATCTTGTGTATCTGAAACAGACTGATGTGTTTGGGGAGCCCTGCTTGCTCTGTATAGACATCAATTGGCAAGGCAGATAAAAGGAAACTGCATTGAATTACTCTCTTATGCCTTTTATAGAGAACTTTCTGACTACAAAATAATTAGTAGCCTCATCCAATGAAACCCAAGGTGATCAGGGTGTTCGTTAAACACCAAAAGTGAGGAGAAAAGTATTCCTTACTTTCTTTCAGCTGCTTCCTAGAGCTACCATCAACCTAGGACGTTTATACTCAAATGAAAACATCTGTAGCTAATATTGTCATTTAATATCACCTC
This sequence comes from Pyrocephalus nanus, assembly GCA_038380795.1. NCBI lineage: Eukaryota > Metazoa > Chordata > Aves > Passeriformes > Tyrannidae > Pyrocephalus > Pyrocephalus nanus. The sequence goes on along the minus strand of CM076263.1, from coordinate 28,112,114 downwards.
ACCGTCTGTGGGATGCTTGCACTGATTTTTTTTCTTCTGAGTGATTATTTCTCTTTGCAAGTTGAAGATTTGCTGCAGAGTTAGCAATTTATGCATTATATACTTTCCCTGCTGAGCAGAAAAAAACCCTTAAGTACTCTTTAAAGTGTAATACATCTCCCACTCAGTGAACACGATGCATTCTCCCTTGTAGTATATAAAGGAGGGCATTGGAGACTAAAACCCAAAGAGGTTTTTTTTTTGCTCCATCTGCAGTGACATAAGATGGTGATTGTCCTGCAAAAGCCATTTGATTCTTCTAATTCTGGAATTTCAAGTAAAGTTCTTCCATGTTTTTCACCCGTGTCATACCATTTACAGCAACCTAGAAATAGTAACAAATTTAAAAAGCAGCCTCCAATAGTTTGTAAAATTTACTTCATGTCCCAAGCTAATTCTTATGCTATAAATCTGAGTTTCTCCCTTTTTGTTAGCAAAACTTAATTTGGAGCTATATTAGTGGTACAGCACAGCTGACATAGCTGTTCAAGTCTACAGTCAGCACCATAAGCAAAACTCTGACAGTGTGTGAACTGAAATATAACATTTGAAATTTTTAAGCATCTGAAAATTTAGGTGTGCTTTGTTGCCACATAAATTAGCTTCTCCCTTGTAATAGGCAATTGTCTGAAATAGCTGCACTGAGCCAACTTAACACAGTCTGTATCTGTTATAAAATTCTACTTCTTTTTTTCTTTTCAAACAAAATCTCAGTTAAGTCTGAAAAGTTCTCTCTGTCACACTGCCTTTTAAGTAAGGAGTACTATGCCAGATTAAACATCAGCATCATCATTGTATTTCAACTGGCACCTAAAATACAGGTAGTAGGAGATGACTGTGTCTTCAACGATTATGTAGGTCTGTTCAGTTGCAGGGGGGAAAAAAAACTCTGTTCTATGCAGGGGTTTTTATGACATATTTCCTCAGATCTAGGAGGCCCTTTAGAGTAAGAAAATGTAATTTTACACAAATACTCATACCAAGCTTGGGGAACAGCAGCCACTTCACTTTTTTTTTTTTTTTTCATGCAACTAATTTCTATGCCCTTCATAGGAAGACAGAAGATATAAACTGACTGATAATCAGTAAAGTGAAACCATCACTATAGTCTGCTATGATATTTATTTACTATTCCCTTATTAGGGGAATCCTCAGACATCTTACTGTTTTTAAATGAGGAGCTGTTACTTTCTGATTGCTTCTGTTTCACCTGCATGGGAGTGCTAACATCCTTATCTCACTGTGAGTGTATAGTTTCTGCCAATGTTTTACAAAATAAGTTAAACAAATTTTAAAAATGTTAAGAGTTGTTTGAAAAAACCTGAAGTAGTAAAAACTTCATAAAGTCCAATTGTTAATTTTTTTTCTGTTCGGCTAATGATTATATTTTCATAAATGAAGCATAATTACATGTTTAGATTTAAAAACATATCAATATGTTTCCTTATATTGTTACCCTAAAGTTCAGATTAATTCTCCAGTTTAGGTTTGTTTCGTACGTCTCAGCATTAAACTTCTAACAAACATCATAGAAAGGTAAAAAGAGCAACCAAATGTAGTTATAATTTAAAGGAAATGGATCCCTTATGAAGTATGTGTTCAGTTTATATGGATTCAAGAATTAACAAAGAAACAGTAATGAAAAAGAAGCTATTAGAACCTTTCAGCAATATTGTGAAAAAAAAGCAGTGTGACATTCTAGAAACTAAAGGGTCTTCACATCATTTTCCTTCCCCCTCCCCAAGAGGGATGACATTTGCATTGCTAAAAAAATACACAGGACTTTAAAGACATTGGGTAAATTTTATTGAAGGCGCCTAAACAAAATTCTTTCTGCTAATGTAGGCCAGCCAGATTTATATCCTCTTTGTCAGAATAAATCTAATCTTACTATATTTGGCTTTGTTTGCTAAACTTGATATTTTTAAGAGCATCAATCAGATTCTACACACACATATAACTTCAACTGATAAGTTCATGAGATGTGACAGAAATGAAGGTGAGTGTGTGCAGAACTGATTACAGAACACAGATCTTACAAGTAAAACAATCCAAAACAAGCAAGAGTTTCTATTCTTTTTAAGGGTTAGGACTAGACAATCTCTGTTAATTATGTGCATATCTTTTCTCTGTAAAATTTATCATTTGTTAACATCATACCAAAGAAGCAGATGCAGCCAAACCTTAGGCAATTTATGCAAAATAGCTCTACAGTTTGTTGTCACATTTGGCCACAAAACGGAATTTCTTATCTAGAGATTCTTAGTGCAACATATTGCAACTATGCTTTGATTTGCAACCTAGTTCAAAGTACTTGAAATCATGGGTCACTAACACAATAGATCACTGCATTCCCTGGGAGACCCCTTTGCCATCATTGAGGTGCAGTGTTTGAGCCTACTTCCTACCATGATCCAGACACAGTATCTAATGAGGAGAGTTGATATCCAGGGAATAGCCACTGATGTGTGCAAATAGACACAGAAACACATGTGCAAAACAAGAGAAAGTTTTTTTCCTTCTGCTATTTCACATCACAATGCCATCACAAACCAAGAATGCTTAGATGAACAACACTGGTGGTAAGTTTTAAGGGCAGACAAAACATAGTCTAAACATCTGTTTAGACTTTTATACTGCTACAGAAAAACAAGAGATTTCCAAGGCTGAGTTAGACTTCACAGTGACACCGCCAAGGGCAATAGAGTTGTCTGGAATTGTATTGTCAAATGGAAAGGAGCCTCCACATACACTTCACAGCCCCTATACAGCCTCAGTCCACTGCCCAGAAGATGCATAATCTGACAATAGATGTTTACTTATTAACTGTAAAAAAACCCCAAACCTAATTTTTTCCACCCCACAATTCTATACTGAAATGCATCTGTTAAAAGTTGATTTCAAAATCATAAAGGTTGATGAATCTAGAGGTAAAATTTGTACTGCTGTAAACACCTTCTGCTATTATTCCAAGCTTGAAACTGCAGAACTGAGATGACTTTCGGGATTCAGTCCTGTCCCTCCAATTCCAATTTCCTTATGTCATAGTGAGATTAGAAGGAGATAAAGTGATTGTGGTGTAAGAACTAATTTTTTTTCCTAATATGACTAGGTAGTTATGAAGACAATGGGCCTACTCATAGCATGGTGCCTCACAAAGACAAGACAATGTTGTAGTCAATAACAATTTTTCTCAAAATTGCTTCAGTGCAAAAAAACTTTCCCTTTGCAAATTGGGGCTAAATTCCATTTTACCATTCTCTCAACATTTTTCATGGCCCCAAAGTATTCTCTTTCCTTGTGCTCCATCCCCATAAAACTTACTAATATTTATTTTACCTAAATAGTTTAAAATGTGTTAGCTGTTTTAAAGTGTTACAAAGCAAAGTGTTGTTACTTTATATATATATATATATATATATATATATATATATAAAGGTAGCATTAGAAGTCTAGAAAGAATGATACATAGCTATATATATATATATATATATAGCTAAGCTATATATAGCTAATACATAGATAATATATATATATATATATATATATTAGCTAAGCTAAGCCAACACATGGCATCACATAGACGTAGGGGGACAGCAGGGTCTCAGACAGGACCCGAAGCTGAGGAAATCCCAAGTGGTGTCCTCTAGAATTCATGTTTCCTGTGTAAGAGAAGGCAAACACTGTAAGGGAACCAGGGACGAAGGGAAAGTTTTTGGCACATTTGACCCTTGTTCAGCAGGAGAGAAGGTGACACTAATGTGACATCTCATGTCTTCCAAGCAAGGGATTGACAGATCTTGCAGGAGATCCAGCTGCTTGCTGGAGTGTGGCAGTCCCACAGAAGGTCTGGGGGGAAAGAATTGCTGTGGCCCATTGGTGTAATTGCTAAAATGGAGGATAGGCAAGTGTAAGCCTGTCAGAGAAAAGAGTGAAAACTTGGGAAGAGTCAGGAGAAGGCTCAAGCAGAAAGGTTGTGCATCATCAAGCAGCCCTTAAGTTTTTGCAACACAAGCCAAAATATCACTTGTTTCCATATATGCAAGAGAGCTCTAACACAATTACCAGGTTTCCACATGCAAACATCTATGTAGATATTTTAAAAAAATAAAGACACCAAATATAATTGTCCTAAGATACAATATTTTGTGTCAAGATTTGGGCAAGGAGGTAAAATGACCAGGACTTGGCAAAACTTGATTTTTCACAAAACCATCCCCCTGTCTGGTAACTCCCAAAGGTGGGATTTTTTCTATCATGCTTTCAAAGGGCCCCAGCCTATACTCCAGGTCTCCCATAGTGTTGTCTTGGAAACCTAACTTAAACTTCCTTTCTCATGAGTGAAGCAGGGCTCTTGCAGCCAGTTTCAGGAGCCCTTGTCCAGGTCCCATAGCTTCTCTGCTCTTTTCAAGGCCCAGCATGTGATCCAATATGCTTGGATCTCTGCTCCCTGGCTGCAGGCTGCACTCAGATGGTTGCTTTCCAACCCCCTGCTGCCTGACTCCACAGAGGAGTGGAGGGAGCATGCCTTGTAATTCAATTACCTCCTCCCTGTGGGGAAAGGAGAGGAGGCAAGAGGCAAGTCAGAGGACAGAAAACAAAAGGTTGAGCAACTGCCTGCAGCAAAATAGGGAATTCCACGAGGGAATGCTGAATTTGGTGGCACCCTGATGAAATGCCAAATTATGTAGCCATTGCCTTGCTGAGCACAGGGGCCCTGAGCCTGGGGAACAAGATTAAGACAAATTGGATCAATTAATACAAGTTAGAGGCATTGTTTCAGATTCTTATTGGAGTCAAACACATGACAGTGCAATGGATTATACCATATGTTTTTAAGTTCTTTCAAACTGAAGGGGTTGTTTGTTTGTTTTCCCCTCTGAACAAAATTTTAAATCCCATTACTATGAAATACATGAAGCTATTTTAACAAATCGTTGCTGCACATAAACTATTGCCAGTCTTTTAATGGATTATTGATGATACAGTGTAATACATTTAATTAGTCTGGCCATTTTACTGAAACTGACAGTGAATCATATTTTGTTTAATTATAAATCCTTAGCTTATTAATCTCCTTTTCTTCCCCACTCTCATTCTGCATCTATATTTTATATATATAACATATACATATTTACTAGATCCATGTATCTTTTTCACATTAGATTAATATTACTGAAAGATCAGTACATGGTCCAGCCAGAGCCAGCTGCAATGCTTCTCATTCTGGTTCAAAAATCACACACACTGCAGAGCTGACGCAGTGAAAACTCACAGTGCTGGGTCCAGTTTTCTGGAGTGTTATCATGTTAATGCTGTAACATTACACAGGCTTTGTGCTCCATGAAGTATAATCCCTTCTGCAGTGTGGAGCCAGCAGGAATTTCAGATTCTGTGGTGTGAGCAGTGTGACAGAAATGTTCTGATGCACATCAAATTATGTGAAAGAGTCGGGGATGATCCCGTTCTTACTTCAGAGATTACTAAGACAAAGTGCTGCAACCTCAGGGTTCTAAGATATTCTGTGAAAAGTCTGTCTTATCCAGTGGGAAAAGAGCTTTCCACTGCTCGAGAATACCTTTCCCAAAGTAGGAGTCAGTGTCATGTCAGAGGCTGGATTTCAACATCAGGTTTTATAATGAAGCTTTTTTTCAGTACTGTGAAAGCATGTGATCTGCAGCCCTACCTGAAGGGAGAAGAAGGGCAGCATAAAGTGTATGAGTCTTATGCTTAATATCTGATATTCAACACATCTGGAAGGATCAGTTCCCCAATTTCACTTATAAAACTTGGTCAAAAAATCCTTAATCTAAGGCAGGGGGAAGCCCATTGCTCAACACTTTGCTAGTAGTTCTGTAATGTAATGAAAGGTATTGATTATTCTTTTCTCAATCCCTAAGTAATCCAAAATCTATCTACGTGATGAAGTGCCTCTCCTGCTTTATCTCACTGCACAGTTTTCACAATCAGCTTTATTCACTTTTCTTCATGGTTCATGGTGTTTTATCTTCTAGGAGCAGAAGTAAGGCAGTTCTGGGATCCCCACTGATGAGACTGTTTCTTCTGGTAATCTGCCAAAGCCTGTGCTTATCCAGCTTCAGAAGACAGTGAAAATCATGGTTGTTTATATCAGCCTTTAATTAAATCTTGCAGCAACGTCTAGAATTTATTATTTTAAGGTAGTTGCCTAAGTTAGAGTCCTACGTTTGTCTCTTCTCATTACTATTCAATATCCTAAAGGTGTTGTGAGAAGACACTATTCTTGCTCTCCTACCTTTCCATCTTCCCCCTCTGATGCTTATGTTTTGTCCATCCCAGCTTCCACTGTTTCAGCAGCCCCACAATGACTTTTTGGTTCCTAACTAGAGAAAATTTGATATTCCCAGAACATATGATTACAGCCAAGTTCTAAGTGCCTGGAAAGGTGGTCTGTAATGGCTTTGCTGGCAAATGCATAACTTTAATTGGTAAGGGCAAGATATTAAAGCCCCATTACATTTACCTATTTTCTGTCTCAAGTACTTGGAGTAATGTCAAGTCTTGCAAAACAGAATTTCTTTTCTTTTCCCTTTTTCCAAGTTTCCAGCAGAGCCTGGAAGGGCAGCTGCCTCTGCCTTGGTGTATTTCAAGCACAGTGCCTACTCAGCTGGCTGTTCAGCAATTTTCTGGGCAAAGGCACACAGGAGCAGCAGCATGGCACAGAAAGCATTGATGATAAAATAAGAGGCAGAGGCAGAGGAGGTCTGTCCACTTGTCTCCTGTTTTCTCACTGATATACTTCCTCTGCTCTTATCTTTCCTCTGCTGTCTTTTTCCCCTTCCTCCTCACCATTCTCATCTGCTCTTTTCCACATCCTCTACCCCCACCTGCATCCTCTATGTCTTCTGCCCACATCTCTCAGAGTTACCAAATGTGGGGAGCAGCAAATACACTGATTTCATATGCAGTCCCTCATGCCAAGCATGTGGTGCCAAAGCAAATGTCTGGTTAAAATGCTGGGCTGGCTTTGGACTGGTGAGTGCTACATAATGGGTTAAGAACTGCTGGATTTGACTGGGGCTTGTCAGCAGCACCCAGGACACCTCTACCCTCCCCGGTTCACTATGCCTCCCCTCTTTACTACCTATGTCACACAGAGAGGGCAGGTTCTTACATTCCAGTTTGTGGACAGAGAGAGCTGCCAGCTTCTCCTCCCATGGTCTGGGCTTTTAGAGGGCGCCTTAGATAAATTGTTTGATAAAAAGCTGTTTTGTTCAGATATTTTTGCAGTGTTTTTCTGATTTCTTTTCCTGCCTAGTAGAATAGAAAAGGTGATCAGAAGAGAAAATAATTTTACATACATTCTTCACTCCTTTTGTTAGGTTTACTCAGTGTTTCAGACCACTTTTATTATCAAGATTATTACTGATAATAGATGAAATATCTGATGATCACAGCAGAGTTTCTAGGGTTTTTGATTCTACAAAACATGTCTCAATTTCCCACTACAGGACTATTTCACAGGCTGATCAGAAATCAGGGTCTGCTCTTCAGACTGTTTTTTCCTGATTTGCCTGGTATTCAGACAAATGAAATTAATGAATTTAAGTCTGACACACTGATTTATTTTCAGGATCAAGGTCTCACTTTGTAATATTGTTTGAGGAGACTGTGATTCCTCCTTAGTTTTGTTTGCTGACTTCTAGACAGAGGTCATATAAAAATATTCACAATATATAAAAAGATGTTTTTCTTCAACCCATTATTCTTAATTACACTCATCCTTGAACCATCCCTTTTCTCCTCAATATTTACAACAGTCTGATGTTTGTGCATTGTTATCATCCCTCCTAACAGTCTCATAGCTGAGCTCCACATGACTGACTCCCCCAGTTTTGCAGCAGGAGGAGTGGTGGAGATTGCAATTGTTGTGTATCCACTGGCAGCCTGACAGAAGAAACAATCCCCACACAAGGCTCTGCTATCAGCTGGCTCCTTGCGCTACCTGGCAGCAAACCATCCATCTCTGAGAGGCTGCTCAGCGTAACAAACTTTGCCGTGGCAGCCCCAAATGGTCCCGGGCCAGCTTCCTCTGCTCCTGACTTCCCTCCTGGTCTCCGTTCAGCAGTTGTACAGCTAACTAATTTTACGAGTGTCTTGCACTGATTGTACACATGCAATTGCACACTGGGTTGGGTCAGGGAACTCATCTGGCTGAAAAGCAATGTGGAAAAAGGACACTGGTGCAAAGGTGGGGGAGAAAAGCAAAGTATTCAGCAATGTAAACCGGAGGAATATGTGCTGGCCAGAGGGGCTCAGCCTTTGCTAAAAGTCGCCTGGTGGCTGGCTGCCCTCCTTCCTTCTACAAGAAACCCAGTGCCAGCCCATGTGGATGGGGCAGAATTCCCCATCCATTTACTGACTTTTAAAGTGGAAGGAAAATGGCACCTCCACAATAGAGTATGTAATAAGTCTTTAATTTCATAATAGATGTAGCTCAGGTAAACACTGCTTACACTGCAGGGGCAGTTCTTTGAGAGGGACTCCCCAGAGAGGTCACACAGCTCTTTTTCCATGAAGTGACTGTTCAGTGTAGATCTCGGTCTATAGAAAACATCTATCTACTTATTTAGAGAGGGGATATTTAGGCATTTCAATTCAGTTATATCAGGACAGCCCTAGCAATAGTGCTACTGGCCTGGATGTTCCTACCAAAAAAATTGGACAAAACACTGCTCTCTATGTCTCACTAGGAGATGGACTTTCTTCAAACAGTGATTGAGATCTGTCTCAGTTTTGCCAGAATGGGCCTGTTGTGGCTAAGGAAAGAGGCCAGGTCCCCAAAAGTCCCCATTTGCCCAGTTTGTAGAACAACTACTAAAACCCATTACTTTAAATTCTAATGGTTCAAAGTGAGCATATATTGAGCCCATTAATAATACAAGGATTTCCAAGAAAAACATGGAGAAAAGCATCAGGGAAAAAAAAAAAAAAAACACAACAAAATAAAACCTCCTAAAGAATCTAATCATGATAGGGTGAGAAAAGAATGTGGCTGTGAATTGATGGATGATGTGCAGATATTTTTTGTTAGAGACTTATGAAACAAGTAGAAAGTCCAGATGTTTCAGAGACACTAAATAGTTCAATATTTCTGAAAAGAGTGTTGTCATGGTAGAAAGTTAACACTGAGATGCCCAAATAGGTTATACCTTTCACTTGTCCTTATTAGTTGGTCTAGCTGAGGTTTTCTTCTATAAAGAGAAGCATTTTGAGCTTCATCCAAGCAACTATTTTCAGTTTATTTTAACTTAACACTTCAGGCTGACACTTGTAAAAAAATTGAATCCTAGTGTAGGACCTAAGTGCTGCTCCACATGACCAAGGGAGCAGTGCAAACAGCATGATTGTTGGCTGGTGTACTCTTCAGTCCAGTGTTATCTGTAATGTAGAAATCCAGAGACTGGACATTTCAATGAAAGGCATTGAAATTGCTCTATACTCACACATTTTTAACTCAAAAGGTCACTTCCTGTCCCCCTTCCAGTTCTTTATAGATTTGCAACTAGTCAATTCAGCTTGAAAATAGACAATATTCTGCACTTTTACAATACCCATCTTCTATTTTCCATTGTCATTAGCTGTGTTGCTCTTTCTGTTGTTACATATCTTCAGCCTTGAAGACGCTCTAGGTCACTCTGCCAGCTCATATTAGTGAGTTGCTTAAAAGACAAACTCAACCCCTCCTGCCCCCAGCTTTGATTTGTGATGTGCTTTGCTAATGCTTAAATCAAATAATAGCTCCTCAATACTTTGACAACACCTAGGTCAGCCACAGCTTTGCAATAGATTTGCCTTGACATTTTATTTTGGTGGATTTTCAGAGATCAAATCTTGCTTCCAGGCTTTGGTCCAGTCAACCCAGTGGCTTCCCTAGTAGCAGCACACCTGGCAGAGTCTCCTGTAGTCTGCAGAAAGTTTTCTTCATCACTGCTAGGGTTTGGCTGCTGGTTCACTGTTCCTCTCAGCAGGCTCTTTCTCTTTGGTGCCAAGATTTTCATCTGCAAATCTGGGCTGTCCTTCCATGAGCTCCACAGGGATGGAGGAACAACTCTGACTTCCAGAAAGTAGTGTCCTTCACAGATGTTCATAGGGATCTTTTGTAAACTTCCCACCAATGAATGTTGGTTATCTTTTTTTATTCTTGACCTGATAGGTATTGAGTATTTTCACTTTTTGTCCTTTTTGTTAAGTAAGTTTTTCCAACCCAACAATCCTTACAAATTTTCATACATGCATTAGTGAACGCACTTGCAATGGCTTGTAAGATGCATAAATACTCCTACCCTAAAAAAAAAAAAAAAAAAAAAAAAAAAAAAAAAAAAAAAAGTTAGCTATTCTCATTTCAGCACCCACCTCTAGAGGCTGTTTCCCTGGTTTACATATTCTCTACCCTCATTCACATCCCAAAGAATCACAATTCCTTAAGGTAAAGATATTGTATACAGCAATATCTTTAATGGCTGCCTTTCTCCAAAGAATTTTAAGTCATTTATGAACATATATGAACACAAAGCAACATACTTTCACACTGTCTGAGGTAGATGGCATTTTTTTTTGTTTCTTTTCCTCTCTACAAGGAAAATAAGCTCAGAAATAGAATTTAATTTAAATTCTAAGTTTTATACCTATTTTACAAAATCTATTAATATTTCCTGATGGCAATTCTGAATAAACTTATATGATAAATAATATTTTCCTAAGAGCAGAGGTGTGGAATATGGATATATATAGGTATGTGTACATAAAGACACTCACGTCTCTTTCTTTATATACGAAAAATATAATTCCTCAGCACCTGAGAGCATCCAGAGCATTAGTAATATTGAAAGCAGAACAAAGGACATGTAAGTTCGAAGTGTGACCAGCATACGCAAAATGTAATCATTACTGAGACCACTAAAAATTGCATGACCAGCAATGATTTATTAGTAGTAAAGAATCCAGGGAAATACTCCCATCTAAATTATTCTTTCTCTGGCTCTAAGCATTCAATACATTCCCAGCTCAAGCCAGAGAATTTAGTTGCTCCTCTTCTCTTTATTTGTCTGTGGTTTACATTACCATTCACTAAATATTCTTGGACATGACATTACTTTTCTTGAGCTGAAGAGTTGAAAAATTCTGTGACTCCTCCTTTGATCCTCCTCCATTTCAGGAATTTCATAATTAAGTAAGAACCTTGCACTTACATAATGAATTGGGCCTTTTTCTGGTATTATGTAATGGCTATATACTTTCCAAATAAGAAGGGCAGAGTAACACAAATCATCTAAAACTCACTAGGTTTAAAACCTTGAAATGTAACATTTTCACATTTACACAAAAGAATTTCAGCACAATTTCTCCCTTTCTTTTAGAAAATACATGAAAATATAATGGATAATTTGCCACTGAGACAGCTTAACAGTAGATCTGAAAAAAATCTTAAAAAATAAATTTCTTGATTTTTTCTGAAAAACCAACTATGAACTGTTTCCATGAAAAACTTACATGCTTTATGAAAGTTTCTTTCTGCAGTAATTACTGCAATTTTCAGGAAAACAGAGGAGGAAGTATTTGTCATCAAGTGCCAAAAAGAAAAGTTATTTGGGTCTTAAAGGAGCCAGACCAAAAAGTATTTCGCTACCTAAGCTATGATCAATTTAATGAGCCATTGGTGTCAGATTTGGTCAAAATTAAGTTTTTCTTGGCTGTGAATTTGCTGAAGATGTTACCAAATACACTGGGGGTTGGGGAATCTGCTAATTGCAACTTTGAGAAGAAGAGGGGGCAGATTCATCTTTCAGAGAATCGATACACTCAGGTAACTACTGGCGTTTCATGGTGGCCTCCGTGGAGTTCCTGCTAATTGTCAGAAAGAGGTGTGCCCCACTATCGCTCTAACACCAGTTAAGGAAAAGAAACAGCACACAAAGAGAAATTTTCAAAACTCAGTAAATCTGTGTTTCACTGCTAAAGACAAAGAAGAAACAGATTCCACTGTGTGCTGGATCTAGAGAAGGGCTTTTTGCTACCTCCTTTGCAAGGGGGGAGGAAGAAGCAGAAAATATCTGCCAGACAATGGATAAGATGGGCCACAACAGACAAAGATATATCAACTGAGCCAAAAACATCATTAATTGGTACGCTGGTGTTGGCTTTGTAGCCATGAAACTGGTGCTTGACTCTTACACTTCCTTTTGCTAAGATGCTAGACAAGTTCATCTTTTGAAAATTAGCACATGTGACTAAATACACAATGATAAAAGCACTTATATTATTTCCATAAATTCCCCTGACAGCCATTTGAATGCAAATTGAGTAGAAAGAAACCTTGTTTAAATGAATTAACAAGGAAAGGCAGCACAGAGATGTGGGGGAAGAAACGGGACTGAATACAGACATAGGAGATACAACCTCTTAAAAATACAGTTGGTTCATATTCAATATAATTGAAGGAGGCATTTTATGTACCATTATTTTGGGTCAGAGGCCTCTTCAGTTCATTTATCCAGCTTGAGTGCACTGATACATTCAAGATAGTGAAATGTATTTCATTTATTTCAATACTGCAAACCAGGGACTGCCTGTTACATGTTTGCTCTCTTTCCTTTTGTCTCCAAGAACAAAAGAAACCAATATCTTAATTGAAAAGATAATAGCACAAAATCAAAATACTACAGCACAAAAATTGTACCACATTTAGAATCTGCAGCAAACATACCTCGTTTTGTTGAGGCTCTGTGATTGTGCTTGCTTGTGTGCAAGCTGTAGAAGACAGATGACTGTTATAAAATGTACAATCCAGCTGCAATTAAGCAGTCAAGCAGTTTATTTTATCTTGAAAACTGTGAAGGAAGGTGAAAGTTTATAAAACTTCAGATTGTGGCAGATTATGTAGGTTGGGTTTCTCTGAGAAAGGGATGCACTGCTCTATGCAGACTGTGGTTCCCAGTTCTGCTATTCTACATTGAGGCTGCGTCACCGGTGCTGACACCAGGGTCTGAAGACAAAGAACAAGGGAAGAGGGTAGGGCAGAAATAAACTTTTCCTCATAAACTCACTACCAAAGAAAGCAGATGGAGTCTGTAGGCTCACCTGGGTACTATTCATCCCAAAGCATTTTACTGAAAAGCATTAGGACAGCAAAAATAAGATGGACGGGAATTAATCTTGTATGAAGTAGTACTGACAAAACAACTCCGGAGGGAAACTGGAAAGAATAGAGGCATATACTCTCACCACATCTACCTAAAACATGCATCTGCTGCAACACATCTGTATGCAGTCCTTTCAGATCATGAAGAGCAGTAGGTAGATACAGACCTACTGGAGAAACAGGTATGGGTTGCAAGAAGTGGTGCTAGTGACTCACTGCATGGTATTAACAGTGTTCAATTGCTATTCAGCTCTGGTGAGTCAGGGATAACTGTACAGATGGATATATCATATTCAGAAAAGATGTAATATTACAACACATGTAATTTACAAGTACATTTTCATTTGAAAATAAGTTACTTAATTGTAAAAAACTTACTTTTAAGAAAAATTTTAAAAATTTCCCTATTTTTTTCACTAAAACTGTAAATGAATTTAACATAGTTCAAAATATTTGAGGCTGAAATAGCCTCATGCACCCATTCGGTTTAAATGGAATCAGTTTGAACTTTCCCTGAAAATTAGAAACTAATTGATTAGAATTAAAGAAACAAATAAAACATTTAAATAACAAGATAAACTATCCATAAATCCAATAATGAAGGTTTGAAATATGTAATAGCACAAATTTTAAACTGTAAACAGATATCCTTTCTTCATGGTTGACTGGGTTTCACTTCATATTGTTTAGAAGATATATGAGAATGTCTAGCTACAGTTGAAAGAAATGAACTATATCAACAGATCCTTTCTTGTACAGAACACATCAAAAAGATAAAGTCAAAATCTATGAACTGCTTAGAAAAAAGTCTCTTTAAAATTAGTCTTTCATGAAAACGAGCCTTAAATCCTCTTCATAATATAACCCAAAATGTAAGTATGCAATTCCTGTACCAGGTAAAATTACATTGTTCTACACATTGCCTACATAAAACTGTAGTACTGAGATGCAAAACATAGCTTTTATGCCACAGGACTCTGACAAAATGAAAAACCAAGCCATTCTGGTACACAGCCCTGTCTCCCCTGCAACAGCTGCAGAAGAGAGTCATAACTGTTTGCAAGGTACAACAGGACTGCTTGCTGCTTGAGATTAATGAAATCAAGCCCCAGACAAATTTTGTTGGGTTACCAAAGTGAAAGTGCCTTGGGAAGCTTAACATGAAAGGATTGCAAACTTGCTTTGCTGGTCGAATCTGTGGGAGGCCTTAGTTACATACGGAAAGCACTGTAGTGAGATCCTGTGTTTGAGCACTAGCTATGCTTCAGAGTCCAGATGATCTTCAGGTCAAAATCATTTCACATTTTATCTCCCTCATTGCAAAATGGAAGAAAAAAAGTCCTCACTTTTTAAAGAATGGAGCGAGGCTTAATGCTGTAGGCTTGTAAAGCCATTTGAGTAACAAAGGGACAGAGCCATAGGAGAATAATAATGCTAAAACAGGATGTTCCAACAACACAAAACTATGGTACTGATTAAATATTGATGTGAGAAGAATTGGTAGAAATAGACTGGTAGAAATACATTGTTATATCAGACATTATTGTAATTATATCAAACAAAACATCTTCCCTAGGGAGCTAACAGCTAGTACTGCCCAGATAGACTTTCAAAGGCACTCCATGAAACCTAGATAAAAATGGGGAAATATTGACACAAGTTCTTCTCTTTTAGCTGTTGTTCTGTCTGGATTGCAAGATAGCTTAGCTACAGACCATGCAGCCATCCTGTCTGAAAATATGCGTGCTTCAAACTGTTACATACACCTGTAAACAACTGTTCATGTGATGATGGTCTGAATGTCAGCAGCATTGTGGGTTTTGGCTTTTATCCAAAAGACAGTGGAGACTCTGTAGAAGGCTCCAGATGTAACTGGCATCCTTGAAAGACAACACTATATCCGTAATATTCTCAACACTAAGGTGTATGTCAAATTCTAAAAACTGCCCTTTTTCCCAGCAAGAATTCAATTGCTTGAGAGGAGAGAGACCCTGAGATAAATAGACAATTAGGAAAACATTTCCCAGAATGCTTTTGAGATGTCTGGCAATGGTCTGAGCAGAGCTACTGGAACTGTGCCATGTTTTTGAGGGAGCTAAGTTGTGACATTAGGCAGCCTTTGTGCTGGCTGAGCTGTGCCACAGACACCACCCTCTATGGAGATGTCTGCAACCAAGTCACTTATCAAGGCATTCCCAGGCTTCATGGTTACTAGGGCTGTATGAGAAGGAGCCCCAGCTCTTTGGATGCTGGAGCCTTTTCTAGGATCCTGAAGATAAAGAAATGAAGTAGAAAATGAGTGAAAGTTTAGTGGGTTTCTATGATTCTAGCTCAATAGGTAAGAGGAGAACCAATGTTCTGAACTAGTCAGTTTCTGGATAGGCATCAGACTTACCTACTCAGAGAACTGCACGATGGCCTTCAGACAGGAAAAAAAAAAAAAGTCAACCTGCCTGCCCTGGGAAAAGGAGAGCAGAATGACCTGGCCAGTCAGGGAAGTTTACTTCTTCTACCTGACCTCAAGACCCACATTCAGGATACCATGACCATGGATTAGGGGGTTGTTTTGAAGATGATAGATGAAGACACTTAAGCCTATGTTTCTGAAATACATTTGCCCTAAGTGAAGGATGGTGATACCCATCATCCCCTCTAATCAGTTTATATGGATTTGCCAAATTCACCCTACACACACTGTGGAAAGGCTCTTGCTCCAAATACATTTGTTCTGTCTTTTCATTCATTGTCATTCATTACTGACATTCATTCCATGCTGTGTAAATGCTGCAGGTATGAAGAGATTTCACAGATGAGAGAAAAATGTATAATCCCAACAGTTTGTGAGACCTTCAGCACCACAGGTCTGAAAAACAAGAGCTGTAACTCCCCATAAGAGGAGTCATGCTTTCGCGTGAAGTTGGGCCAGTTATGCCCTGATTTTGACATTCAGGATAACTGCAGGAGGACAGGGAATTTTACTGAGAATGAAAACCAGACCATGTGCTGTTTGGAAAGGTGTGTTACAAAAGCAGACAGAGAAATGAGGATAGATGACAAAGTTTTGAAATAAAGTCAATTATAGGTAAGTATATATGGCACTAAAGTAATTCTGGTAACAGAATCACACATTTACATCCTCTGAAACATCAGTGTAATATTTTTTATTGTTTTTCAACACAAGATTTTTTCTGAGTGCATTTTGAGCACACACATTGATCTTCCATATAGAGTTCTTTAATGAAGTTACTTTGGTAATATTTTTCTCTCTGAATTTCCTACATCTTTTATTTCAAGAAACTGAATCTGATATACTGTGGCCTTAAAACCACCACAGACTAGAGACATGCAGAACACTGAGACACTGCTCAGTAGAAGCAATTCATTTTGACAGGTGAAGAAAAACCTGAGGAATTCTGATGGAGAAATAAATACTGAAACATTTTATGTGTTCCAGCTATAATGCTCCATAAATGATTACATAAGAGATATTTTATAAAATGCATATAGAAAATATTTTTCCTTTGTTCTGTAACCACAGATAGGATTAAACTTTCCTCATAGGAAACTTTAAAACAGGGAAAAAATTGACAACATTTACCTTCCATATGGAGGTCTACATATCTCAGTACAGTGGTGGGATCCAACATGCTTATCTTCACTTCCACTTGACTCTACATCTGTCTAGGTACCCAGGAGAGCAATGCATCTGGAAAGGTTGAATAGACCAAGGGAGTTTACATGCATTTGCAATGTTTTTGAGAAAAACTTACTGGAGTGAGGTCAACATGTCTTTTTTATTTTGTTCTTTAAATAAAAAACATTGTGTGTTTCAAACATCCTGACACCTAGGGTTTGTTTTGGGTTTTTGTCCCACTACGAATGCAGAAACGTATCTGAAAGTGTTTGTATTTGAAAATCTTGTATGGAAGTAGAATGCTTGAGAGGGCATAATATGAGAATTAGTACTGAGCAACAGATGTAGATAAAGAGAAAAACAGGGTTCTGATGGGACAGATTACCACTGAAAATGCTTTCTGAAAAAATTCATACAGTTGCAGTCCAAAAATTAGCATCTTTGCTATTATGGTAGTGATCTAGGGTATCCTGTCACAGGATGCATGGGAATGGTTCAAAGCTATACCAAGGGAGGTTTAGACTGGACATTAGGAAGCATTTGTTTACTGAGAAGGTGGTCAAACTCTGCAACAGGCTTCTTAGAGAGGTGGTCAGTGACCCTAGCCGGTCAGTGGAGAGATTAGTACAGTGGTCCAAATCCTCAAATAATAAGGTAGATGGACTAAATAATTGTTGTAGGCCCTTATAACTGAACTACAGTATTCTATTCCGTCTATGAAAAAATCATCAGGGCTAAATTAGCTATGACCAAAGCAAGTAATTTTTTTTAAAATACTGATATTAAAAGAAAATAAAAAAAAAAAAGAAAAATATTTCTGCATTCTTAAAAGATCACATATTATATGGAAAAATGTATTCACAAACTTTGCTGAATTTCAGAAGTCTAAGCTGTGTTCTTTATTATTAGGTTGCAAAGCCATGGAGTAGTCAGAAGTATAGGTTTGACCATTTTTTTAAAAAAAGTAATCAAAAATATGAAATAGAGAAATTTACTTACTTGCACTGTGACTAAGACTAGTTGGTAATGTCCTCCAAATCTTAATCCCTCTGGTTTAAGAACTGGGAGAACTGGATAGATCTCTCTAAATCAATGAGTCCACCAGGACTTCTAAAGCAGGATGTTCTACCCGCCATGAGGTTTCTCTTCATTGCCTGGAAAAGGAGAGTTAGCTTTCTTGACTCATTATCTTTTCAGTTGTTTTCTCACATTTAAATACCACAATGCAAAAAACCCACAAAAAACTAAAAGGAAATTATTTCTTCTGTGGCTACAGAGGAAAATATCTAAGTAAAAAGCTGGTAATCCTGCACTTGAATGCCCAGATAGTAACTTCTGTATGAGTGATTTAACTTCAACTATGGAAATAAATGAATATTTCTGGATCAATCTTGAACCATGACTGAAAAGCAGAACAGCTGACATGATTAAAGCAGCAGTAACAGCCATGACTCTGGTAGCTCATGCTCTAACCAGTTACTCTTTTTTCAGTAGAGACAGGTCTGACACTGAAACACAGAGAAACTCTTCAAAATAGTTAAGGAGATGATTCAACATCATCTTCATGTTCTGATTTAGGATATTTGCTACACTTGTTATTGCTGTAGACTTTTAAAAATTAATATGAACCTTCACACAGACAAAAATTGATATAAACCATTCACTGGTTTAATTTTAATGATGAATGCCTTCATAGGTCTTGATATCCATGTACATGTTAAGTCAGGAAAGCATCTTGGTAATTGCCCCATAATATAGCTGAAAATGCTGACCCATGAAGATACAACTTACAGTCATTCTCCCACTTATAAAACAAATGTAAACACAATTTTTTTATTCTAAAAAAGAGAAACAGGTCTGCTTCTTTTTCCACATCTGCAGGAACTCAAAGAATCTTATTCAGCGTCAAAAGACATTACTAAAGTACAACAGCATTCTTCCTTATTTAAACAGCATGTTCCAGGGCTGTTTCAATGAGGACAGCCCACTATAACAAAGGTTCATTTGCAAGTAATGTATATTTCAGATACACTTTTCAGCTACTAGTAATATTAGAAAATTAATTTGCACATCAATTACTCAATACCAAGCTTTTGGGGCTGAAACTAATTCAAACCTAACCAGGAGAGGGACAGGAACTGGCGTTTCCTCCACACCGCTGATCCTTTTTTTAGCAGTTACTCGGGGTATAAAACTCAGTCTCAGGGGAAAAAAAATTGCTCTGTTTCCTAGTATTTTACCGCAC
Source organism: Pyrocephalus nanus (assembly GCA_038380795.1). Lineage (NCBI taxonomy): Eukaryota > Metazoa > Chordata > Aves > Passeriformes > Tyrannidae > Pyrocephalus > Pyrocephalus nanus. The sequence goes on along the minus strand of CM076263.1, from coordinate 28,093,016 downwards.
TTTCATGAGTAAGAACCCCTACCCCTGTCATTAGACACACAAGGGGAACCTTGAGTAAAGAAACACAACCACAGTGGAAACTGAAGCAATGGCTTTTCATGTCCAAAAGCCAACTATACTATCACTTTGGATGGGCTTGGAAACCTTCTGTCTACCTTGCCTTCCTCTTCTGAACTACAAACACCCACATGGGTGACCTGACACGCTTCCCAGGAAGCAATGGGAGGTGCAGTCCCACAGCACTACTCACTATCCCGGTTGACTGGGGCCAGGGAAGCCCACCACACTCAGAGGCAGGTGCTCCTGCAGCCAAGGCAGGCATCCTAACTGGCAGCACGGGGCAGGAAAGCTGCCTTACATGGGAGTATGTCTCAGAGAAGAGGGGCGGGGGCTGAGCAGTGCCACAGAAAAGGTCTTGCCAGTGGGAGGAGAGGCCTTTCACATGCCTACCTGCCGCAGCCCGGTGAAAGGAGAGGCGACAACAGCACGAGGGGTTCTTGCTCTGTCCTAGGTGTTTATTAACGCAGGGATATGTGAGGGTACAGAGTGAAGGGCACTGTCCCCAACTGAGGGGAGAGCTAACCCTTATATAGGGTTCGAGGTGGAAGGATCTGGAAACTGGGAGGAGCATGGGACTAAACAACCAATGGGGATTCAGCAACATGCATAACTTAACTAGGAGCCAATAACATGGAAGGAGGGAAATGGCAGGACCGCTCACACTGTGGCAAATCTTGGCCAATGAGGGAGAGGGAAACCTTGACCAATCAGGGAGGAGAAAATTCACGAGGGGACTAACATGTTCATATATGTCCAAATATAATATAACAAATATAACTGGGGTACAAACATTAAAAAGCATGCATTAACAGTAAACATTATAAACATTAGTCAAACAGTTACAGAACATTCTATTCATTTATGAATCAGGCTTAAACTGCCTGCAAATGTCCGTGTCATTAGGTAAGAATCCTTTTAGTATTTTTCATATATCACGCGCCATTTCTTGTATTCCTCTTGCTTCTTTTGTTTGTCCTCCGCATCTCCCCCTTTTTTTGTTTTTAGACGAGTATATCTTGCTATGGCTCCAATTGTAGTCAGGCATTTCCAGTGACATAACAACTGGATTCACTCAAGAGAAACAGTATCTCTTGACAATAGCAACAGACAAGTGGAGAAGGGGTTAGCAACATTGTTGGTGGCTAAGCACACTGTATCAGTGTTTGCTTCTTTCCCAAAAGTAACCCAAAGATTACTTCCCTGGCCCATTGCCCAAGTAGGGATGCTGGCTGGAGAAGTGTGGACAACAGAGTTTGCAATTATGAGGATTACAAAGAAGATGATGAAGCTTGTTCCTGGAGTGGTGGCATCAGTGTGCCTGAATCTGCAGGATCTCTGTAGATCTCTCTTTCACTCTCCGCGATGATATCCATTGTGTGCCACTAGCTTTCTCAAGGCAAGCCTGAGTGGATGTTATTAAATAGGTTTTTTGTGGTGAAACATCTGTAGATGGAAAAACCCCTAATAGTTGATCCTTTTCCATAAGGGTGGTGATAGGTGAATAAGGATAGAGATAAACCCAATCAGAAACAATATCAGAAGCGGTAGAGGGATGTTTTGACTCTTGTGAGGAATTTAACTCAGTGAAAATCTTCTCCATACAAAAGGGGAATTTGTTGTCCTCGTGCCCCCCTGGGCGCTCGGATGTCTTTTTCCCGAACCACTGTTGGAGTTAAAGTTGTCCTGTGACTTAAAGGAGAGTCTACGTTTTAATGTAGATGGTTTTGGTGGTAATGGATTGCCTTGCAGATCGGTGACTGATTTGCAATCCTTTGTCCAGTGGCGGCTTTTGCCGCACCTCTGGCAAGGAGTTTTAGGCAATGCAGGGGTGGTTTTTTCATTCAGCTGCGGACATTGCTTCATTAGGTGACCCTTTTGACCACAATGGTAGCACTTGTTAGGACCTGAAAGGGCTGCTGCTAAGAGCTTGGCCTTACGGGTGTTGGAATTAACATTTTTGCATGCTTCAGTCATTTCTAAGAGGGTTGGATCCTTAAGGTATTTCAGTGCGTGCTAACACTCTTGATTAGAATTTTCAAGAATCAGTTTCTGAAACGGTATGTCTTGCGACTCCTTTTGATCAACTTGTTTTACAATCACTTCTTTTAGTCTTGTAATAAAATCAATAAACGGTTCATCCTGACCTTGCCTTATCATAATAAAAGATGGAGCAGAAGCGGATGCATCTGCTACTTTCTTTATAGCCTGCAATGCCAGGTCTCTGGAAGTATTCAAGTATTTTACTTTAATTCCAATCTGTTGTTGTTTTGTGGCAAAAGGACCATCACCATACATGGTAATAATTAGATGATTAATGGGACCTTTCTCATTAGGCATTTTCTCATTACCATGTTTTGTAATTAAACTTTTCCATTCACTCTCAAAGATAAAATTTTGAACTGTAGTTAATAACCCTTTTGTAATTACCCAAATGTCATATGGAATAAGCATGTAAGCCTGAAATAAGGATTCAAAAAGGTCTATGGTAAATGGAGCTCCCAGCTCATAGTCTACAATTGCTTTTTTAATATCTTTTAGAATCGGGTACGATATTGGAACCCATTCCGGTAAACGATTAGGGTTGTCAAAGAAAATAGGGAAGGCCTTAAGGAATTCTGTGTCCCCAGCCTGTATGGCCTGGGCCTTACAGGCCTTCCACACATAGTCATGCGAGGTTACACCCAGAGGGTAGGCCTCAGGCTGATCATGGGGGCCACCACTTTTGCGGATGTTGTCGGCGGACGTTCCCACGACATGACTCTTGACGTTATCTCCCTTCCTGTCCCTGTGACCGTAGGGAGGTGCTGATGTAATTGAGGAGGTGGAGCTTGCCAATAAAGGCTTATGGGCTCCAGGGGTGGGACCTTTCCCTAAGGCAACTTTCGCGTGCTTTCGAATTTTCGCGCACCTCACAACGGCTCCGCCTCCCTCCCTCAGACAGGCCCCATTTTGTGACACAGAATGCGATCTCTTTAGAATAGATTTTCCCCCGCCATTTTGATTTCTAGCAGAGTCCCGGTAACGATGAGGTGAAGTTGTAAAAGGGCTAGAGTTCCTTGTCGTCATTTGGCTCTGTAGAGCCATCAAAACTAGCCGCCATGCTAAAAGCGCCTCAGCAGCTCCAGGAACGCCACGTTCTTGTTCCATCCAAATGTAAAACCCAATATCGTCCCAGTCTTCCAGATTAAAGACATCTGGGACAGGCTCACATTTATCATCCAGCCACAGTGCTAATGATTTTAAAGCCTTTTTATCAAGCGGGTGCCTTTCCCTTTGTTGTGACATTAAGTCTTTGAGGTGGCGATAAATAAACTTCTGTCGTGTGGACAGGCAAGAACCCATGATGGTAAAAGTCCACAAAATGTGAAACAGAACTAAGAGGTGTGGAGTCGGGGAAGGACGGGTAGGACTGCTTCAGCTGCTCACCTGCTCTGCGCCGCAGAGAAAGGTACGAGAGGGACTGCCAGTGCGCTGACCCGTTGCCCGCCATCCAGCTGAGGGTGACTGCCGGGGAGGCCACCTCCAACGCCTGTGCCTCCGGTATCCCAGAAGGGCACTCTGGAGTTTCCTCAATATGAGGAACCTACTACAGAGTCCCATGTCTGGGTACCATCTGCCGCAGCCCGGTGAAAGGAGAGGCGACAACAGCACGAGGGGTTCTTGCTCTGTCCTAGGTGTTTATTAACGCAGGGATATGTGAGGGTACAGAGTGAAGGGCACTGTCCCCAACTGAGGGGAGAGCTAACCCTTATATAGGGTTCGGGGTGGAAGGATCTGGAAATTGGGAGGAGCATGGGACTAAACAACCAATGGGGATTCAGCAACATGCATAACTTAACTAGGAGCCAATAACATGGAAGGAGGGAAATGGCAGGACCGCTCACACTGTGGCAAATCTTGGCCAATGAGGGAGAGGGAAACCTTGACCAATCAGGGAGGAGAAAATTCACGAGGGGACTAACATGTTCATATATGTCCAAATATAATATAACAAATATAACTGGGGTACAAACATTAAAAAGCATGCATTAACAGTAAACATTATAAACATTAGTCAAACGACTACAGAACATTCTATTCATTTATGAATCAGGCTTAAACTGCCTGCAAATGTCCGTGTCATTAGGTAAGAGTCCTTTTAGTATTTTTCATATATCGTGCTCCATTTCTTGCATTCCTCTTGCTTCTTTTGTTTGTCCTCCACACCTACCATCCAGGTACCGCATGGCCTTTGATCTGCTCGGGCTGACAGTGTGACAAACTGTCCTTCATTCAAATGAATCCACCAGACAGTTGAGAGACATTCCTCACAGGGTCACCAGCAACAGGTTGTGAAGGAGGGCAGCTCTGGCCATGGTCCTGCATAACATCTCCTCACAGCTTCACCACCTGCTCCGATTTTCCCCCACATCAGGCTCAATTTGTATGCAAATCCTCCCTCATTTATTCTTGCTCCCTTCAGAAAGGACAAATTTAGTATAATAACTGTAATTGCTTTATTAACATGAAGAAAACGACACCTTTATGGGACCAACAATCAAAGACTGAAACTGTAATACAGCCTGACAGGTGTGGAGGCATGCCACCAGCACTCATTTTCCCATTTCAGTGTTTCTTTCGTCGCCTTGAAAAGAGCTTGTCTCAGTAAGCCAGACATGGCTGGCTTGTGGATCTAAACTCCATACCATTCCTGACAAGTCAGGTGGGCCATTGGCAAGCAGTGGTCTCTGCTGAAATAGGGACTGCTAGTCCCTTTTCTGGCAGAAGCTGTGAGTTGGCATGACCTGGTCAGGTAGAGCCACTATAAAGGCCTACTCAAACTGGCACCTCCCTTCAGCTCCATGGCAAACATATTAAGACTATATTATGGTCTACAGGTCATACATTAGGCAGATGGCCAATCAGATGCTTCCCATCAGAGAGATGGAAACCTCAGCTATTCGGAATGGTGGTTCACAACTAACTGGGCTAAGCTTCCAGCTGAATCAGACACCATGTATTTTTGGCAACTTTTTCTGGTTTAATTCTGACATTAGCAAATGGGAACTAGTATTCAGCATCAGCCAGCTGGAAGTTGTCAGCAGTCAGCTGTCAAGGACATACTTGATCGTGGCTTTTAGATATACTCAAACCCATTGACTAACAATTACATTTTCTAGTTAGTATTTGCAAAGTAACCTGAAATTTTGATCATGAAAAATAGTCTCAGAACTATTTCTCCTGCGATAGCCCCTGATTTGCTAAAAGAAAAATGCATCATCCAAGATTAGTTATTGCATGAACCAGAGTTCCCATCCAAAATAATCAGATATGGAAACACAAAAGATGGTGAGAAAATGGGCTTGATGCATACTCTGATGGAGAAGGAACACAATATTGTGTCTCATCTGGAGTCAGCTGGGAACAAACTGATCCTTGAGTGCCAGGAGAATTCCAGACCTGCCGCAACAACCACTCATAGGGCCTGACGCAGGAGAAAGATTTGAAAACAGGTGTGAACATCAAGGGGGCTTTTAAATGTTATATGCAGGAAGAAACTGAAAGGATCAAATCAGTAACTGAAAACATTGACTAGTAGTCCTTAGGCCTTAATCAGGTTAGATGTGAAATGGTTCTCACAGTGCTTGAGAACATGCTAATCAGCAGTGTCCAGGTAGTTTAAAAGACCAAACTTGAAAAAAAAAAGTTTCTATTTAATTTGTTTTGAACTAAACTTAAAAGCAAAACTGCCTCTCACAAGCAGACAGAATGAGACTCACCATCCCACAGCAGTTTTATGAAAGATTTCTCCTCAGCACTGAGAATGTCAAAACCAAGATATTTCTTCTCTACAAACACTGCCTGCATTTTCTTTACTGTCTATGTCACCGATATATCTACATATGAAACCACCACGTAATATTTGACCTTAATATTAAAATTCTTCAGAGATCAAAAGTGAGTGTTAAAAATAGGCAAGATATTTATATAGCCCATAATAGGAGAGTTCTGTATTACTGGCACCTCTCATTGGAGACAGGCTTGAACCGAAACCTTGGGTCCACAGATCATGCCAAGAAAAGAAAACAAATAAACAAAAAGCTGAAGTTCTATCTCAGAGGATTACCAGGAATGCTCCCGCTTCTGTTAAAGACTTTGATGTGTTTGGTACTCTTCCTTCTACGGGGGGGGGGGGGGGGGGGAGAAAACAAACCATCAAAAAAAAAAAAAAAAAACCCAAACACCAAAAACTCCCCCAAAGAACTCCCAAACCAAAACCAAACAAAAATAAATAAAAAAATAAAATCTTAAAAAAAACCCCACCAAAAACTAAACCTAAACCACACACACACCCAAAACAAAAAAAACAAACCTTCTTTAAGCTGAGATTGAGCACTAAAGTCAGCAACATGAATGAAATGAGAGGACCCCAAAGAACAAAATCTCAGCAACATACTGCTATCTTTGGGTAAACATTTGTTTGCAATATCTTTTTAAAATAATACTGTCAACGTCAGTGATTGACGATTTCACCCCATTTATCACTGACAACTAGAATTATTTTTTCAGCTGTGGATCATGTTAATTGTGGAAGCTAATAGGAAGGAATGTGAGGTAAATGGTCTCAATACCTTTAGTATATGTGATGACTTTACCAGACTTGCAGTACTGTATTTACTGTAACCAAAAGGTCATGCTCTATACCTTAAAGGCAAAAGTGAATTTTTCTGCATCAGTTAAACTCCTGCATATTTTTAAACAAGGCAATTAGCATTTTTTAAAATCAACCTTGGTTTCAAACACTTGAAGGAAGTCTTTCAGTTTTAACTGACACATGTTTGTAAACCAGAAAGGATTGGCAAACAAAGCAATTTAGTAAAAATGGACTAAGGCTGTCATAAGTCATATGAGTTCTAATGAGTGCTATTTTTTTTTCTCTGCAGCAAGATAAATATTGGGGCAATTATGAGATTGCATTTTTCATTCCACTGTAAAATAAAAAAAGCAATTTCCCAGATACTGCAGTTAATTGGTATTAATTTTAAATGGTGCAATCCCATTCATATTTTGAATCTCTAGGTCTTACATACTTGGGAATGCTATAATAAAATAATTCTAACAGTTTTGCAGATAGATATTTGTTTTCATAAGCATTAAAATAGACAATTTTGACACTGGCAGAAACAGGGTCTCTGAAAGATACAATAATACTGCAATTTGGGTGTATAAGCATCTCTGAGGCAATGCTGGGATATATCCTTTCAAATAAATACGGTGACACAGGACAAAAAATGCTATTTGAGCATTTCTAACCAAACACAGAACAGATTTATTTCCATAGAAGACATTTTTGGAGTGCCAACCTAATTGCACGGCAGGAATTACTGCTTTAATGGGACTGTGTCATAGTTGATAGGCCCAAAATATAACCTACTATAAAATTAAACTTTTTCAAAATGTTCTTCTGATTCTGAAAAATCTATCAACCTTCCAAACTGAAGACTGTCACACTGTTAAACTACCAAATATTTTGCTGTGTGATTGGCCATTAAACTCGTTTTAGTTTTGCAATATTCATATGCAAGTTATGATTTCCTCTCTCCTGCACACCATTCTTTGGGACTATGAATTTTAAAAGTACCAGACTTTTTGTTTGGGAATTCCATGATTTAGCATTTCAGTTAGCAGTGATTTACAACAAAGTTATAATATAAGGCTCCTGTACTCCAATGCTCAATGTCTCCTTAGAAAGAGGCCAGCTCTTCATACATGGAAGTTGCCAAACAACAAATGGGGTTTTGTCCTCTTTTACTTATTACATGCAAATACTTTTCCGTGCACACTGAAATGCAATAAATTATAGTTACATGGCATCCTAATAAAACTGAACAACAGCATTTTACTATTGTGAGGTGGCAGGTAAAAAAAAAAAAAAAAGACACACTGTGATGGCTGGTTTTATTTGTTGTCAGTTTTAGGTACAATTCATGCCTCTTCTTAGTATGTAGGCAGGTTCTCAAACACCTATATTGTTTTTTTCACGTGTGAGGAAATGTTTCTGTGCTTAGAAATTAACTATAAAATAGCTTTTCATTACAAATATGGTGTTTGTTTACTAAAACCAGGCTGGAGAAGAGCAGACTAAGGGGAGACCTCATCACAGTCTACAGCTTCCTCATAAAGGGAAGTGGAGGGGCAGGGACCACTCTTTTCTCTCTGGTGACCGGACCCATGGAAATGGCTTGAAGCTGTGTCAGGGGAGGCTTAGAACCTAATAAAGGGTTCTTTACACAGAGGGTGGTTGGGCACGGTAACAGGCTCCACAGGGAAGTGGTCACAGCACCAAGCCTGACAGAATTCAAGCATTTAGACAATGCTCTCAGGCCCATGGTGTATTACTGGGGCTGTTCTGTACAGGGCCAGGACTTTGATTATCCATGCGAGTCCCTCCCAACCCAGGATATTCTGTGATTCAGGTTATTTTCAAGCAATGAGTGTCTCTTCTCCCATAATCATCCCAAACCAGCACTGGACCTTTTGCTAAATACTTCAGTTGGATTTACTGTAAACCTGACAACCAGACGATTACAATACTTCTGTTCTCCCCCAATTTATTGTCACAAGTAACTGGAGCTACATAATCTACTGTTAGAACCAATATTGACATTTGAATATCTGCCTTTCCTAGAGAAATTCAGTGATTAAAAAACTAAGGCATATTTAAGACATAAATAGAAGTGCTGAACATGCTTGATGCACAAACCTACCATCATAAACAAGGCTGCCCTGAAAATATCCCATCAAAACCCACCGGAATACCACATATTACATTTTCCTATGAAATCTGGTGAATGAACAATCAATATACACAGCATACTTTGGCCTCTCTAAATGTATCTGTGATGAAACCTAGAATACATTTTAAGCAGCTAGCATTAAGCATGAATGTTTCAGAACTATTTAAATTAGATGGGATCTTCAGTCCAATTCACACAATGAAATGAGTCAGTTCACTCATGAAGGCTGAGGACTGAGAAAGGTAATGATCTTTTTGTTTCTTCACCTAACAGAATTCAGTAACAGCCCTACGTGATTTGAGGGGTCCTTTTCAACTGCAGACCCTGAAAACAGTTTGGTTTTTTTTCACATAGGATATGGGACTCTCTCTTATCCTTGTGTTAACCTGGGCTCTGGATGACTAACCTACAGCTGACACAAACAGATGTTTTTATTTGTTTAAACTATTAGGTCAAAGGCTAATGAGCTAATGAAAATTCTTTTAGGAGCTATCAAACGAGGCATGATTAGCTGGTTTTCAATTCTGATTTATATGAAGCAAAAGAATTAAAAACAATTATCGGTTTAAAAATCTTTAATTTCATTCCTAGTCTTGGTTATAAGGCAGATTAAAAAATAGTAAAATGGAAAAGACATACCTCAGTAGCTGAATTAGCAACTCCAGTCTGGCTCAGCAGTGCTATACTTTCATCAGCTGTTACGACTTGCATTGTCAGAGCATCTTCCACTCAAATAGTGTTTGAGAGGATAACACTGAGTTGTTTCAGCAATCTTTTATTTTTCCCAGAGTATATTCCTTTGTTTAACTTCTGTAGCTTTTGTTTAGTATAAGTGCTTTTCCATGTCATTTATTTAAAAATAATTTCTAGTCATATAAACATATCTTTCAATTTAATGTTATAGAAGAATTGTATAAAGATTATTCCAATCTCTGTTTCACCAATAAACCTGCAATACCATTTATATATATTTCCAGAGTATTGAAATCCTGCTTTCCAAAAAATCAGTCAATTTTTGAAAGTTTCTATTTTGTATGTATGTGTGTGTAAATGTGTAACTACATATGATGTAGTAATGATTTATACAGGAATATTTGTTTACATGGATGGGTAAATAATTTATCTTGACCATTCCAAATCAAGGTAATATGCCATACTCCCAAGTTAGCTACTTTCTCAAGAAATCAAAGCTTATCAACTCAATTCTACACAGCGTTTATTTTTTCTTCCTTTTTTTTTTTTTTTTTTTTTTTTTTTGGATAGTGATTATGTATAAATCACAAACAGTACAAGTTCCCCATGTCAGCAGTTGACCACTTGATAGGGTCAACTTCATGTATAGACACCGTATTTTTAGTATAAAGTCAAGATAATATGGCAATTAACTAATACTTTTTGACTACAGAAAAGATACAAACTTTTGTAATATAAATTAATTGCCATTAAAAAAAGGCAACTGTATTAAGTAATACGGTACAAAAATCTGCAACTTCTATAAATATAATGAAATGCAAGAAGTTAAATGAAATAATACATCACAGATTTTTGTACAGCGCATTTGAATAGGCAAGCTAAGATACATGTGGAGCATTATACAGCAAGAAAGAATATCAAAACCCACTAAGATTTAACTTTTTATCCATACAAATGCTAGAAGTACAAGTACAGGACACGACATGGAAGCAGTAAGATTACCAGCTCAGAGAGGGTAGACAAAGAAGTCTTACTGATGAGTTGTAAAGCATTAGGCAGCAGACAGAAGGTTGTCAAAACCAGCTGTTGTTGGATACTGATTGATAATGTTTTCACTCTGACGGCTGAGACACTGCAGACAGCCACAGGTCTGAGAAGCCCAGTGTGGGCACACACACACACACACACATACACACACAAAGTAATTTAACAGATGGTTAAAGAACATTAAAGCACAATATCTTTTTAAAAAAGAAAATGTTCACTCCTTAATGAACTTGCTAGTAAAGTAGAGCCTAGTGCCCAAGTTTATTCCACCTAAAAGATGAAAACATTTGAAAAGATTAAAAAAAACAAACCAAAACAAACCAACAAAAACTGAAGCAATTGAGATTGGTTGACAGAATGAAAACTGCACGGTGCTTACATATTCTACCAAGCCAGAGCATTCAACAACACTATAGACAAGGAAGTATGACATGAGCTGCTATAAACATTTTTATCCCCTCATAAAAAGGTGAAGTTTTTTATAGACATTAAAAAGGTACGCATCTATAAAGTACATCTACAACACAAACCCACAGAAGTACTACATTCAAAGTAAAGTTAAGTGTTGGTTTTAGCCTTCAGCTGTTATGAGGTATTGTTTCAATCTGTGGTGAGGAATGATTGCTGTATTAGTAAGAAAAAGCATACTCAAAATAATTCGGTAAATCAAAATCACTGCTTCTGTGCAGTTGACATTTGCCTAAGTGGCCAGTGGCATATGCCAGAACCATATTCTCATCAGTGTATTGGGCCTTTTTCATGTTAGTCATGTAGCACCTTCTAACAGTGCATATCTGGGAGATCATGACCAAAATGTAACTTGGAAACACTAAAGTTTTAGGACCAGACTGATGGTCTTTCTACTAATGGTAGAAATAACTGAAGTTTCAAGAATGCAATACAGTTGGGCTTATTTTCATTTCCTGTAACTTTTGGTCCATAACTAAGGGAAAGAAGGGGAAAAACATTTAAAAAAATGTTATGTCTTCTAACTAAAAGGCCAATAAAAAAAGAAATAAAAGCTCTGAATCCCCCATTTTGCCTCCCCAGACTGCCTGCCTTCTCTGGGAAGTAATTTTCCCATACCTCCTTACCACTTACTTGTCATTGTCTCTAAACAGGACAGAAATTTGGGGACCTTGTGGAAATCTGAGGACTCTGTAGCTTCTAATCTCACGTCAGCTAAGAGAAAGTTTGGAACTGTAAATTAGATCCAGTTGCTCTTTAAATCCAGGGAAAGGAACCTCCTTAACCCATACAAGAGAAACTGATAGGCAGATGGGTCCCGACTAGAGTGTGCAGAGAGAACTGAACCAAAGCAGGGCTACTCTGTGCTTCAAAATGAACAATTCCAGTTCTTGGTTATTTCCAAGAGTATCAGGAGTGAGACGATTGACCTGGTAGGAAAGAGAATAAAAAAACAAAGCAAGAAGACACCCTTCAGGCTTTCTGCCTATTCTATCTCAAAATGAAACAAGGAGTTTATCAGTTTTCCCAGCTTCTTTCTGATAATAGGAACCAAGTTAAAACAGTGGGAGCAATGCAGGAAATCCAGGGAAATTGAAAAGTAAACAAAAATACCTATTAAAACATTTTGTTTAACAAAGAGTATAATTGCAAGTAATAGAGAAATGGCTTTTATGAGCCTTTAAAAGCTGATCTTTGCTATTTTCTTATCCCCAAATAAACTAATGAGAAACTACAATAAACATTAAACAAAAAATAAATGCTCAGAGTGGAAAGACAGGCTGCTTAAAGGCCTGAAAAATGGCTTTATAAGTTTCAGAACACAAGCAGAATCAATGAGAAACTAATGACACATCACTACAGTTTGTGTTTGCAGACACTCATGCACAAAGGTAGCTGAAAGTGCAAGGCACAACATTCAAGGTGTGTACCAGTCCATCAACTGATCTCCACCTCCCCTGTTGTCACTGACTCAGTGGTGAACTGGTGGCCTGGCACATTTCTTTAATGGAAAAATTGGGTAATAAAGTTTTAAAAAATCAACACAAGGCAGTGAAGATACTTCAGATCTGGGGAAAACGTGGAAAGAGGAAATGTGGACTGTGCTACTCGAACCAAATGGGCTTTTTCTAAATGTATTACAAATGTTGTTTTCCAATAAATACTTTTTTGTCTTCTAAGTAACACTTAGCTCAGAGGAAGCCTGAAAGAATAAGACATAATCCCCTTGAAAAGACAAGCACAAACACTGGAAGACCCTTAATTATGGTATAGATGCCTTGGCAATGTTAAAATAAAAGTATTAGTCTAGGAATGAGTGATAAAGGAAGCAGTCCTTATTTCAAACCACTCATGCTTCTAACTAGTAATAAAGACTCCACAGATGAACTAACAGACATTTACCTTGCTTTTTTTATGGAAAACTACTTTCAATGCGAATTATTCCTTTATCCAATTTTTGTATATTTCTAAAAAAAATCTTTTTACTTAGATCACCTGTTTATGTCACCTACTTTCCCCAAATACTGTTATCTGTGCACATCTGTTTATTAAATCACTTTTCAGGAAACTGTTCTGCCTTTGGCAAGGTTATGCAGTGATGTTAAAAGAGGACTCAAGTAACTTGTCAACTGTGTTTTCACTTAGTAAAACCTCAGGAATAACCTTTGCGTTAACAGGAAACTGCTCGCCTTTTAGGTATCCTAAGTTATCAGTGGCTGTGCTTTTCCATACTGTGAGGTCAGTAAACAAGCTAATACAAATTAAACCCACAAATCCTTTAGACAGTAGTTACTTTTTAAAATCCAAGGTAACACATGGAATTCTTCCTTTACAGACTAGGTTATTTTTGTGCGCGTAGAATTCCCTATCAAGGATGATTGCAAAGCAAGAAAGCAACATGCAGTGTGAAGAAATAGTGGTAAACAAAGAGGAACTTCCTACTTCAGTAGTGCAGACAACTTTAACAGAAATAGTTGTGTACCTGACTCACAGAACATTTATTTTAACAAAAGGACACTCTGCATTAACTCTGTATGAACAACATATCACAGCTCAGTCTTGAGACCACACCATAATTAAGCTGTGTGCAGAATGAGTGAGTACAGTGATGTCTGGAGAACCACTCCTTTCTCTTGGGTTTCACATTCTTGAAGGTTCGAAGTCTCTCTCTTCCAGCAAGTTTATTAGAAGGGAGAAGCTGTCTTTTACTGCCTCCATATCATCCAAGGAACAGGGTTTAAGAATCCAACGTTTTCCACGTGCAAGCGGCTCAAGTTCAAAATATTTTTTTATCTATTGAGGAAAAAAAAAAAGAGACCAGTGTATTAATATTGTAATGAAAACTCTCTCACATAAAAAATAACAAATCGAACAAGCCCCCCCCCCCAACACACAAAAAGATCAGGATATTAATTTTTAGAATCTTACCCACATCTGCTCTTATAATACAGGTTATGTGACATGACCTGAAAGTGTTTTCTTTAGGGATGAGTGAACTGCTTGGAAGCTACCATTTTACCCATACATTTAACAGCATGGGAGGTCTGAGAAAGAATTTAAGTGTCTTAAGGCAAAGAGCAAAAGCATGTGAAACATTTGCTCAAAAACATATCCAAACTAGCAAAAGTAACTAAGAAATTTTAGCTAATGTTTGTACTTTAATGTTAACTCTGAATGTTTCATTATACTCTTACTGGGAAACACTTAAGATGCAGAATTTCTCACCAGACTACCCAAACTTCACAAATCACCCATCAAAAAGGTACAAATTCTAAACATTCCAGCCAAATGTGAGTTATAGTACAGCATCTCTTAGTGACCTAGAGAACCCTACAAAAATAAATATAAAAATTAAAAAAAAAATTAAAAATTCTTCCAAAATTGGTTAGTCTTTCTAAAATTAAACATAGAAGACTAGCCCACTAATGTTAGTAGGATAGTAATAAATATTATACGTGAAACAGGATGCAGTTTTTTGGAAAGACCAATGACTAGTAACATTTGTTGCACCAATTTTCAAGGCAGAAACACACACCCACAGAAAGGCTGAGAAAGGAATGATTTTAGTTTAGTAATATATACCAATCACTTTTCAAAATACCAAGTAAAATATCAAAACATGGCTTTTGTATTTCTTAGGAGAAGACAGTAGTCTGCAGATTATACTGATCCACAGTGTACTGTTCTCATCAAAATTTTAGCTTTTGCAAGTAATTAATCCAAAAGTCTACTCACATTTGACTTGTCCAAATAGACATTTAGTTTTTACATCCAAAACCATATCCATCAGTGCCTACTCCTGTTTGCACACTCTTGTTCATTGTAATTATTCCCAAATACTCTTAATTTTCTTTTATCACAGACTGTGCCACAAATATGCAGCAAAATAAGAGGAGCAGTTACTCATAACATAGTAGCCAGAAGAGGCCCTAGACAGGCCACACTGTGTAAGGCTCCATGTGCAGTAGGAATAAAAAAGAGAAAAGAAAGAAACTCTTCCAAAGTCCATACAAGCTGCAACATCTCTATGTAGCTCTTACAGTGTCTACAGTTTTGTTTATCAAAGTATTCTAATGGAAGAAACCAACTATACTTGTATCAACTTACATAATTCAGAATTGAACCATGGCCATGTGGCAGGAAGGCTTTCTTATTTTTAAGAAAGAAATTTCAACCATTGTGTTTAGTTGGGAGGGAGTCCCAACCTGCTGGAAGGCAGGAGGGCTCTGCAGAGGTCCCTGGATAGGCTAGAGAGTTGGGCTGATTCCAACAGGATGAGGTTCAACAAGGCCAAGTGCTGAGTCCTGCACTTTGGCCACAACAACCCCTGCAGCGCTACAGGCTGGGCACAGAGTGGCTGGAGAGCAGCCAGGTGGAAAGGGATCTGGGGGTGCTGATTGACAGGAAGCTGAACATGAGCCAGCAGTGTGCCCAGGTGGCCAAGAAGGGGAGGTTTAGGTTGGACATTAGAAAGAAGTTCTTTACAGAGGGAGTGATCAGGCATTGGAATGGCCTGCCCAGAGAGGTGGTGGATTCATCATCCCTGGAGGTTTTTAAGATGAGGCTGGATGTGGCACTGAGTGCCATGATCTAGTAATCACAGTGGGGTTGGATCAAGGGTTGGACTTGATGATCTCGGAGGTCTCTTCCAACCCAGTTAATTCTATGATTCTATGTAACAAATATCAAGGGAAAAAATGGGTTTTGAGATGAAACTTCTGCTTACCCAGCTAGGATACAGGTGAAAAATCTTGGAATCTTTTCCATAAAAGTAGAATTGTATCAATAACCTTTGAAGATGCAGTGTAGTACTAGACATTCATTTCCCCTCAAATTTTCAGACATACAAGTTGAAAGAAACAGGACTTTAACAAACAGTATTTTAATATCAGCATATCTACTTTTTAGCGTCGTTATTTCAGTGCCTCATCAATACCTTATATGTTGACTTGGTTATATGAGATAAAACCCAAAATACTAATCTCTATAAGGGATGTATTACTATGTTCCCTGCAGCTGAAGTGACACCAAATTGAATTTACTCAGTTAATGGCACTGATCACAGTACTTGAGGTGCAGGGTAAGAAAGCTCTCTTGCCTGTTTCAGCAACAGCCTCCTTGACTGTCACTTAAGAGGAGGAACTAAAAGCTGTACAGAAAGATAACAAAACAAGATATCAGTGCAGTTAGCGGGCAGAGCAGCCCACTGGTTTTAAACTGACAAATATGGCTGAGTAATTAGTGATGTTTCAGACCCACAGCCCAGACGATGTCCACCACACCCCCTCTACTGGAAGACTATTGCCATCAGCCCCTTGAGTTCACTGGTCTGTCTGCAATCTTCTTTACACAGACTCTTGAATTAAGGCTACACCACATGAAGGATGGTCATTACATTGTAAGGACAATAGTCGGGTTTAAAACTAGAAACACACAAACAAGGAATTGGTGGCAGTAAGCAGACTAGCAGTGAGTCTTGTGCCTTTGTGGGCAAATACAATACAGGTTACCAAGGTACCCTCTAGCCAAGAAAAATACAATGCTCTCAAGCTATATTTCACTGACTGCAGATGCCAACAGCATCAATTTAGTGAAACAAATTTTGCATATAAATTATTTGATGCCCAATGTTGATTAAATGTATTTTTTCTATTTCTAGCTGTGCAATCGAAATGTAACTAAATCAGTGAGGTACTGTCATCATTTTCCACATCTGAAGAATAGTTCAGAGTATCTACATAAGAGGTCCTAGATGAATGCCGAAGTTAAGTTAAAGTGTTTGTTAAGCAGTGGCTTCTGAAATGGGAAGTTTTGATGCTGGCATAAAAGCACAATTGCTTATATTCACACAAGTAACAGCTTCATACCTTCTACAGAGAAAAAAAAAGTTTTGCTAGATGACTCATGTCTAATACAAATCAAGAAAAATAACATTAGTTGGCTTACAAATAATAAATAACTAAACCAGAAGTAGCACAGAAGTGATTTTCCACAACCCAAGGGACACTTTGTGGTGTGTTACTATATTTCCTCATTTAAACTTCACACCACAATGGAGTTTGCTAAATCTCAGGGTTTTGCAAGTAGGCTCCATGAACTTTGAAACTTCCAGAAAGAAGTTTTCAGGTACAAATATTTTCCAGTTTATTATAGCTTCTCCTCCTCTCAACTCAGAAGAAGTCATTCAGTTTTTAAAACAATCCTTTTTTTTTAAGACTTAACTAAGGAACCATTTTTTTTACACGCAAAAGATGAAACAACTACACGAAAACAGACTGGCACAGATGCCCAACACTTTTTATACAGCTGAGTTTTCCACTGGCAAGCTCTCAGCTTTCCATCTGTGTTTGTTTCTGTAGTTGCTTTCTGCCTCAATGGCCATCATTCACACTCACTACCTGCAGATTTCCTAAGAGGGTGTATACTAATCACTGAAGTATCCAAAGGAAGATGAAATTTTCTGAATACTCACTCATCTAGGTAGCTCTTGCATTATCAGCAGTTGCTATTTTACAGCTCCCTTCAGTCAATCTATTACAAAAGGGGTGAGTTCCTCAGAGAAGCTCTTCTGCCTTCCCTCTGCATAAATGGTGAAAAGCTTTCTGCCTGTTCATGGATGCCGGAGCAAAGTACTTGAAAGTGCTTCAGAAGTCTGACACATTAGATGTGCATTTATATACTGGCTTTACATTTTCAAGAGTTTATTTTGAAAATGCTAAATTTTTAAGATGTACTCTTGGAGGAAAACATAATCAATTAAGTCTGCATAATTTTAAGACTTCTTTAGTACTATTTTAGAGAATCTCACTGTATTTCTTGACTCCACATGGAGGCCTTGTTTTATAGAGAAGCTGACAATGTATTTATGCCACATTCTGAAGTCAATAAAATCTAACAATACATGTTTGCAATTCCCACTCTTCCCGTACTTCACCTTTTAAGTTCTATTCTGTTTGCACAATACATTAAACATATGGTTATCAAATGTTGCTTAACCTACACGCTGGAAAAGTCAAGACAGAATGAAAGGATCGGTGCCCAGAACCTCAGCTGGTGTAAATTATCACAGCAGCACGGAACTGATGTTACTAAACTGATATACATAAGCTGAGTAACCAGGCCCTGCTGAAACCTTTTGTATGTTCTATTACTGAACCTCATCATGTAGTCAGTTCACCACACACATGACCATAAGATGTATAGGAACACTTAGACACTGTATTATGCAAAACCCAAGTAATTTCTACTATTCAACATGGAAAACAGAAAAAAAAAAAAAAAAAGAAGAAAAGGATGATTGAAAGCATTGTTTTTCATTCAAATCCAAAATTTTACTACCAAATTT
This sequence comes from Pyrocephalus nanus, assembly GCA_038380795.1. Lineage (NCBI taxonomy): Eukaryota > Metazoa > Chordata > Aves > Passeriformes > Tyrannidae > Pyrocephalus > Pyrocephalus nanus. The sequence goes on along the minus strand of CM076263.1, from coordinate 28,074,626 downwards.
CATCAAAACAAATAGGCTTCCAGTCCACTGTGATTAATCTGTTCTAAACAAATAAAAAATTCAGATAGACACTTACATTATCAGGTTGGTAATTGGAGAACTTAATGGATAAAATATTTCTTCATTCATTGCTGTTTACTGAACAATTTAGTGGGGACGAAAAATGGTAACAAAATGTATATCATATCCAGTCAAAGGCTTGGTCTCATCAGTGCCCCAACTACTCTGAATTTTTGAAAGACTTTTACAGGACTAACCAAATATTACTGCATGAGGGTGACTGGTGGAGGTATGAATTCAACTAAATCTAATTTGCTGAATCCATGTATTAACTGCAAGAAATGGTTAAATCATCAATCCCTAATCTGCATGGACAAGAAATGAAGTAAAAATGAGAGATCAGGGCTTCCCATATCCACACTCTGAAAGTCTCATTGAGTTGTGATGCTGAGATTACCTTTTCAGACATCATAAAAATCTTCCTTTTGTAGCACCCATTTAGAAGATGTAGGAAAAAGAGCCAATTTTAATTGCCAGCTCCATGAACAACAGACAATTCATGTGCAAATTCAATGTCTTTGGAGAAGAGAAGCTGAGAGTCTGTCACATAGCATTAAGTTTTAAAAAGGGAAACTACATAAAATAAGGAACTTAAAGAAAATTAACTGGGCAGCTAAAAAGGTAAAATGCTTGCAGGTGCCACAAAAAAAAATACCATAATTAGAGGCTCAGAGTATATTTATACTGTTACAGAAGATTCTAAAATAAACAGAAAAGCTTTGAACAGTTGCAGTAAGGAAAAGGATGGCATTAGAAGCAAAAGAAGTCATGTCTAAAAGAAGAAAACAGAAAACAAAACAAAAAAAAAAGACAAAAAAAAAAAGAAAAAAAAAATTAAAAAAAGGAAATTCTGGCAAATTAAATAGAAACCACAAATGTTGACCTAGTAACCACGGAGTAGAACTCATTGCTTAAATCACCACTGATGCTAAAAAGTAAACTGAAATCCACTCTGGTTTATGTTAGTGTGCTGGACTGCAAACTGCACAGCTTCTTGAGCTGCTGTGTGTACTTTTCTGCTGGTCCTCTTCTGAGTATAGTGATTTATAAGATTGTGTGGAGTGGATTGATAGCCACTTAAATCAACTAACTCAATCCACTGTCACTCAGAAGTTAACACTTTCATGCTTTTCCCTAAAAATCTGCTAGAAAGTTCCTCATCTGACACCCCATTTGGCAGAGAAGGACCTCCTGTCTGACCTGAGCAGCTGCATTGGACTGTCAGCCTTTGTCCCATAACTTTTATTCCTCCTACAGAGACACTTCACATCCTCCTCAAAAGATACTTCATGTGGGCCTGCTTGGGTGCTTCCTCATGACAGTGATCTCATCCATATCTAGAGGGATCCTTGTAATGCACCTATGCGTCATAAACACTCTTAAAGCACCTGTACCTCATACTTACTGATTCCATACAGGATATCTGTAACACTACAGGGAGGGGAATGAGTGCCCAGATTATGGGATGGTGATGTGCCATGGTCTAGAGCAACCTAGCCACAGGTTCCCAGTTCCCTGGACTGCAAGTTGACGTCAAACACCACTATCAGCCATAGAAATGCCCTGACATTCTAGTTCTTTGAGGATTCATATTTCACTGCTCACTGACTTCCATGTGCCAAAGTCTGTATGTACAATGTTAAAAGTCTGCAATGGATCCATTAAGTATAATCTATGATAATGAGAATTATTTAATTGAGCTGCTTGTTCTTTTTTTTTTTTTTTTAATTTTAAAATATAACCCGCAGAAATAAAATTAAAAGGAAAACCAAGTCTGTCTTCTTAAGCATTTCTGAGTGATGCCAGCAATTTCTCTAGGCAAGATTTCAAAGCCATCAGAAGCCTTTTAGTACAATGTCTCACAAGGAGTGGTGAATACTTTACAAATTAGTGTTTCTCGTTTCTACAGCTTTCCAATTTTTTTTTTTAATTTTTTTAGATTTTGGTTTTCATAAAAGACCACCTCAAGCACATCTCACTGAGCTTTGTACTTAGCTTTGTAAGAGACCTGGATGATATTTTTGGCTCCTATGTCTTTACAAAGAGGAACACACTCACTTAAAATAATATACATGGTGCTTTGTGCGCTTTTTCATCGTTGTTATCTTCAGTGGCCACAAGCCACAACACTTTTCAGGTTGCAAGTGACTGCTGAAAGAATTGTATTTTAAAGAAGATAACTAACTGTTCAGAATGAAGAAATAGGATGCCTGGCATAGCCACACGATTCCAATCAGAGAGAACACAGTTCTGGCAAATACAAGTGTGAGAGAAAAGAAGGAGAGAGCTAGAGAGTGGAAAGATTTTTAAAATGGGTAAGTATTTTGTTTTTACAGATACACAGAATCATGCTATTATGGGTCTGGGACAAATAAGATGGATGAGAATGAGGATAGAAAACTGCTGATGTTGCAGATGTACCACTGTATGTGGATGGAAGCAAAGATGGGCACTGAGAAGCTACTAGGATCTATCAGCTCTTTGCACAAGTCTTTACCACACAACAAGGTACTACAGTGTGTTAGAGTTTTTTGGTTACATTCTGCTAGTTTGTTCAAAAGAGATAGTAAATCTCATGTAGCTGCTAAAAACATACACCTATATACTCAGCCATCCATGTCTTATTCACCGATGACATTCTGTTTACATAAGCACGCGTTTTTCCTACAACTGAAGACATAGAAATAACATGAGAACAGCAGCAGCATATTTATATGGAGAAAACTAGACTTTCAGATGAAGATTCATACAACCAATGTTGCACTGGAAAAACAAGGCAAGTGCTCACAATTATCCAATCTTAGAGTTAATGAAACACCATCTCTTCTTGAGTGACAAGTGAAACAATGAGAACAGAGAAGCAGGTACTGTACAAAAACGCATGTAATGAAAGGACAGTAAAATATTTTTCTTTATTATCTGCAGCTCTAATTCTTTATCTTATTCCAAAGAATTAATCAGAAGTGGAAATCAGACATCACATTCTTTAAGTTACTCCTTCTATTGCTTCCTCTCTCGCTGTGTTTTATTAAGTACTTTGGGATGCCACAGATACTGTCTGACAGTTACATACTTAGAATATAAAATTCTAAAGAGTAATGCTGAAAATTAGCCTTGGTTAAAGATAGCTATTTGGAGGATATCTACAATTCACATCTTTTTTTCTTCCACATACTATACAGACATAAAAATGGCAATTTATTGCATATGAGGACAATTTTGTATGTTAATTGTGTTCTTAGCACATCCAAATATATTCTTAATCTATATAAAAGATGACTGATTATTATTATAAGATCCATTTGAACTTAGAATAATATGTTTAAATGACTATCATTGCCCTAATCTGTTAACAAAAAATATAGAATGGAACAGATTCAAAGACAATTTTACAAGAAACCTACTAAAGCTTTTACTATACTACCACTCATCTCCTCTCTACTGTCTCAGTGAGGTTTGTTTTTGTTAAATCTTTAGGTAAATAGCTTAAGGGATGCAAATAACTAGTAAAGACTCAACAGTCAAGAGCTTTAAAAAGAAATCTTTCAGGGACTTCCAGAGTTTTTGTAGTATCTTTTTTTCAATAGTCTGCAGATACTCATGGTTTACTTCAGAATATAACACTACTGACAGAGTATGCTGATTTCAGCAGCAAAATATCCTAGCTTTAACTACAGATTGTGGCTTCAACTAATAAAAAAACCTGAGACACCAGTACACAAGTTCTGAGACTGTACCCTCTCCAACCCAAAAAAGTTTACCTGTGATGCAGCATGTCAAAATAACCTTTTCAATAATGAGAAGTCCAAAGACCAATCCTTATTATGTCACTCTTTCTGCAAATAGCATCCTTTCTGGAGAGGTACATGTGTGATGATTCATATGTGTTTGTCTGAACATGTATATGAATCTAGCCCTTGAATAAATAACATCTGTACACTGTGCCCACTTCTGCAAAGAACCAAAACACTGTATTGGGCATGTATTCTTGTATCAACAGCACAGAACAGGATTTCTAAGGGGTTTTGTGGTTGGTTCCCCACATTCACACTGCTGACACTGTTCCAGTTTAAGAGCCAGTATGAACACAAAAGAAAAGCCATTCAGCAGTAGCTGTGGTTCTACGAGATGGGCACTCTCATGAGCAGATCAGACAGCAGTCATGCCTATTTCTCTTGTTCCTTACCAAGTACAGAGCACAGTGCATAAAGGTAGGATGGTTTCAATGTCCCTCTAGATCTTTTGCCGATGGGAGTATTATTCACTATGCAAAATCCACAAAGAGGAAGTGGAAGCTCAGAACTAACCGCAATTAACCATTTCCTGTTCAAAAGCAGAAATGGTGTAATAAATACATTTTTGAAAAAGTTATCATAAAATATTGGTAAAGCAAAAGTGTTCCCAGACATCAGAGAAGCTATTGTTACTTTAGGTGAATTTAGGTTTTCCTTTGTACACTACAACTATGGAGTGCCTTTACAGGTATTATCATGACTGTATCAATGATAAACAAAAGCAGATATTTGTCAAGTGATTCTAGCAGAAAAAGAAACCTGGCTTCTGTAAGCTGACAGGCAGCTCCTTCCCTCTACCTCTGTTTTACCAACAGGATCTACTTTTACACTTGGAGTAAGCATCTCAGTGAAAAGGAAATCATATAGAGAAAATATATAGCTGACATCAGCTTTTTATGAGGACAGGACGCTTAATATCAGTTGACTACAATACCTTAATGCAACAGATTTTTCTAAGCACTCTCTACTCACCTTAGAGTGTAACCTACCTATTCAAATTTGTTGTCTAACGAAGATAAAATCACCTCTTTAAAATCTGGGGTTCTGGTGCTCAAGGTAAGTCATAAATTTGCACATTTGCAATTGCTAATTGAGTTTTCTTTGCCTTAGAAACTACAATATGCTAAGTTTGCTGACCACTAGTGCCAAGCTTCTAATCACTAGCTTTTGCAGAACATACTCAAAATTTGCACCATTTTACCACTTCTTGATAATAACCTATTATATATGACTATATCTAAAAAGACCTTAACTAAATACTCTTTACTACGCCAGGAAAAGTTCTGTATATGGAAGTTATTGAGTTTAAGTTTGAAGTTCACATATAAGAAACAAGCAATTACCCTGTCTGAAACACAGGCTTGTAAAACTCTCAGTTACTTGTAAAATGGTCTGCTACACACGAGTAAGATGTTTTTTAAATGACTTGTTTGATTAGATGCATTCACAATGAAATTGATTCTTTTAAAGTATTATTTTTAAACTTGATACAACTTAACTGCGCAGGATCTAGTTTTATATCATTACAGTCTGTGCAGATCCAAAGTAGTACAAAGGCAATAAAACAACAAATAGAACATCTTGGTGCCATAAGCACCAAAAATAAATCTGAGTTGTGATTCTTCCACAGTCTGAAAGTAGCACTATATTCTGGCTTTATACCTGACACTTCCAGTTATAATTTAGTGTTATTATTCTGTTATGCCTGTTATGCAATGGTTGGCATAAGAAGGGGATAATTAGCAACAAGTTACTGAATATTCCTCAATCTCCAGCTCAGGAATGCAGTTTTCTTCTTTGCAGTGGTCCAGATTTCAAAGAAAAAAAAACATTGCAAGGAAGCCACGGATTTGAATATATATATATATATATATATATATATATAAAGCCCAAAAGCTAAAAATATGTTCTTCAATAACATTTTAGATTTGAATGTTTAGCATGGTGTTATAAATACAGACAGATAGATCACACCAGAGTTACTGAACAGACTGGAATTTGCAAAGTAACGTTTAATGTTTGCTTCCATAACTGTAAAATGGGTCTATTGTTTTACAGTGAATCAGTGTACTAGCAGTATGTTGCTAATAATTCACAGATGCTTTAGTGACTTACAACAAAAAAGGTTTGGTAAGAGCTAAAATTCAAAAACTTACTAATGTAACACTTCCAACTGTCCTCTCAAAAAAGAAGTCACATCCTTACAAGATTAGGCACCAGCGATAGTTTTTCAAAAAATTAATACTAAGAAGTGTTTTATATGTTGCTCCAGAAAAGCTGGAAAACGTGATATGTTGCCTACTGCGAAACTGGTTTGGAGATGAATCAAATTTTCAGACTTTGAAATAAGTATTTGCACATTGTACATCAGTTTACTCAACATGTAGTCAAGAATGCCACCGGCCACACTGTTTTATAAGCCCGGCTGTAGACAGATTGATAGAAAGGACAGTATCATCATCATGTCAGTCAGACCACAAGCAGTGCAGCAGGAACTGGAAAGAGGAAGTATGGAGAGGTGAGATCAGCCATATAAAATAGCTTTAGATGACTTACAAGCAATAAAACATCCTGCTTCTATAGATGTCTAATCCATCACTGCAGAAATTACTTCATATTAAAAAATTCCAGTCCAGCTGGTAGTGTATCAGCTTGATGTTTGCCAACTAGAAAGCACAACTCTGCAAAAGGACTTCACGGAGTTTGAAGCAGAGTATACTGAAAAGTGGATAATGCTCAGAAAAATCAAGATGAAACAGTAACATTTGTCACAGGAAACAAAAAAAATGGTTCATTTGTTCCCTTGATGAGAGTTGAAATGTATTAACAGGATCTGTCAGTAAAAATAAGGTATAAATGCAATCATCTGGGTTTAGATTAAAGACAATTGCAGGACAAACAAGTACAACTGGACCCTATAAAAAAATCCACTGGCTGGTTGTCTGATTAGACCTTCAGCTATTCTTATAGGAGGGGAGAGAGCAGTTCTGCTCATTTTATACAAAGCACATGCAAGACCATAATGCTTCTAGTATGATTTGTATACTCCATCTTTAATTAAAAGTTAACACATGTCAATTTTGTGAATTTTCTGAATTTTACCATAGGTGTTAGATAAAACACCAAGTTCTTTCCCTTTTAGCCTTGTCTGTATTTACGGATACAGTATATACAAAGAGAAAGCCAATGGAACTACTTTTGAAGTTATACTGTTCTACTAATATAGCCTGGACACTCACAGGACATATATAAACCAATCCTTACTTCTGTGAACATAGTCATTTACTTCACACAATGAATTTTCTAACCTAAAGGGTAAACATGAACTGTTCAATTATTTGTTTTCATTATCCACAGTATATGATTGATCAGCTAAGTCATTTGGTTTGCCTTCTTCACTGGATGACATTTTAAAGCATGCCACTAGCAGACAGATTATCCAATAAACAATACCACTTGTGTTTGTGCACAAATACCCTGGATAAATGCAGCTTCTCATTCTGTATCTTCCTTTCATTACAAACATTGAGAGATAGTAAGTTTATTTACAGTTATGCAATTGATTCATGCTTGATACAACAATACAGGAAAGATACAGGATTGCACTTTAGCTATCAACTACACATTAGTCTACAAGCAAGAACATCTCAGCTTGTATCATATACAAAGGTAAAGTGACATTATCATTAAAATGGTTGCACAAAAATGCAAAGTTGAAGCAAAAGTAGAAATACAATGTCTTGTTAACATCCTATCCAATACTGTTATGCCTCGATAAGCACTTCCAACATCTTGATGGGCTACAAAGCAGTAAAAATACTTGGTCAAGAATTTTTTTTAAAAGAAGAGTCCATTTATCTATAACCAGTACCAATCTGCCAAGATATGTATACAACCAGTGAAACAGCAACCCATTTTACAGGAAAAAACACCCAAACATTTATGGTCTTACACTTTGATATTGGCACATACCTGACACTTACAGTTTGCAAGACAAAGCGATACCAGAGTCATATAGACCACACTCTATCTGATACAGACAAATCTGCAACATTTTGAACCTAGCTTGTACTTAAAGCTGAGGATATTCAGAAGCAGGAAACTGCAAGGAGAAAATAGTAGAGAAACATCAAAAAGAGAGACAAAAATAATCCCTTTGTCTACAATTGCTAGTGTTAATATATTTTATGACTATGATCTAGGCCACCTTCCTGCAGAAGGAAGCTTGTGCAAAGAAGTGGAGGTCAAGCCTAGAGTGACACGGTTCACTGAATGACCAAACAGAGGTTTACATATTTCCTTTATGGTTGCTGGCACTGGTTTTGGCCTAGAAGCCTCTAATGAACAAAGAGAGCTCTGATCCGTTCTGGAGCCATTCATATGTGATTAAGATCCAACAATACAGCACTTTGATCAACTGAGCTACAGAAAGATTGGATATTTCCTGAAGGAGTCATTTCGGGTGAAAAGGGAGGAGAAGAAAAGAAGAAGAAAATTTTCTTGATCAGGTCAAACTTACTGAGACAGCACTCTTCTCACATCTGACATGCATTGTACTCTCTTGAGAGTTTTGAAGCTTTGGAAAGATGACAGATGACTGAGGTATGGAAAAGAGGAGTGAACTGTGGTATCGCTGTATCAAACTCAAAGAATAAATTTAACTTTTTGAAGATGGAATAAGATTCATTTTCAAGGAAAGGCAATTGAGTTAGCTTATGCAAGGCATATTGCAACAAAGAAGGACATACAAATGTACAACCATTAGAGTAAATTGAAGAGCATTTTTCATAGCTATGTTTGAAAAGCTTGCAGCACCATAGTAAAAAATACATGCTTCTTCATTCTGATGTAGCTGAAAACAGCAGGAGATATATGGGTAAATCTACAAAAAAGACCTCAGAGAATGAACACCTGGTTCCTTGAAAGTAATTTTTCTATCTTGACACCAATATACTTCACATAACCCAAGAGAATTAAAGGCCTGTTTGAAGTTAGAAGAGCATGTTCATGACACACCATTTGCAAGAGTATTTACTTTTTTTCAGCAGACATAAGTATTAAGCACAGGTGATGGATTCAGATCCACAGGAATGAACGGAGGCTGGAATGTCTAGACAACCAGGAAAGCATAACACAGGTGTGACAACTGCTTGACTATCACATTTCAACATTTTCAATATAAACTAAGTAACTTTCATCATCTGTTGATATAAAAGCAGAAGAGGGGAAACATATTTGGCTTTGTCTACTACAAATGTCTACTCCTAATAATTTATTCTGGAAGCTAACTCTCCTTTTCATATTTGAGTTGGATGCTTCTAAGTCCACCTGGGGATGGCTCAGCTCTCTGGCTATCCAATACAACAGTTATCAGTTCAGAAAACAATTTAAAATATTTGTCACTTGCTCCCACTTGAATGCTTTTTATGTGCTGATCCACTGGCGAGCAGGTGATTTTTGGCTCAAAAGAAAATCTTCATATTTGAAATTCAAACTCTAACATTTTGAATCCTTTGGCAAAGTATGTGTACCATGATTCCTCATGTACAAAACATGTAAAACACATTATCTTTTTGAAAACCAAAAATGTAGAGCTGCACTGACAGCTAACTACAAAGAACAGGAAAGCTGAGGTGAAAGCAAAGGGAATCAACAAGGTGGTAACCCCAAAAGTGAAATCTATTGTCACTATTTGTCATTAAAGAAGGATTTCCCACCCTAAAAGAGAATACTTCCCTTTATAAACTACTCAACATTATAGTGCTATAACGTCAAGTGCATATTAAAAAAATCTTAAAAAACTACTATGTGTCTGTACACGAGCAAGGCAACTAAAAAGTTATCTACTTGTTAAAGCAGTACCAAAAAAATAAAAAAAGTGGAAGAAGCATTTTGCATCTCCAAGAGATTTAGGTACAGTTTACCCATTTTGGAGTTGAAGTTACAGAAAGGGAAGTTTTATTTTTCCCATCGCACATCTGCAGTATAACAGCAGACAGCTTATCAGTACAATCTTCAATAATTAATGTTTGATTACTCTTGTCATAATTTCTTATGTTTCACAGAAGATAATCTCTAATTAATAATTTAATTTTAATCAACTAATTAAAAATGTATTAGAACACATTTGCTATTACAAATCCATGAAATGGAGACAATTTAACAAATCCACTAGACAAGTACAAATACAATTTTTGGAACTATAGAACTGTAGACAAGAAATCAGTCCCTTTTCAAAAACCAACAGTGGGTTGTTCCCCAGGACTGACCTGTGAATTAGCAGAGGGGCAGGAGTCTGGACAGCAGTACTCTCCCATGACATTTACAAAGCTGCAGTTCATTAATATTACTGCCAAGAGTAGAACCTGGTCTGTCAGATCAAAACAACTTATTGACCCTATTTAGAATTAACAACAAAGGCATGCATTTTAATAGCAAGTAAGCAGTTAGGCCAGTTGCTAATCACTGCCAACCTGCAACTGGGCACAGCAACACCTGTGCTTTCAAAATTTGCTACAGCTATACATAACTGAGATGTTTGACAGCAGTAGTGTGATTGCTCTTCTTCACCTTTAGGCATTTTCCACTTTTCAGAGTTGTCTGTATTGCAAAAGTATTGCATACGTAATTGTGTGACAATTTTCACTATTTTCATTATATTCTATGTCTTGGAAACTCCATTTTTTTATTTTCTACAGTGACAGAGGAACTGGTTTTTTTACATTAGCTTTCAAACAAAAAACCTTAAAAGTTGTTATAACAGGTCATGATAATTAAATTGCATACACAGTACTGATGTACTGCAGCTATATAGTTATGCCCAGCTTCTTGAACAGGCTTTCCCAGAAAGCTCTACAACTTCCTTCCTGATTTAAGTTCAAAGTAAAAGACATAGCAAACTTTTGACTGAACTTGTCTAAACTACATGTGCAAGGTAGAGCTTTCACTTAGAGAGCTGCCAGCCCACCTTTGGCTCCCAGCAACAACCAAACATACATCTGCACCTAGGTTCAAGGATGAGAATTTGGCATACCAGCAGCAGTCAAATAGAAAAAAAGTTTATTCCCAGACTCCTTGGGTAAAGGATCACCCTCTTTGCTTTAACTGGCCACCCGGAATAAGGGGGGCAAATTTTCCTAGCATTTACTGTACATGAGCAAAGTCTGCTTAATTTGCTATTCAAACTTCACTGTAGCAACAGAATGGCCCATGTGACTTGGGGACAAAGGTGAATCCTGCAGGACTGATGCCCTCCCAAACGCTGGAGTACAAATGGTGACTAGAACTTCAGATGTGGGCTAACACTGAAATCAAGTTAAGTTTGCCCAGCAGAAATGGAAGAGAGCTAAGCAGACTACACAGTTGCAGGGGGGAGAGGGGGGGTGTTGTTGTTTTTTTAAACATTTTCGTCTTCCCATAATTAAGCTCAAAAGAGAACCCATGAAGGTAGGAATGGGTGAAGAAATGGTGAAGGATATAGGCGACAGTAAAAGATAGACATGTTTCATTAGAAACTGAGGGAAAGATACAAAACTCAAAGCAGAAAGTTCAGATCATGATTACTTTCACATTAGTTTTGTTTATTGGAAATTGCAAGAGGTCAATATGAGGCATTATTGTATGAGACCTCCATCTTCATTACAGCTAATCATATATTTCCAATATTTCCTATTCATTTCAGACGTCAGCTGAAATCTCTCATTCCATAAAACCCGTATTTTGGGTCATAATCCAGGGTTTAATAAAATGTATTTTGCAATACTGAGTACTGTATTTTGGAATACAGTACTGAGATGTTAAAGGAATATCACACTACTCCCTGTCTTTCAGACTCACCTTAATCTTAAAAAGCTTCACTGTGAGCAGAGTTTTTATCATTTATGCTCATTCATTAATGCAAGTATCAACTGCAAGCCACTTTATTATCCATGCTAGTTCAACAATACCACTGCCAATTACAAGTCGTCATCATGACATTCCCTGGAAGCATGGCTTATAAAACAATATGGTAACATTTACCCTCCTCATACCCAGTTATAGGATCTAATATTCAGAAAACAGATTATCTACAATTCTATAGATAATCATATCTATAATATACAGAGAGAAGTTAAAGCATTCAAACCATGTCTTCCATAGAATTAAAATTCAGATCTTATATTTTTTTTTTCTTTTTGTAAACACATAACCCTTGAGCATTTTGAGTTCAGCAAATTTTGTTTGTTTACTGCTATATTGCTTTCTTTCATTCTAAGGACACACCAATTTTGGGCATCACTTAAGCAGGCATAAAACAAACTCTAAATTAAGACAAAATATGATAGGGATACCAGATCTCTTTCTCAAAAAGGACTGTTGGGTTCTTGAAGACTTTTGTGCAACAATACCACATGACACTGGAGATGCTAATGAAGGAAACGTCATCTAACCCTGTGAGCTAAGTATTATTTTCCCAGTTTTTTAGATGAAAAGCAGAAAGGAAGAATTAAAATTCTCATAAAAACTCAGGCAAAGTATTTCATCAAGTGTTTGATTACAGATTTTGAGCAGCCCCACTCAGGTGGGTAAATCCTTCACTTCTGACTTGCAAGCAATTTTTTCCAATTCCTCCCACCCACCCCCATGCCAAGTATGTTGGAATAAACTCAGCCAGGTAGTGGCTGAGCCAGAAGAAAAACAACACTTCTTTTTAGGAACTGACACAAGCTCAGACTTGTTCTTTTCTGAATCTGTGCCTTGGAGAAGTTCAGGAAACTTGTCATTTCTACCCAGAAACTGTCTCCTAAAATAGATTCACTTACAAACAGGCTCTGGCAGCACCTGGATTTGGCACATTTTGTCCCCCCAGAAAGGGAATGAGACAGGTGAGTTGGTAAGGAGCTGTGACATATTTCTGGGGTTTCCTTAGAACTCCTCCTCTTTTTGGGAAACATGGGGAATTACCAGTACTTATTGTCTAACTATTCAGGAAATTCCTCATAGAACAGTAAATATAACCAAATTCTCGATTAGCTAGTCAAAATTAGATTGCCAAGCAGGTGAAAGCAGAGAAAGGTGTAGAGGGTTAGTTTACTCTGACAACAAAGGTAACCCATCTCTCTTTATACTGTAGAATCACAGACCCATACAATGGCATGGGTTGGAAAGCATCTTAAAGATCAGCTAGTTCCAACTGCCCTGGCAAGGGCAGAGATGCCACCCACTAGACCAGATTGTTCAGAGCCCCATTCAACCTGGCTTTGAACACTTGCAAGTCATCCTCATCTTCTCTGATCAACCTGTTCCAGTGCCTCACAGTAAAGGATTACTTCCTAACACGTAATCTAAATCTACTCTCAGTTTTAAGTCATTCCCCCTTGTCCTGTCATTACGTGATCGTTTAAATAGACATCCTCCATCTTGTAGGCTCCCTTTAGGTACTGGGAGACCACAATTTGGTGACCCCAAAGACTTCTCTTTTCGAGGCTTAACAAATTAACAATTCTCTTAGTCTTCCTCAGAGAAGAAGTGATCCATCCTTCTAGAGCTGGATGCAGCACTGCAGGTGGGTCTCATCAGAACAGGGTAGAGAGGCAGAATCACCTCCCTTGACCTTCTGGCCACAATGCTTTTGATGTAGCCCCAGGATCGGTTTTCTGGGCTGAAAATGCACATTCCTGGGCCATGTCCAGTCTCTCATCCACCAGCACAACCATGTCCTTCTTGGCAGCGCTGCTCTTGATCTGTTCATTCCTCAGCCTGTGTTGATACTGGGGACTGCTGCAAAACCTGGGACTTGGTCTTGTTAAATCTTATGAGATTCCCATAGGCCCATTTCTCCAGCTTGTTCAGATCAAACGTAGCGAGGCAGTAAATTATAATAATTTAGACGTATGAAAAAAATAGGATTTTTTACTAAGCTCTCTCCAAGTATCTACTAGTATAATGAATTATATATTCTAAATACAGTAATCCTTCTTATCTATGTCTCTCAACTTTTTCATGTAACTGTGATATGTCCATGTAAAGTGTGTGTGTGTGGTGTTTTTTTTTCCTTTCAGGTAAGCTTTAACGTGAAATTCAGTGGGTTTAAAATCGAGTAAAACCAAGTTTATACAAACCATGTTTTGCTAGCAAATACATCTCTTATTTTTGTGTGTAAATTCATGCATAAAGAATTGCAGTATGTTGAACAAATTTTTGCCATTTACCCACATTTATGTCTATATTAGGAGTTCCAGTGCTATGTATATGTCACATGTATAGTTGTTCAAAAGATAACTGAGACTTTTGCTTGGCATGAAGCCAAGAAGACAAGATTCTAAAGCCCATTAACAGCACATCATGACTGTGAATTAAAGAATCCTGTGGAATCATAAACTGTCTAGAAAGAAAATGAGAAAAATAATAAAATTCAATCAAAGGGTTAATATATTTTTATTAGTGCCTGGCAGCAGACTAGTAATAGACCATTTAAATGTGTACACCATCCAGTGTGTACAACATCCAGTGAGAACAGACTTGTATCAGATGCATACTGGTGAGAAAGTCTGCCGACAGTAGCGTATTTATACAGTAGACAGTAGAGTAATAATAATAAAAAAAACCCCAACAAACCAACCAACCAATCAAAAAGAAAAACAAAAAACACCAACCAAAAGTAAATAATTTAAAAAAAAAAAGAATCTAAACAAAAAACCTACAAAGTAAAACCAAACAAAAACCCCCAACCAAACAAATAAAAAAAACCACCCAAAAAACCTGACTAGACTTCAATAGCTCTCATCTGTATTTATCAAGCTGATATTCTCCGGAATGTGGAGATTTTTCTAAAGGACTCAAAACATTACCAAATGTTTCCAGGCTATCAATGTCAATAATTACATAGCAAGCACTGCTGGGAAACTAAATTCTCACACTCAAATCCCAATCTAAAAAGCTCAAAACATAACTACCCCCACCAAACTCTGTCTAAACAAGGAAAAAATAGCTGTTCCATACACAGAAAATTTGCACAGGCTAGAAGATGAATGCTGCAAGGTAGAACTATGTCAATGGCTGAAAAAGGAATATTTTGAAGTATGTCTGGCCAGTTAGTCAAGAATGTCATAGCAAGTCTAAGCAGTAAAATTACTACTTTTTTCATAATAGAATATAAAATGAGTATAGAGTATTTTGTAAGTTAGATTTTGTATTTCTTCAAACACCTGAGCCCTGAGAAGCCAGATGTTATGGTTTTAGAAAGTCTCGTGCTTATATACCAAAAGGACTGTATTTAAAAAAACAAGGAAGTTTTAGAAGTTCCAGGCTCTTTTTCTAGCTTTCCCATTTAAGTTCAGTGACATCACAAAGCTAATATTAATTCATTTTAGCTACTGACGCATTTGAGAAGTTTGTGAATGTGGAGTTTATGAACACAACCGAAGATTTTCCAAGTAAATACAAACAGAAAGTCAGAATTTAGCTGATTATGGAAGCATTAAGGGTAACCTTTTGTCTTCTTCCCTTACCAAAATGGTCTTACTGTTTACTTGTTAAAATATTTATATATATTTAAACAAAATTTAAAGATAGAAAGGAAAAACTTCAAAGAAAAAGGAGAAAATAAACATGGCCTGTTTATCTCTCTTCATTCCTTCCCCACTCCCCCTCAATCAAGTGTCTTTCCTGTGCTTACCTTGTTCTGATCTTTCAAATTCACCCAACTGGACAAGAACCATCTGCTGCAGCACCACAGCCCACAAGGCCAGAAATAGCATGGAGAACCATAGCATCACTTAACCAACAGGCTTTTTTCTCACGACTACTGAAAATGTGTCCAAGAGCCAGGTCATGCTGCCTTCCATCTCCCACAGAACAGATTGCAGTGACTCAGGATCCTTCTGGGTCAGAAGTCCGCTGGGCCAACCTGCTGCTGCCGTACACAGCACTAATTCACCCTCTTACAGCCACTTCACCAAGCCTGTTTTCAAATCATTTAAATGTGTTCTGGCAGACAGCTATGACAAATAAATGTCTTTTAGCAGTGCATTGAAGTGAAGCTTTGGGACATCCAGTGAGAACAGACATGCATTTTTCTTAAATGATGCTTCTCCAAACTACATCAAATGTTATAGTGGTATAATGTTTTCTTTGCATTTCTTGAGGACTTCTTAGAATTATAACTGGGGTCCTAACACCTTACTGTGCCAAAGCAATGCTTATTTTAGCGATTTAGTTAATCCATTCCAGGTCAGTAAAGCATGAACACATTTATATGAGTCAACTTCACAAATAGACTGTAAAAAAGATACAAAGCAGGGGAGAAGCAACTGCCAGAGAGAGAACACCTTTATATAATAAAAACAAAATTCACAGCAGAACTCAGATGAAATTATAGTGTATGCTTCCTTTTTGTTTCCTGCTTACTATGTAGTAGAACTTATTTTGGTAATTAAATCCTAGTAAGAAAGATGTTTATATATTGAGCTTCCCCTATGTTCTGCTCATCCTCTCCCTAAACACACATGCTAAGAAGATGCAGAAATTAATCAAACCACAAAAAAGTCCAAAGAACTCCTAAAATAGTCTCAAAAGCATTTTCTTGAAAAAGATTCAGGTACCACCTGAAGTCAACAGAGCAACTTTCCTGTTGCCACCTTATATAGAAGTAACTGAAATGTGAAATCTTCATACAGAAAGACAACTATATTAAGCAATTTAAACAGCATTGTTTTTTCTTTGTGTTATTCTTTACCATTCACCACAGCCTTAGTCTGATAATAACCTACTGATAGCAGAATGAAAAATGTATTGAGAGCTTCCGGTATAAAGCAATACCGTGACTACTTAATTAGTATCATAAATATCACATATTTCTCCAATTGAAAACATGACCAATAGTTCCATTAAAACTTTTGTATTATACTAAAACAAGTTTGAGACACATGAATTGTAGGAACAGTGAATTCCCTTGTTTACATACTTAAAAAAAATATTTTAAAAGAGAGTATAAAATTCTAGAACATCACAGCAAGAGTAACTTCAATACAATATCACTAGTAACGATAGCTTAAGAACCAGAAAAAAGAGGCCAGGGGAAAAAAAAAAAAAGGAAACTATTTCCCCAAGCAATTGTGATGTTTGGTAAAGGACAGAAGGAAGGTGACTCATAGCATTAAGGTCAGCAATAGATATAAAGAATCTGGGAAGTCACTGTGCTCTGTACACTTCCACTGCAAATTGCAAATTACTTTTAGTAGTGTTTTTTTACTCCTGAAAGGTGTTCCAGCAGCTCCAAACACAGAAGTACTTAAAAAACCACTCACAGCCTTGTTGGCTGCTTCTCACAGCCTTTTGCTGTAGACAGATGTTTCCTAAATAGCTATAGCAAAGTTAATTTGTAGACTATATATATATATATATATATATATATATAAAAGATGAAGCCTTGAAGCCTTCCTAGATGATCTGTACACAAATTTCAGGAAGTTGGGAAAAGCTCTTCATCTGGGACAAATAAGGAGAAAAGTACAGTGGAAGCTGTAACTACAGAAAATTATGTTCTTTTTACAATCCAGGCATCTGTGATTCTTTAACACCTAAAGTTACAAGCCTTTTTACTGACAGCATCCTTCTCCCTTCAAAGATAAAAAAACCCTGATGATAATGTAAAAAGAAGTTTATTGTCTGTACTTAAAAACCAGCCAGACACCATGGATCACAAAGTAAGAAATTGTTAGGCAATGGGCTGCAAGCCAGAAGGAAGTACTATTAATCTGCTGCACCTTGGTAGCTCTTCTGCAGCTCCTACTGGAGAACCAGCATGAGACTTTGTCCACCCCAGGACTACTGAGGCATGCAGAAAGGTAGAGCACAATAGAGCTAGCAGACCGAAACCAGACAGCCACCGTGCTACCCAAGCAATTATTTTTGCATATTGGCTTTCTGTATCTCTAGGCAGGTATCTTAAGCTCAGAGGAGCTCATTTTCTGTTTTAAAGGCCCTGATGCTCCAAAACAAATATTCTGAAAATGACTGCTGAGTGAACTACTATAAATGCTGTGATAATGAAGAAAAAACAGTTAATAAAGACTGTGTCCTCCCCTGCTCCCTGTGAGGGTAACTACAAGTTCAAGTACAACCTCTCACATGTGAAGATCTGCCAGGTTATGCTTGCTTACAGACTGCTCATGCAACAGCAGTAGTACTGAGTGCAAAAGTTCCCAACTGAGAATAAAGAGCTCCTAGGTAAAAAGAAAGAAATGTCAACCTGAAGAGACTGGGCTTTTTCTGATGGGAATATCTCCATTGAAATTCCTCCAAATCTAATATGTGAGACTACATAGTTTTTAACTAAAAGTTCAGGAGGCTCATTTAAATTATTTGCATACAAAAGAAGCCCCCAAAACCCTAGATAAGCATACACTGCAAATTTATTAAAGAATACCATCAGTGAAAGAGCAAATCAACTATCTCAAAAAACTGATCTATAGAAATAAAGGGCAGCATTTTTTACTCATTCCATAATGTAGACATTCATTGTCTGATTTGTCAAAGTTCTTGGCATTTTACACAACCTTTCAGATTCAAAGCACCTACTGAGTCTTTGATTGACAATATTTTTAATGGGAAAGTTCTCTCAATCTGCATATCAAGAAAAAAGAACCGAGAGAACACACAGTGAGGAACCACTAAAATCCACTAGGTTTCAGTGATTTATTTGTCATTAGACAAAACAATCTACGACAAAGGCAGTCAGATAGAGAAGCATTCAATTACTTCAACCACATAATTCTTTGTGAATTGCCTTGCACATCCTCACAAAACATCCTCACAAACCAGATCCTTTCTTGAAGGATCACCAGCAGAGAACTGAAATTCCCATATTCAGTAAGGCTTTTGAGCATATGCTGAACTTCAAGTATTTAAAATGTACCATTAGTGCATAAAAAGAATTGAAGATCTTTAAGGACCAGAGATGTGACTCTCATCTCTAAAAATAAGTCCTTGTTTAAGAGCTTTGCTGAATCAAGGCTTAAACACTAATAACTATTGATCCAGTGGCTGATCCCTAAAAGAACCCTTGCTGAATCTTACTCTTTTGCCTTACCACAGAAGTATCTGAATGTATTTCATTCTGCCTGATGGCCCATTTTTGGCTCTCCACACTTGGTACTAAGCTCTGTGAAGTGCATTTTTCACAAAGACACTGCAGAGGAATCTGTAGAAGGTTAACAGCCAACAATGTCAAGAGCACAGTATCGTGACTGACACTAATATTTCACCAATATGGAATGCCAAAAATAATCAGGAATTAATTTAGGCTGGATTTGTCAAATGAGATGCCTACAGTTACATTTGTAACCCAGATTTGAATGGTAACTTGAGCACTGGCCAGTTTTCAGAGGTGTTGAGAACTTGCAACGCTCAGGGTTTCAGAACTTAAACATCATGCTGTTTGCTGAAGTACCTAAACATAAATTATATAATATAACTGCAGTTTAGGCTGACTCCCTTTAAGATGTTATTGATGAGAAAAATTAAAACCAGTCACTACTTTATTCCAACTAAATGACCAGTGCAAGCACACAAACCCCCATACTGTAGTTAACTGAAACCAAATTTCAGTTGCTAGAAACCTCTTTCAAAAGCATTCTTTACAGCTAGTTTTCAACATGGACACAGAAAAAAATAGCAGTGACATTCTTTGTTGTACGCAATTTTGAATCATTTTTTGGGGAGGTGATTGTAAATCATTTGGGCAAAGAAAACATTTCCATAGATGGCCAAATCACCCCACAGCTGAAATGCATCCCCACATGAACTAAAAATAAAGCAGAATTATGCATCAAACTAACGTGTTATCTATTACAAAGTGAAAAAAGAATGCAGCTCACACTGAACACAAACCATAGCATGCTCGAAAGGAAGACCATATTATCCTACACCTAGCAACCGATAATATAAAATCAACAATTACAACAAAAAAAACCTATTAGACAAAAGTCATTTAGGCACATGTCCACATAGAACTTCACTTTAACTGGTCACTGTCACTTGTTGATGTAGAAGATTAGCAGAGAAACAGAAACCTACAGAGAGAAATGTGCCTGAAGCATAAGCCCTCTCTCCCACATACCACCAAGATCCTATCTCATGTACTTACTGGAAGCCACACACACAGGGCAGAACCTCAGTACAGGTTCCAAAAAAGCAAATTAACTTTTCTCAAAATAATTTATTGAACAACCAGAAGAGAAAGAAGTAATTTCTACAAAAAAGATAAACTCTATTCAATGTGGCAATACTGACCACTAAATATCACCCATCAATAGTCATCTGTGCCTGACACAGCATCAGGGTGTTTCTGTAATAAGATGAAATTGCAGCAGGATGAAAGGGGTATAGAGGCAAGAACACTGCTCCCTAAAAAACAATATTAATGCAGCTGTAGCATGCATGTTCTCAGGTATTTTTCTTTATATTTAAAAACCCAAACTCATTCACTTTACTTCAGGAAGGAGAGCATTTTCCTCCTTCATACACAAACGCACATCTATCTGCATAAAAACAACTTCTCACAGAGCTAAGAGGGAAACCTGTCTCTATCCTACAATTTCCTTTTTCACCCTCAAATGTCATATTATACATAACACCTAGTTACACATATGTATAGAGTAATAATGACTTCATAAGCTATTGTATCAGAAGACACATAGAATGTTTGTAGTATTCAAAAAAAAATGCCAGTTTTAGGATAGCCCACATACTTGAGCATTTGCTTCACTTTTATCTGCCAAAAAATGTAATAGGATGAGTGTTTGGTGCCTAGCATTATTTTTTGATTCTTATTTGTAACTGGAATTACTAAGCATTTTATTAGGAGAAATTGTACTTTAAAATGGAACTTATGGAGAGAAGCAACTTCAGTGGTTTCACCACATCTGTTTCCTCTTATACAAGACATACACAATATGTAACACATGGACAAAGCTCAATGAAGGGAAATTAGACATCTAAAACCAAATATAACCACACCAGAGTGATCTAGTTAAATGAGACTGCATGCCGTAAATTTTTTTCCCCAGCTAATATTCTCAGTATCTAAATTTCTCTCAATGAAACTACCTACTCATGAACATAGGTCCTTTAAAAGGATTTCCCATACACAAAATACAACCAAACTGTGAAACTCACTGCCACAGAAGGCTATGGATGCCAGAAGTATAAATACATTAACCAGTTAATTTGAGAAATGTGTGGAAGAAGTATACTTTTAGGTGGAAAGGTGTGAATGAAACACTGCACAATTAGGAAATCTCAGAAGATTCCTGGAAGCTGGGAGAGGATAATGGCTGGAACATCACTGTTTGCCTACACTCGTACAATGGTACTGGGAGCCAACCACGGTCAGAAAGGGACACTGGGAAAAATGAGCCTCTGGTGTGACTCAGCGCAATTCATGTCTTGCAGTTCCAAAGTAAAGCTTTTATCGGAAACACAGTCTACTCTATTCCATAGAGTGACATGTGTGACACTGTGTGTCATACATAGTTTTTTTAATATATTAACTGAAACACAATGCTAATCAGAGCAATGAACTGTCTACTGAAGGCAATGTACAGACAACTACATGAACCTGTCACTCTGTATATTCATACTTCACTAAGAGCAACTCTGTATTGCTCATCTATGGACAACACCTTTATTAACAGGAATACAAACAAATATATTGTATAGGAATACAAAGTGAGAGGAAAATGAAATGAGGATTAATTAAAATTAGTAAGAATGTTACAAAATTAAGAAAGTTGCTCTATATTTTCAACCATAAAATAGTCTTCAAATATATTCCCCCATTTAAACATAAATCACACTACATTATCTTGCAAATCAGAAGACCTATATTGAACCTATATTCATATATGTTGATAAGATTTCAAAACAAATAATTATTTAGAAATACTTTTTTAATCCTTCCAATAAATAGAAGTCATCATTGTCACAATTCAAGTCCATGATGAGATGTTTCTATAAATAAAAAGAATGTCCCATACTTTTTGAATACAGTAAGTGATGCTAAAGTATCTAAGAAAATCGTAAGTCTTTGGATGTGGCAGCACATAAAAACACTCAGTCCAAGAGCAAAGCACCCTAGAGGATGGGCAATTCCTCTTACTCAACACTGTCATACATCAGTTCCCCTAAACACGAAAATACAACTAGAATTTCCTATGTCCTATTTGAATATAAATTAAAAGCATGCCTTATAAAATCAGACTCAAAAAACGCAATTATTTTTGAGCAACAGCATTATGCTAGAGGGTAGAAGGGGAGCACCACCACATAGCAAATGTTCCTATGAGGCTACATTCCTCTCATGATCTAATGCAATTAAGGAAAAATATAAGGATAATGAAACAGAGCTGGAAATCAGAATTTGTGACTTTGGTTTTCCAAATTTGATAAGGAAAAATAAAGTAAAATTTTAAAGAATAGAACGGCATTAAAGGTCTTTTTCTCTTTAAACAGGGGAACCAACATGATGCCATTAAATAGAAGTTAAAAGAGACAGAAAATCATTAACGAAAATACTAACCCATTTGCAGATTTCTAATACTAACCCAATTGCAGATTTCTACCCAGGCAAATTAACCACAAAAATTCCAAAAGGACTAGGAGACAAAAACATCAAGAAGTATAAAAATCCCTGCACTTCAGCGGAGGATTGCAAGCTTAGGCCTGTGGGGTACAGTTCATTTATGAGTGCTTTAGCAGATAAGGAGGGAACGTTCCTCAGATATAACGCCCTAGTAATTAAGCTGCTACATGATGAGCATGGCAGCTTTTAGGTTTCTACCACATACCATTCTACCTTATATTATTAACATTACTTTGGTTAAAAACAATAGTACTATGTGCTTTAACTTTATACTTTGGATAGCTGCCTGTTGGACCTGACTTTCAGAGGCTTTCTGAGTGCAGGATATTCAGCATAGTACAAAAGGCCATAAATAGTTTAAACATCACTCAAAACTAGCAAAAGATATCCACAGCTGAGCTACAAACTGAAGTGGAGGAACTCATGCAGACAATACAACCTTGGCAGTCAGCAAGGTGTAGACCTCCCAAACTTCCTGGTTGATTTTCCTCTCACTATAAAAAAGGGGAAAACAAGGCCTTTTTAAATTTACAGACTGCTATTGGGTTTCTTAGCAGTTAAGGGAAGATTATTTTCACATGATGGATAACAAGTAAATTGAATTTATGTAAAGCATTGCGTAAGAATCCAGACTAAATTTTAGCTTGTTTTCACCAACAACAAGCTTGGGAATTAAAAAGATTATAAACATTAAGAATAAAAATAAATAAAAAAAAAGCTATGTAATTTTACTTAGGATCTCAGTAAGGAGTCAGCGTGGGCCAAGAGGCTCACTTTGCAAGACCAAGGCACAAGATTGCTTACCACATTCCTTGACCGTATGTCCCCTGGGTTCTAGTTTTTCTAGCTTTGTTTGGTATGTGGGCATAAAATCATAAGGAGAAAAAATCTGTGACTGATAGAGATGTTCAGGGACAATGAGGGTGGCATAAGAGCAAGTACTGATGTATCAATGGATCTCTGATACTACTGAAGTTTTTGTACACTAATCTTATGCACCAACAATGAAACAAAAAGCCCCATTAACACAAGCAAAACTCCTGTTCTTATCATACAGTCTTAAAATGTTGTTAAGCATCCATATATTTTCCCTCACATATCTCCATGTCTTCTTATCTGTTACCGCAATTTCCATGTGGCTTTTTCAGCATAGTTTCAAATCACAAATTTTGAGAATTACAAGCATTTTTCTAAATCACATCATAAAGAGATATCTGCATAAAATAAGATGCTATTGTATTATAAAATACACTTTTGAAATAAAAAGTTAAGTTAGGACTCATTAGAAATTACCACCTCAATTTTTCAGGAGTACCCTTCAGGGTATGTAATTAGTGAGTACTCCATATTTTAAAAGACTTGTTATTTGTTCTGTAGATCTAACTCTTGCTGTACCACTGTCAAGTGTTTTGGATGAGTAAAATTTTGTGTGGTTATCCTATTCCCAGCAAAGGCAACTAGAAATTGTATTTCCCTGTCTGTACCGTGTAGATAACATTTATTTGACAGACTTCTTAGAAGGAGAAATAAGTTACATTCATCAAATGTAAAACTCAGAGCATTTTAAAGAAACTTGTTAATAGAACTTTTGAGGAACACATCTTTGGTTTAAAAGGTATGGTATAACAAAAATCTAAATATACAGTCTTCAGTTAACCAGAACAACTTTTCATATACTGGAAGGAAGAGTTGCATGTTTCAGCAATCTGCTTTCTAAAGCCTTTGTATCACCATGAAGCATACGGCTAAAAATCAATGCAGTGAGATCAGACTGAAGTTTATAGAGTTACACAGAGATCTCATTTATCTTTGTTTTTGGAAGGCAGGGTTAGGTAGTCTATATTTTCACATTAACATCTGTAGAGCATTCCAAAATCCTGGCATGGCCAATGACATGGAAGTTCCAGGTCCTATGATTTATTCTCCTCCAGTACACATAAATCAGTGTGTGTAGATGGAATCCTTTCACTTCAACTGCAGTAGATAATGTAAAATAATTTTAGCTGACAGGTTTTTTTCTTCACTTGATTTTTTAAAATTAATTTACTAGTCATTACAATTTTGTTCAGCATTAAACCCATATATGTATATCCACAGACATTCTCCACTCATCCATTTGGCTGATATTAGGACAAGAAACAGCTGAATAAGCCCTACAGTGCATTTGCATATTACACCCCTGCATTCAACAGGCAACGCTACATCTAATAATAAATTCCGAATGAGTCCATGTGTGTCAATGGTGAGCTTGATCATAAAGCACATAGGCTTTACTGAAGCTCACAGTTAAGTGCTTTCATTACTAAGTTCCTTTTATATATGGGTAGGATGTGACCTTTCCTTCAGACTGGCCAGCAGCATTAAGTTTGTCTGATCAAACAATTTCACTGAAGCCTTCATCTGAAACTACAGATGAAACTATTCATAAGTATACATAAATTGCAGTGACTTGTGTTCAATTAGATTTTTAATGCAGTGGGTTTAAAATTCTAATTGGGAAGAAAAGAAGTATGAAAGAACACATTTATCAAAACTGAACTTTAGCATGGTGTTCCATGCAATCCAGGGAAATAAGACACAGCATTTTACTCACCAATTTTCCCAGCAGAGTTAAACATCAAAATACCTTCCCTTGCAGTTTATACAAAGGCCAGACACAGAGACAAATGTGCAAAGTATGACATTAACCATACTGGAGTTATTAATGGAATAAATGCAGCAGTCAAAGGCTCTCTGAAGATAAAAGCATCACTCTTTCCCGTCTCTGGAACTTTGCCCAAATCAGAGTCATATTTTCATATTTGTCAGGTTTTTTTTCCTCCTGTAATGAAAGGGTTTCCTTCATAACAGTAAATAAAAATTAAGTGTTCCTTCTGTGCTTCAAAGCAAAATGGTTTCAGTAATGATGCAGACAGTACAGTGTGCATCTTTCTAAGGAAAGATTTACTGCTTCAATTTCAATTTAAAATTTTGTATTGTTTCAAGGTTAAAAATACTGGGATGAAATCAATGTCTTACAAGTGAATTTGTTGCTTTTTCTAATACCTAGTTCTATGTTTGAGAATGGTCTCATTAATTAATTAATACTCAGAGAAAGAGGTTTTATAATGTAAACATATGTGCTTAAATCCAAGTCTCGCCTAGTCAACAGAAAAATAATCTTCAAAGCTTCACTGTAGAATGTTAACTAGACTTGGCTTTAAAATCCTTTCTGCAGGAAAAGTAACTGAGCTAGAAAGAACAGTTATGTCAATCACTGATTTGACAGACTGACAGTTACATCAGTTATGACAATTTCTGGTCTTAGAGACAATCCGCAGAGTTTCTGTACAAATTTCAGCTACTATTGTTTGAACTAGAACCAAAAGTTAAGCAAGATGTCTGGTCTAATTTTAAAAATTGCAGAAGCTTCAACATAGGAGCAAGTCACTGTGGAAAAAAGAGTTATTCTGTTTCCAAGCATCATGCCGACAATTTACTCTGGCCCATGACAAATTCAAGACAGTTTACATCCTCTAAGAACTAAGCTCACTTAGATTACTTTGTGTTTGCTGAAGGCTAAGTGGGCATGGACTATGATCATGACTGAGCTGACCTGTAGCAAGTTCATATTTCATTGCAACTGTCCTTCTTTTTTCCCCCAAGCACTTACTGGAGTATGCAAAATTATTTCTGTATTTCACTCCCTCATATTCAAGATCCCCTTTTATTAAAAATCTTTCACGTTTACTTACAGATGACAGTATATTAATTTATGAACTGTTTATTTGAATTCATAAGGAACACAGCTTCTCTTCTTAACTAATAGCAAGGAAAGGGATTTTACTGTATCTCGAATCAGATATTCTTAACACTTGACTCTGAAAAGCAGGCTCAAGATTGCTTAGAAATGCAGACAAAACCCATTAAAAAGTAATTGGACCTATGAAGACAATGCTTTCTTTAGCTGAATTAGGAATGGCAGTTATAGTGCTCAGCATTCAAAGCAAGCTTTGCTGTCACCACTGCCCAAGAAAGTCTGCTGTCTTAAGGCAAAGCTGAAGCATCAGGGAGAAGATAGAAATATCAATGCTACAAACCTCATATCACTTTGTCAGTGCAATGTTTCATCTTACTACAATTGCACATGAAGTTAAATAATATGCTTAAGTGGTATACTTCATTTTCTAACTAGCCTCTCTGATAAAAGAAAAACGGAAAAACACCTCGTGGCTAGCATGTAGTAGACCTTCAAATCTCTTTTGGGTTTCTCTTCCACACACTGCAACAGCGAGCTATTTTCTGTCCTCCCACTCTCACCCAGAAGCCATGTCTGCTTGTCACTTAGATGCTCAGGAGAGACATAAGTAGTAACAAGTTGTTGATTTCAATATTTAATTAATTGCAAAGAGTAGAAGCAATAAGCAAAATTCTGATTGACTATGAGCAGTCAGCAAATTAAATACCACCACAAACAAGCCTGTACCCTTTAAGAGTAACTTAACCACACCTTACAGCTCTTTTCCTTTCTGGCAGCAAGCCCTTACACAATGAATGTCTAATGAAGCTGCAGTGTCTCTACACTGTCTTGGATATCCAGATCTCTTGACGTAACACAATTGAACTGTTTCTTATTTGCTACATCTGCAATTATTTTTATTTTTAGCAAATTTGCAGTGTACTTGGTGACAATCTGTGACTGAGGTTATGCAAGGCAGCACCAATGCATGCTTTTCTCTAGCACAAAATGTTAAATAAAAGCTGGTTTTACAGCTCCCTGAACTAAAGCTAAGATTTTTAACTTTATTTCCAAAATAAATATACGAAAAACATGAATACAAATGTCTACCAAAAGTTTGCAATCTGCAGAAATTTTCTAGAGATCAGAATGAAGTCAGATTCAGCACTGTAATGTCATACAAATGTCAGTATGGTTGTAGGAAAATAAATCTGAAGTCCACAAAATCTCTACAAGCACTTCTAATTCATGCAATAAACTTAGTAAGACAAAAATAGGGCAATGAGAAAACTGACATGCAATATTGATGGAGCATTGCCAGTCACTGCTTTCATTTAAATGGGGATCTTTTGTTTGAGCTTCTCTGTTGCTCACTGCTAGAATGAACTGCCTTGACAAGTTCCAAGTCTGCAGGTCTTCCATAGGCAATAGTCAATATTTTAAATACCACTCCAATAACACCACTAGCGTTTTAGCTTACAATTTTATCATGTCTCAGGATATTTGCTGATTTATTTTTTTTTCCATATGCCAGTTTCTAGAGTCAAGTAATGACAAGAAAAACTCATGTGTCATATTAAATGAAAGCAGTTGCTGGAGATAAAGCCACTAAAATAGGGAGCCTACTATGTTCCTTACCAGCTTTGGGTTATGAAGGTGGGTTAAAATGCAGTTCAATACAATTCATGTTGCAAACATTTAATCACAAGCAGACAAAAGAAGTCTGCAGCAGACAGTACTCCACTCTCATTCTCCTATAAAAACACAGATGGAAAAATGTTTCTTTGGCCACTGATGCTACTTGATCATTGCCAACAGCTAGAAATCCAGTAGGATTTGTAGCTCATGAATACTTCCACCAAATTTTCTGGTAGTTTCCCTTAAACTAGAACCAGTATTTTCTTTCTTTTCTTTTGACTGAGCGTCTGCCAACCAACTTACTTTTGTGCAGCAACCAGTTCTCCAAAATACAGTGACAGACTGCTCAGACCATCGTAAAAGAAAAAAATCTTGTGTTGATAGGATTATGACAGCAACAAGCCTGTAGCTCTCTATTCCTGATGGATTTTGATGCCAGGAGAGTTCCCCTAGGAGATAAGAACTTTTTCAAACTCCCTGGGGGAATGTTTTGCAGGAAAGGAACACTTGAAATCTGATTTGTCCACTGAACAACAGTACTAAAAGTCTGTTTGAATGCTATAACAAACATATGAAGTACAGCCCAGGCAAGTAACTTTACTTTATAAATCATATCGTTTTCATTTCCTGAATTCATAACCACAGCGATGCAATAATGGAAACTTTTGTATGTTTATAAGTTAGATGACCCACAATCATTCCCTGCAGTAAGCACTAGTAATTTCTGACTATTAAAATAATTGTTATATTCTATTGCTATGGTTTGCTTAATGGGGGAGTTTTCTATTTCACATACCGTATTACATTGGCAACAAGATTTCTTACCTTAGCCAACAGTATTGGATGTGATTAATTTCTAACATTCTTTTTGGAAGTCAAAATAAATATCCACTCAGTTTTCTTTGTTTGCCATCTCAACATTCTAAGCAGGCTGGCCTTCTCACAAATTCATGTTGGTTGTCTCTAATTAACTTTTTTTTCTTTTAAAATGTTTGAATTACATCCAGTTAGATTATTTCCATTTAAACTCCTTTTCATCTAACATTAATCCCAAACTGTTGTACTTCATTTAAATGACAATCCCACATTATATTTTAAATTAAACTTTCAAATAAAATAGACTGTTCAGACTTACAAAAAAAGTCATTGATGTGGCCAATAATGACGGGAAAAATGAAGATACCCTTTTCAAAACTCTATATACAAAGTACTGTATTATAGGATCAGATCTTAAAACACTACCATGTCTGATCAAGAAAGTTAATGCATACAGTTATAGAATATTTAGAGGGATTGCTTTAGGATATTATTTTGTAATCCCTCACTTCTTCTTAAATTACCCTCCACCTCAGTGCTGGTTAGAGGTAGAAGTTAATTTGCTCTCTCAGCTTCTGCCATAGCTGCCTCACCTACGTAATTAGTATAACTGCTGAAAAGACACCTCGCGGATTTTCTCAAAGAGAGTTCCTCTGAAGGAAAACAAACCTGTCCTTCTGTAGAATAACACATAAAGTAGCTATGCAAGGTTGGATTCTACTCTTCACACTGCTAACTAATATTCATTCATCTGCTTCACACCTTCAGTGCAGTAGCTGCTTTCCAGACACTTGAGAAGGGCAGCCTGTTATCTTTCAGACAGCAGATCAAACTAGATGTGCCATTTAAGCAAAATAACCACAGAATAGTTTGCTGAAACTAACAACCGCACTGAGGCTCAACAGATGAGACGCAATGAAGAAATTCTGTCTATACAATCTGCTTCATCCATTTCTTTTCATAATTAACTTTAATCTTTGCATCCTATGTCTCATACTTAATTTGTTTAATTGGCTGAAGTCTAGAATGGCCTCCAGCTGTCTAGACCATTGAACTAGGAATGCAACCCTGCACTAGCTCAAAGTACACTGCCCCAATTTTTGCTCCTGGAGATTTATGTGAGCAGTTATTCACACTGCTTTCTAGTTTGTCTTTGCAAGGTACTTCCTGTTCTACTTGTTTTAATTGCCTACCTGTTATCCTACCAAAGCATTACCTGACTACTAGTGTATTTAACATAAATACACATCTGTTTTGCAAACAATTATGGGTTTTCTTGGTGTGGATCTTCCATCATTCTGTTCTTTCATTTGCTTACAAGGTATATTTTATGTTATTCCATGACATTAATTATATTACTGTGTTTATTTGCTCCAGTACAATGAAGTATTTATCTTTCCTCTCCCACATCACATTTTTTTATTATGGGTGCATGACCACACGGCATAAGAGCAGAAAGTTTCTGCATGTTTGATTTTAATTTTCCCATACACAATGTCTGCTGGAAATTTTATGTGTTACGTTTATTTTTCAGAGTCAGTTCTCTGTGGCACTTCAGTTAAATAGTTATTTAACTTTTACGCCTAAGAACATGGTGATTTTAAAATACTCAGCATTACAGATTTTGATTTTCTCAACCAAAACACAACTTACCATAGCTCCTAAAGAGTTTCAGTCATTGTTCTACTTTTTGACATAGAAGATATAATTGGGCTGTGTACATGTGGCTTGGGGTATATTAAGCCAACATTCTCATGGCTTCATTTCACAATTTACATTGTGAACCAATAGTTCCTTTGAAATGCCAGTCCCCGAACACTTAAAAAAGGTTTTGTGATAAGGATCTAAGTCAAATTAGTTGTCTCCTTCTCTCTTTACAGCAGAAAAGAGACTTGATGCACTAAGAGACTTCATCTGTCTGACTCTATCCACCCAGTAATTTGGCAGAGGAGACGTGCCTTCAATATATTAAAGCCCAAGTCTCACAAAAATCAGCAAGTGTGCAGAGGACTGTAATCATATTAACTGACCCACTCTCTAAAAGAATGGAGCCCAGATCCAAACCTGATTAGAAATTGAAGAATCCTTAGAGAGATATAACAGCATACACACTTTAACTACAGAAAAGTCCCAGATAATGCTCAGATCAACTGTAAGTCTCAATTCCCTCAGAAGTCCCTCATAAGGTATTCCATACCTTATGGAATATCTCCTTCCAGAGTTTTTCTCATCTCACTTTAATGCAGCATCTGCAGATTGTACATCTCCCTTTTAGTCTCCAACTTTTTTTGTCTGCTTATATATATTGTTTAATATTTTGTAAGTTTATTTTCTTGGATTTCTACATTCATGAAGAGAGTCACCCTTTTGTATGACTCTCCTTCGGTTATTAAGCAGTAAAACCTCAATGAAGTTTTCAATAACTCTTCCTTCAGGTTTTTTTTATTCCTTTTGATGATCCGCTAAATCTCTTTATATTCTCTTTTCCCACAACTCTCTGCAGGTTAGGACTTCTGTTCTATCTACATTTTAATACTTCTCAATTATATTTACCAGATTTAAAACCTATCTTTACATGTCCCAGAAAGCCCATCAAATTTTCTTCCAGATTATTCTTTCTATTTGATCCTTCCCACTCTTCCATTATCTCCATATACTGTCAACATCTTTTGGACAGCCTGTAAAGGGATTACTCACTTTCATGACATTGTTATTTCTACTTACTTAAAAGTACAAGCTTACCACATGTCAGTTGTGCAATCCTCCCTCCCTTTAGTTTTAGTCATCTCTTTTTTCTTTCTTGGGCCTCTGTACGGAGTTATTTCCTTTTACATTTTACATGTTCTCCTGACTAATTTTTTCAGCAACAAAATTCAGACATTAACAGTAAATAAAACTAACAAGACATATCTCAAGTCTGCTCGGGAAAAGGAGTGTAACCTTAATCGAATACTGTGCCCCCATATAAATTACTCCTCTGAGGTGAATAGGGTGGAGAGACTATTTTAAAAAGAAAGGGATTGCGAACATCCTGGCCCAAATAATGAAGTCAAAGGTGCAAATCTAGGAACAATTCTGAACAGAATCAATGAAAATGCATAAGAAAACCCACATAATTTATACTCGATCATTAGTAACATCCAAGCATCTGTAGGGAAATTTCCAGAAGTTTACCAACTACTTCCAGTTTGTGAGTCTTTAGGTATAATCAGTTAACAAATAAGTTGGGGAAAAAATAAAAAAAAAACCCCAAACCTCTCCAATCAACACAGAGATAACAGGGGACAAAGTAGCAGCATCCAAAAATCCAAGTCTTTACCCTTGTATCAAAACATCAGGTTTTAGAAAAATGAAAAGGTTTTATACAGAATCCCATAAGAAATAAAACTGGTAAAATATGTTAAGTCTGAACATGGTATGGCAAAGTCAATAAAACACAGACTACAGAACTCCACGTAATTTGCTACTATGTTTTTGTGGTAATTACGAATAATGAAATAAAAGTGAAAGTGCCAGACAGCCACAGTATTTATCTCAGACTAAAATGAATAATCATTTAAATTAAAACATTGTCAGAAAGAAGATACACCACTGAATCTTTAAAAAAAACCCTTTATTTGATAGTGTTTCTAATCGCACTGCTTGGTATGCTCAATAATTTTATCTGTAATAGCACAGTCCTTCTCTAGTATTGTTTCTTTCAAAGGAAGAAACAGAAGTCTCAGTTTGCAACTATAATAGTAGCCCTAATTCATCTCTAAACATTAAGTCTTTTAATATATAACAGAAAATATCTTGCTTGATTATATGGAAATAAAAAAGTGGTGGAACAGATTTATCTGGAGATTACTTAAAAGGGTAAGAAGTACATAATGTAAGATCTGCAGTCTGCAGCCCTACTTAGGCACTTAAGTAAGAATGAAGAAGGGAGACCTGTATTTTAATGACACAGCTGGCAACAAGATACGAACACAAGGTTTCAGGTAATCAACTGAAAAAAAGAGTGAAAAAAGATGCAGAAACTAAAGCTAGCATCCACAGCAGTGCTCACATACTGAAAGAGATTGTCTGCCCATAATATCAAAGCAAAAGCATTTTCAGGACATAAAGCATTGCTGGCATAAAAGTCCTGATAGGTCTGAATATTACTACTGCACTTTGAATTTCCTTCAAATTAGGGGCTGACTTCCAGTGGCTGCTTTATAAGATTCAAAGCTTTATTTAGTTTTAATAATGTTAATACATATTTTTAAGGCATCCCCATTCCTGGGGAAAAATTGCCAAGTTTACTAGTAAGAACATCATCTGGGCTCTCTACCATATGGAAATACAGATCGAATCTAAATGGAGAGACTTTCTTCAGACATTTTTGGAGTCAGTCCTAGATGGTAACTCACTATTCCTGATTATGATGCTGAATAGAACAGACAGAACTAAATCAGAAAGAGTAAAAAATTATACCAGCAAGCCTAATGCTAATAGTACTAACTTTTTTTTTTTTTTTTTTTAATATTCAATGGGTATTTTCCAACATAAATACCTGGCAATTACTTTAGACCTTTGTAGGCTTTAGTTATGCTACCACATACTTGGATCCAACACAGTACCCTTCTTTCTTTCTGCTGAAACCAGTTTCTATTCAAAGCAACAGTATAAACCAGTTTCCAAATATCAGATTAGAAGAAAACAATCTGCAGTAATTATCAGTAATTATTAGTAGAAATACTTTAGAGCAGGTCAAGATAATTTATTGCTATCAGTTTTGGTTGTTTTTGCTGAAGAGATAAAAGTAGCTAGAAAATCAGTATGATGCATTTGTCATTACAGAAGAACATAATCATCACTCCTCAGTCTTTAGAGGGGACTGTTTTGCAAAAGCATTTTCTACAGCTCTAAAATGGACACAAAAAGGAGAGAATAACCCTTTATCTGCTAATACCATACTTAATAAAAAAATACACATCACAGTAACTCAAGGTGGTGGGTGTAGATTTTTTTCTACAGACAAATAATGCTTATCGCCAACATGAGAAACTGGCATTTAGATCTAATTCCTAAATTCTATGACATATGTTTTTATTTTGAGTTTTCCCCCATCCCTGATTCAAAGCACTGGCAAGAGAAATTGCATCAACAGATTTTTGGCACAGCCATGACAGATCCCACATTAAAATGAAAAAAAAAAAAAATCTCCCAAAACCTGTGTGTGATATTTTCTCTCTGAGACCAGTGAAAGTCCAGCTATCAAAACACGACCTGCCAGACTTTCAATATTACTCAACTGAATACATAAAACCCCTAAAGTGTTGACATGCAGACTAAGACTGCAGTCCATGTATTTGAGGTTCAGAGGGATCATCAGATCACTCAATTTTACAATCTGCGTAGCACATATAAGCCATTTCAGGTGACAATTCATGTAATCAATACAATGACTGGTAACTCAAGGACCCAATTCACTGAGGATTCAAGGAACTGGAGCTAAAGGAAACATGCAGCACTCCAGTTTCTCAGAAGTACAATCAGATACTATCCAAATTGTTAGGCATAGGAAGGCTGGAAGAGAAAATGCAGAGGAGATGGAAGCAAAGTACTGTAGTTAATGTTAGCATCTCAAGTCAGCTTACAGTACAAACACACATAAAGCCATATTTCATGTTACCATGGAAACAACCACCAGATTAGAAAATTTTGACCAGATTTACTTTTCTGTTTGAAAGGACGAAAAAATCCCCATGACTGTCATGAATCCCCTGCTGTATTTTTTATATAAGCATCAAGTCATGTTAGAAAACACATTTAAAGTATGAGCTGTGCATATGAGTAACCTGTACCTTTATCCCAAAATACTTAGCCTGACCCATAAAAGAGAGCTGTTTAGTTTCTCCAACAAAATGTTATTGTATCACAAGTGCAGAAATGAGAGAGATGAGAATGTGGAGGCCTCTTTCAGTGCACACACATGAACTGGAAAACCTTCTTTGAGCTACAAGGAAAGCAGACTAGGATAAAAAGCATATCTGAGAACAGTGTAGTATGTATGGCTTCTCACATTAGCTGAAATGATGTCTGGGTTCACCAGCAAGCTGCTGACTGAGCAAAGGAAGAAAAGAGAAGGTGCTCAGGCTGATGTCCTCTTCTGAGCACACAGTTGCTTCACTTCAGTATTTCTCAGGCTTGGTGGAAGCATATGGCTTTTAGCTCAACTGATTATACAATCACCCCAGGAGCCAAATACTAGGTATGCTTCCAGGGTCTCAACAATAAAAACCAGAAAGATGTGAAGAACAGTGTTTGTCACATCACCCCAACATATAGATTTAAACCACCAAGAAAAAAACTCTAGTTACTCTGTTTAAGTTGTAGCTTTTTTAGAATATCACAAAATAAATTCTTAAGCCTTTGTAACACTCTCTAGGCAATTTTGAACACTTTTGTGATCTTATCAGGGGCTGTGACATCAACTAAGTGTGTTTTCACTGTGTCAGCCAATGTGTCAATGACCACATACTCTACAACTGTTCAGAAATTTTCTTTGTGAGAAAACACCCAAACGTTTTTTGTTCACATCAAGCAACTCAAAATTGTTGCAATATCCCATTTCCTGATCAGGATTGAAAATTGAAATGTTGATACTAGGGCAAAATCTTAAACTCAAGTTTTAAGCTCTGAATTTATCAAAGTGATGTAAAAACACTTTGTCAGTTGTTCAGCTTGAAATTCTTCATGTCTCTCTCAGTTCTGGACACACTTTTCTCTTCTTTTATATTGTTTAAAAGAAGGGCAGATAAAAGAAATGGAAGTCGCAAAAGAAACACAGGTGGACCAGAGGACAGGTAATCATATTTACAAATAACACTGATAATTAGATTTTAAGTACTGACTAACACATAGTTAGATACCTGTCATTTATTTGCATATTTCAGAGCTACTTTACATCTAGTAAGAGCAAGAAACCTAAGTAAGCACACAGACAAGTAGATACATAAATGAATATCTGCACTATGTTCAGGGGTGTAAGAAGTAGGTGATCAAGAATAATTTTATTTTTAGCATGCCTAATGAAGTGTCTATCATGATAAAAGGAGAGAAAAAAAGCTCTTGCCTTGACAAAATTAATCCTGCAAAATGATAATTAGCAATAACAAACTCTTCTGAGCAACTTTACACTTAAGGCAAAAGCACAAGACTGAAAATTTATTTTCAATACTATAAAATTAGCTTTTTTTTTAAAAAAAGGGCTATAGTATGAGCAGCACTTCTATCAGTTGTACCTGACAGTATGTAGAAGGTAATTCCAGAAACAGCTGAATGGCTCCTTCTTTCTATACCATGCTTCTTAGACCAGATTCACTCCATTTGCAATCAATCATGAGCTTAAATTCCAATAATTCATTTTCTACGTTCTCTCATGAAATATTAGCCCATTGAAACAAAACTTCGGTCTGAGTGTTACTATCAAAGAGTGTTATCGGGATTGTTTATGTTCAAAAAGGTAAAACCAGAGACGTAAAGTTTAAGGTACTGCTAATTCAAACTTAGGCTGAACTTGACAGCTTAAGTGTGATCTTTTTGCTGTCCATCTGACAGAGAACTTGCACTTTGAGAAGAGTCCTTTGGAAACTGTGTTGAGTGACCAACCTTTGGTGGCACAAATGTAAGGTAGGTTTGTATTGATACTATATAGAGTTAACAGGAAAACAATAAAAATAAAAACATATTTTTTA
The DNA here is from genome assembly GCA_038380795.1 of Pyrocephalus nanus. Taxonomy (NCBI): domain Eukaryota; kingdom Metazoa; phylum Chordata; class Aves; order Passeriformes; family Tyrannidae; genus Pyrocephalus; species Pyrocephalus nanus. The sequence continues at coordinate 28,038,251 of CM076263.1, read as the reverse complement.
TTACAAAACAAACAGATGCAACACTGAGTACACACAAGGAATAGATCTGTTGAATAAGGTGTTATTTTACATAGTCACTTTTCAAAGTAGAACTACATTTTAAGGGCTTTTGCATATGTTTTACCTAGAGACCTCTGTGATGATGTGCCAATATCAACTTCCCTTTCTCTTTAGTTGCCAGTTTTATTTGATTTCTTTCTTCAGATATGTGCCAACCAGTTTCAGCTTGTTTAACAACATTTTTTTAAAATCAGCTGCCTTGATGGAATGTTGAAATGATGCATGTGTGGGTGTGTTTATAATGCATGCAAAAATACATTAAAGAAATATAAAGGGTCTGGCTTAATCCTATAAAAGTAAAAAAATTAAGCATGAAGACCAAATACTGAAGCAGACACCTCTTTACATATCGTAATACCTTACCAAAAAAACCTGCCTAACTTGCATACAAAGTGCTGTGAAGTGGAAGTGCTCTGTTCATTTAATACAGCTGTAGTTTGTATGGTTGAACTGCAAAACTAATGGAATATCACCAGCCCTGTTATTCTTAATGGAAGGAGTTAGATTTGCAAAATATTTCACCCTCAAATATCATAATATGCAATAAAATTACGCAATGTAATGTTTTTGATTATTATATATATTTCATTGTGCACTAAAGAGAAGTTCTTTGCAGTCAAATTGTTTAATAAAATGCTGAGGACATGAGCATAATAAGCAAAAAAATAAGACTAGGATGTCAGATGTGGATATAGTATTAAGGAAACCAAAGCTGCATCCTGATCTGGGGAAGAATTAAGGTTTCCTAATTAAGTCAGCTTCAGGCACAAAAGCTTGCCTGTTTCAGGCCCAAACCTCTAGGTTGTCATCAGTAGCAATCAGAAATCCCTTAGGAAATTTCAGTTGCATTATTTGACCTTTACGTTACATTGTGGCTGAAAAAAACAATAGGATGAGAATTGATACATAAACCTAATGAAAGGGACAAGTTCCCAACAGTCCACACCTCCACCTAATACTGGTGATCACACTAACTGTAAATCTTCATACTTATGATATAAACTATTCTGTACCTCCCAGAGGGACTCCTAGGAGTTTGATAAATCATTAAAAAACAAATCACAGAATAATAGAAAGTTTTGGGTTGGAAGGGACCTTAATGACTATCTCATTCTAATTCCCCTGTCACAGACCACAGACAACTTCCACTAGACTGTGTTGCTCAAAGGTGTTGCTTCTGAAAGCCTTCACACTTCATTGGATTTATTTTTGACAACTGATAAAATGCCAGATTCTTCTTGTTCCTATCAAGAGAGCAAGCGAATAGAGTTAATGGGAAGTTTGGGGGAAAACTTGTAAGATTTTACAGTTCTAACAGTCACATTAGGATACCTCGATGATCAGCATCACTTTGATAAAGAGCAGCTATTTGTGCAAGTCATATCTTGTTTTTAGGTGTGAGTTCTAGTCTGCTAGCACAGTAAAAAGCTGGTTTGCTAAAGGAAGTATAAACACACTCAGGGGCTTTTTCTTTCTCGTATAAAAAGAACTGTTCAAAACACACTTCTCTCTCTTCCAGGTCTCCTTGAGCCATATCTCTCATCTGAATGTTCCCATTATCTCTAAAACATGGTCAGATGCTTTTGACTTTCTCTAATGTCTCTGATTTCTACACTTTTCTCCAGAACATCTTCTGCAGCAGCTGTCTCAAAAAAGCAGTACAAATTTACAACTTTGTTTTGGCTTGTTTGTTTGTTCCTTTAAACATATTGTTCTCATTTTCACAGGAACAGTGAACAAAAAAAGTAATCGACAGCATCTGCCTGGTCTTGATTTTTGGCCAATCACCACTGACTTCACCTGCCTGAACTGTTTAATGATTTTCTGAGGAGGGGAGAGCAATAGAGTTCTGCTTTTTTTAATCAGTGGTTGATTTTTTCCCATTATGTGAGAGGAATTAATTTGCTTAAATTAAACTTTTTTGGTAAGTAGAAGGTATCTTGCATCAAAGACATATAAAGAGTCCTCCAGCTCAGTAATTCTGCTTGCCACTGACTGCCTCACTAAAAGTGAATTTGTGAGGAATAAATGATGTTTAAGCTTGTCTAAACCTGACTGAAGACACATGGACAAAAGAAAATGGTAGTCTGTGGATTTTTTTTTTTAATTTTCTCTTCCTGGCATTGTTTGCCCTTTGCTGTCATTCACTCAACAGCGAATCCAAAAAGTAGTAACTTGAGATTTTACTCATGCGCTACTTCAGCAGAAGTTCTTGCCCATGGAGTTCATAGAAAGGTCTCAGGGGATGTAAACCAACAAGCAGTTGGCCTAGATTGGTCCTTTGTGTCTACATATGTTCCTTCTTGTAAAATATAGAAAGTTCCCTCCAACAGTCTGTAGTGATTGCAGACGCTGACCTAGCAAGTTGAAAAGATAATGTGCTAACAAATGAAGTGTTAGTCATAAAAAGTTGTCTATTCTCATCTGTTAGAGTAGTAAGGCTCTATGGACTGTTATTTTTAAACACCTGAATACTCAAAAAGTCACAGTGTAGCTTAAAAACAAGAGGAATTCCTGCAATATTATACACCTATTCAGATTCTATGTATTCTTTGACACATTGATGCAGGGTTGATCTTTTACAGGCCTGCTTAAATGCCTTTGGTAAACTTCAGCCATACTTGATGACTGTGGCTGCAAAACCCCCTGCTTTGGCATGGCAGATTTTGTACCCACCTGCAAGAACAACTAACTCATCAGGCACTGACCCACCAGCATACTCTACAAAAATGGATTTGCAGGTGCCCATTAACCCTGGAATCCAAGTTCAGATTTGATCTGAGGTGAGCTAACTCTTACTTGACTTTTGCCCAATATTCAAAATTTTCATGCCAATTTGACTATTTGAATCACAGTATCTTGAGCAGAATATTTTCTGCATCCTTCCAGCATGCAAGGGCACATACCCATTTTATATAAAAGCATTTAAACAAAGAACTTTGTCACCACAGTTATAATTTAATTTAAATCAATTGCAAAGCTTCACAGAGAAAACCACTCTCTTGTAATAAATACAGCTAACACTAAAATGATTTTTGTTGTGTAAGACATAATGCCTTAGGTATATGTCAATTAGGTACTAGAGTATAGCACTGCCATTTCACAAAACAATTCTCCTTTATGTTACTTCATTGCAAGGTGATAAAAAAGTACTTCATCATCCCAGTTGAAGATTTATTCCTCTGATAATTGTGTCTCTTTGTCAAGCAATGTGACCACTCAACCATGCTAAGAGTAACTGAAGCTGTGATCAACCTCTGTGCTGTTGAAATACAGTATCATGTGCAGCCTCTAAGGCATTTCACCCAATATCACTATCTAATCCTTATCCAAATCAATACTTAGTTATGACTATTTTACCAGCATTTCTGTAAAGGATACAGCTATAATGAAAAAAAGAGAGCCCATATGTAAGAATTAAAAACACAATTGATATAACAGGGTGGAAGGTTTAATATAGATTCCACTCCTGTTAATGCCAGAGTTAAATTTATATCAGAGCTATCAAAGCTATAAACATGTGAAGATGTTCATCAAAACATTTTTTAATTGTTTGGTATGATGAAAATTAACATTGAATTGGTCAGTGTCTTTTTTATAATCACAGATTTCTCAAAATCACATTTTTTGTCTGCAAGAGTGTGAAATACTTATGTCAATCTATGCTTAATATTATGTTACATAAAAAATAGATCTATTTAAATTATAGAATGCAAAAAGGAGGGAAATAAAATTCTCAATTATTTCACACCATGCAGACCACTTTTTCAAAATTCTTAGCTTATGTTCTAAGTTAAATGACTGAAACTAGACGTATTAACGCCTTACTTTACATTCAGTTCTGTGTAACTCAGAAATTGTCAGTCATCAGTAACTTGCCTTCTGTTAATGAACATACAACTCCTCCTACTTTCTTCCATGGACATCTTATTTTCATTCTTGAAAAATAAAAAACCACTTTCAATTCCAGGAGAAGATACTAAGCACTAAGAGGGTATTGGTCAGGTGTCTAAAGCAATATAGTTATTTTTAAAAACTCTAGTCACTGTTATTCAAGGATTTTTTTTTTTTATCAAAGTAGCAAATACACGACAGTGTGAATGCTTCGGGGTCACAGAAAAAAGAGCTGCGTGATGTATTTGCTAAAAAAGGAAATATTTGGGAGAGCTGGGGGGGAAGAACCTCCAGAGAGAATAGGAGTCAACAACAGATGGTAGATAAAGGAGGAAATAATCCATAAAACCTATCTGCATAAACAAAACAAGAAATACTTTTTCCTGCAGAAGCCCAAAGCATTTTTCCTACTAGACAAAACATCGGTCTTTTAGCTGTGGTGAAAAATTAACAAAAGTAAACCAAACAGAACAGGCTTGACATTAGGCACTAAGTACAATCTGAATTCAGAGCCTGTCCTGCAAGCAGCATGTTTAAAAGAAAAAGCCTGCTCTGTGCTGAACAACAGTATCTTGGAAAGACATCCTCAAAATTAGAGTCAAACAATAAAATTTTATTAGTAAGCCTTCACCCACCTCTTTACAAAAGTGACTCACAACTCGAAAAGTTGTGGAAAGTGTCAAGTGGCTAGCAATGAAATGAGCAGAAACAACCAACCCTTTGCTGTGCTGCAGATTTGTGTAATAAGAAAGAAATGTTCCCTAAACTTTCATCACAGATACTACTTCTAACCAGCACTCTATACCATTCCAAGTAAGGAAATCATAATAAATTACTGAATATCTACTATTTGATATTCTAGGAAACAGAAGTTTCAGGACAGTAGTAAGTGCAGTCTGAAAGTCTTACTCCTATTTTTCATTGACAGTTTAGCTAACTATAAAGCAGTATATTTTTAATTAAAGAAATGTTTTTTCATTTTCAAAGACAGACAACTTCTTTTTGGGAAGGCTGAAAACCTAATTCATAATGATCATTTCTTTAAGTAGGGGATTAAAATAGCATCCACATAATGATAGGAGTACTTCCTTTTTAAGGAAAGTCCATAGCCTGAGGCAAAGAGGGGTGAGAAATTACTGGTCAAGAGGGGGAGCACAGGACAGGGGGTGCATTGCAATTGGTGCATACACCCAGGGGGTTCTGCAGTTGCTCCTGGGGAAGGCAGTGGCACATGGGTATTATTATCTTTGTCAAGGTGGAAGACCAGGACATCTGGGGTAAAGCTGTCACAAAAATGAGATAAAGCTGTAAGTAACAATTAGGTAGAATAACCATGGAGCAGCAGAGCTCCCATAGCTTCCCCAGGACCAATGCAGGGATATATTGAACTGAAAGCAGATAAGCATAGCTCTAAGGAGAAATGCATCTCTCCTCTGTTCATCTTTCAGTTAAAGCTTGAAGGTAGGTATGGCCTGCTCTGCTCTGCACTGTGGTGGCCTAACCTTGAATATTGTGTGCAGTTTTGGACACCACAATATAAAAAAAGACATTAAGCTATTAGATAGAATGCAATGGAGAGCTACAAAGGCACTGAAGGTCTCCAGGAGAAGCCTTATGAGCAATGGCTGCGGTCACTTGGTCTGTTTAACCTGGAGGAGACTGAGGGGAGTCTACAAATTCCCTGTGAGGGGAAGAGGAGGGACAGGCACTGATCTCTTCTCTGTGGTGACCAGGGACAGGACTCAGGGGAACGCCCTGAAGTTGTGTCAGAGGTTGGGCACTGCAACAGGCTCCCCAGGGAAGTGGTCATGGCACCAAGCCTGACGGAATTCAAAGAGCATTTGGATGACACTCTCAGGCACATGGTGTGATTCTTGGGATGTCCTGCATAGGATCAGGAGTTGGACCTGATGATCTTTGTAGGTCCCTTCCAACTCAGGATATTCTATGATTCTATGGCTGGATAACTGGGCTGGCAAGGATTAAAACGCCAATAGCTTGCCAGTCATGTTGGACAACAGAGAGTCATGCTCACAATATCCTCTAACACATTCTGAAATGAATTACAGAAAATCTCAAATACCTTTTTGAAATAAAAAGAACAGGTGATATGGTCACTCACATCAGACAATTGTCCACTCTTTCAAGCCATATCATACGGGGAAATTGGTAATAGTAGGCATACAGAGTCTATGTAAGACAGAGTCAGATCTCCTGGCTTGCACACCTATATGAGAACTAAATCTGTCCTCTCACAGCTCCCCATCAAAACAATGCAGTCTGGACCAAGACAAAGTCATGCAAGAATGAGTTGAAAAAGAACCACCTTTCCCAACCTGGAAAAGAAACAAATTAAACCCATATGTTACATATGAAACAAGTGGTTTCAGAAGCAGCTAAAAGAGTACAGCTTGGTTTTCTGTAAGACACAGATTTGTGTCCTGCACTGATTCTTCATTATCTAGCACAAGGCAAACTTGTTTTTCAGAACAATGCTCAGAGATGTTGAAGTTGGACAAGAGTCAAAAGTTATTGCCAGCAGGGCACACAGGCAGGCTCACACATGCAGAAAGCACCATCATATGAGCTTTGGTTTTTTCAGAAACCACATTCAAAAACAATTCCTCAATAGATTTTTTTTTAAGCAAAATCTCACTTTTGACATGACAACAATAAAAAAAAGGAAATATCACATATTTTAATGGGAGTTCACACCACAGTAGGAAATTTGAAGGAAAAAAACCCACCTTGCTGTAATTTTCTAAGGCATTAAAGCATTTCTAAGGCTGAATTAATTTCTAATTTAGAATTAAATACTAGTAATAGAGGGATCACTGAAATTCATAACTGGTTTGGTACCCCAGAACCCAACTCTCTTAAATTAACTCACTTGAAACTGATACTATCCTCCCAGTACTATGTTAAAAAGGATTGTACAAAAAAAAAAGATGTTCAAGCAATGCATGGCCCTTTTGTGACCTCATCTGATCAACTGATAGCTATGAGCTCCTGTACAGCACCCAAGAACATGACTTTCATACCTCCTGTAACTAAATCTTTGGTCACTTTTGGGTTCAGAGAAGAAAACGAATTTTATCTACCACTCAATATATTTTAGTCCATAAAAATCATGTCTTATTTAGTGTATAGTAATAGGACAATCAGAAAGTATGGCCAGAAGATGAAATTCCTAATTTTTTTACTTAGTTACTTAGAAATTTTATAGCAGTTATTTCAAAAAGGAGATTGTGGGAGTCTTGGCTACAAAACTGTCTTTCCCAACTGATTGGAAAAAGTTGCTAGTTTGAATTTTTAGGTTTCAAAGCACAATATTTCAACTGTTATTTGAATATATTTACTTCATCTTTGTATTACTTTACTGCAGAGAACACTAAAACAATCTTTTCAACATTAATTTAAGCAAAATACAAGATTTTTGTGTAGCTGTACCATGAAAACCAACAGGTTCACACAACATATTTCAGTTTCAATAAGAGGTTTCTTTCCTTTTTGAAACAAAGGACTGTTTTGATGGATTTGAGGTATTTTTTCAAGTTTATGCAAGACCAAAGCAATCCAAGTTTCTTGACCACTGTATCCAAATGTGGCAGTCAAGATGAAAGAAGAACTAGTATACAGTAGCTGTGAACAACCAAAAAGACATCTGCCACTAACATGTTTACAGTTACTATTAACCCAGAAGCTGCACACCTAGAGCACAGACTAACAGAGTTTTGTAAGGTTCCCTAGTTTCCTAATTAATCTACTAGAAAGTCTCATTAACCAAATAGTTGACAGTATTTTCTTATAATACTTACAAAAGTATTATCTTAAGACTGCTAAAATATAGATTTATCTTGATTTTAATAATTAATAATTCCAAATATATTTAATATTGTTTCATCTTCAATCCATTTCTTTCTAGGTCACAGGAACCAAAAGAAGTTTGTACTAGAAACATAGAGCTATGTATCATCTTTAAAATCAATTAGATGTTATGGTCAAAGATAATAGCCATTAACCAAGAGAGTGTGCCTACACAAACATAGGCAAGCTCAAGTCCCTACAATAGAAACAAGAACACTCCAAAATACAGATACAAAGATAAGGAACAGTCTCAATATCTTATGGGGGTAGGGGACAACAGAGACTTATATTGAACCTTAGACAGCATCACCATTCTCCTAACAGGAGAGGAAACTCATTAGCAAGAGTTAAGAGTAACAGCAACAATTTTGGTGAGGTTTGACAGTGTGTTCATAGCTTCATTTTTTTCCTGCTCCTTGTGGCAAGTGCTATTATACCAACAATTTCTTTCAGAATGTGCCTCACACATAACGCTCCATAGAACTGAGGATGATGTAGTGAAAATGTGAGAATTCAGGTTCTTTACAAGATGACACAAGAAACATACCACCCCTTAAAATGTTTAGTATCTCAATCAATGCTCACCTAGCATTATTGTTCTTCTGCATTGAAAACGAGATTCAACTATATCTTAAGAAAAGTTTATCGCCTGATTTTCTAAAGCAAGCAGCTTGCAACTTGAAACACAGTTCAGAAATGTATACTCAACACAAAAAGGCTTAATAAAGGTCAAAGATTCAAATAAATTCTGCACTTTTGGCATAAGCATTAGGTGTATTAAAAAGCATTCAAGTGGACTTCAGTCATTTTAGTAAGATCACTTCATGGTATTAAACACATCTGTTCTAGTATCTTTAGTAACTATGTTTACATAACAAGCATGGTCTGTCATAGAATATTATAAAACTCGTATTACTTATTCAAGGATCTGAATTCCCCAGGAAATTATGTGGGGCCAAACAGTATTATACAGTTTTTCATAAGTGCTTATGGCAGAACTTCAACTACTTTTCTGTTAATGAAGTGTCCAGGGTGTGTTTTTTCCATGTTTATCTTAAAAACATTAATTTTCAGAACTAGAAACATGTGACAATAATGACTTCTGCATACTGCTAGAAGCTAAATGCAGCCTTTATAATGAGAAAGATTAATATTTACTTATAGCTCAGTAAATCAGTTAGATTCAAAAACAAGGAACATTTTCACAATCAGACCTGTGAATGCTAAAGCCTCTATCAAATAGCCTTTCACAGCTCAAAGAGCCAGAGAACACTTATTCTATAAAACCGTCACCACAGTATTTTTTTTTTTCTAGTTCAAAGTCCTATCAAATAGCAAGCACTCACTTTCTTACAAACAGGTCAATACTATGACTTCTTCAGCTTAACCAAACAGTTTCCCCACTGGAGGATATTTGGTCCTAGGGATTTTCATACTTCTTTGAAACACCATCAAGGTTAGGCTATTTTTAAAGAATATCATAAATAATAATTAAACCTTAATCCCCACGTGAATACAACTAAATAAAATTTTATTAGACCTCCTAAATTCACAGAGTAGTCACTGGCATAATTTGGGGAGCCTAGATTGACAAGGAGATTCAAATTTTCACTGTATTCAAAACTCATTCTATACTTAAGTTCAAAATCACAAGACCCACTATATCAGATCCACACATAATTCTACATATACATAAAGAGTATCACAAGGATACCTGCATCTAACAGTTCTGAGCAGAACATAAGTATTAATTTTCAGTCTGTTTAGGCCCACTGACCATGCTCATCTCAGACTCCCTCGTAAAGCAAAAAGTTCTCCCTAAAACAGCTTTTTATTTGGAAAATTATGTTTGCTTTCATGTCTCCAATTCAAACTACACACATAGACACAGATTTCACAGCACATTTAAATTACAGGATTTAGTGCACCTCAGAGAGCATGGGTACTATGGAGTGTCATCTAGGCAGTTCTCAAACTCACTTCCAAGTTGTGCTGAGTCACCAATAGATGATGCAAAAGCAAGTGTGTTATGTGTAGACAAGGAAGGCAAATGAAAGAATTCGTCACAGTTTGCCAGTCTTTTTTTTTTCTGTAAAAGTTTTGGGGTTGTTTTTTGTTTTTTGTTTTTTTTTCTTTTTATGTTTATTTGTGCATAGGTGTCAACTCTTTAAACACCTCTGAAAGACAATGGCAAAACCAGGAAGCTGCTGAACTCCCTAGTATCATGAACTGTGGTTGAATGCAGCACCTAAAGAGAGCCCTCCTCAGCTGGGGAGCACTGTGTGGGGCAGTGACTGTGCCATTTATGACTGACTCATTAACCTGGCTGTCTTGCCAGCTCCTTTCCCTGGCATTTCAGAGGTCTCCTCTCCCTATAATACACTGGCATAACTGCTTGAGTAATTATTTGCTTATTTGGTTCAGTTAGAATGGTCTGAGCTAGTGTCAACATCAGTAGTACACTTTTTAAATTAGTTCTGCAAATTTTTTTAAAACTACAGATGGAGTGGGGCTAGTGAGCAACCACATGGGTTATGTGATGGGTGTTAACTTGCAGCAGGGACAGTGTGAAGGAAGTTGGGAGCAGGGAGGCAGAGTAAGAAGAGTGAGCAGGGCAGTGGGACAAGCTCCCTCTGCTCAGCTGCAGAAGGTCAGCAGTCAGAGACAGGGAAGAAGTAGATACCAGCAGCAACCCACCACCAACAGGACAGCTCAAGGTCTTAAGTGTAGGGCCACGCATAGGACTGGGATCCTCAGTAGGGCTGCCAGCAGAGTAGCACCATGTCCTACAACTGCAAGCCATCCAACTTGTTAAAACACCAGACCAGTTTGCAGACGATAACATCAAAGAGCCATGACTGTGTTTGTTCCCATATTCATGAGGAAATAGCAGTTGACATCCATCACTGAGCATAAAAACACACAATTTGTGCCTCCATTGAAAGACATCTGGGCAACAAAAGTGACAAACACTTTTCTGATCACCAGCTATTATATTTAATATATCACTTTGTAAGTATGATCTAATATATTTTGAGATTTGGGACATAGTGTTACTATGGTTATAACTTCCTTTGCTTTCTTCCCCTTGCAAGCAACACATTAAAAGTAGACCAGGAGATATTACTGTTCACAGATATTAACTGGTCCAACTCCGGACTCTCTTAACGTAATTCTCTTTTTCCACTGTCAGTGGAGGTTTATTAAAGGTTAGAAGAAAACAAATGGTCACAGTTGCTTGGGCTGGGGGATAAACTTACTTTTGCTAATTGAGATGGAAAACTTCTGAGGCCCAATTCCCACCTTAGGCTGCTTACTAGATAACTTGCCAATTTTTAATGCTATTACAATTAGATTTACACTAACTTGCCAGACAAAATACACAAGGAATTAACTGGAATGATTACAAATGGATAAATTTGTTCCTCTTTTTTTTTTTTTTTCTTAAGAAAAACAAGTTACCTAGTTGCTGGAACCATATTTTAAGCTGGAACATTTACCAAGAGCTTTATGTGGCCCTCATAATTTCAGATAGTGCACCTACCTGAAATCCACCAAAACAAGAAGTCTATTTGGAAATATGGTTGAGATATACTATAACCCATAAATAATATATGAAACTACCTAGGGAGGATTTTAAAAGTGGTTTCATTGACATGGGTAAGAAATTTTGCGTTAGTGAATAGAAATAGTGGAAAAAAATGCAACTTTCTTTGGATAACAGATCATTCTATTGTCCAGTATTGTAAAGAAAACCAAAGAGACTGAAATTATTGGCTCAGTTTAGAAATTATGACATTGAACAAATCAAAGTCAAAAAAACACAAGCCCCCAAAACAATACTGGGAGATGAGAGGTCTGGTCAGGTTTTAGACAGACTATCCAAACAGCTGGAAAAGATGTTGATTCTCTAAGGAAAATTTGTAATGTATTTGACTCATGTTTTTGTGGAGCTGTGGATTATCCTGAGGGGTTTGAAAGAAGGAACATATGCCAAGAAGTTACAAACATTATCTGGAAAATTATAGTATTTTAGTAGTTTTCCAATACAGACAGCAATAGAATTTAAACTTTAAAAAACAACGAAAGAAAAAGTAAAATAGAATTGGTGGAGTGGTCAAAAAAAAGAGTTTACCTACTGATGAAGGGGATTCTTCTATTTTGTTTTCATAAGATGCAAATAGGTTCATGTTTTAAAAAACTAGGCTTTCTTTAAAAAACATGTTTTCATGGTTAAATTTTTTAAAATATTATAAATTCCTTTCTAATTTTCACATAAGTCCACTAAAATGACAGAACAGAAATAAAATTCATCACTAATACAGCTCTTACTGGCTTGTTTTTTCAAGTCACATATGTACTACATACTGTAAGTGACAGACTACCCTTAACATGTGTAATACTGTCTTCTCGAGTAAATCTGTTTTATAATGATTATGACTTTACAAACTATTTATTTTTAGAGATTTGCAGTATGCTCCCTCTCACCATTTTCAAGTACTTCATAAAACTGGTAATTATGGAGATATGTTGTGTCTTTGTAAAATTACATCTTCTCATGTTAGAAGCCAGCTTCATGTAATTAAAAATGGAGCTGGAATGGCTTACAATATCACAGACAAAGGTTGCTGTCTTCCCGAAATTTGTGACGTGTTGAACACAGATGACTAGAGTGTGTCATCTTACTAACTACTAACAATTTACTGATTAATATATTAGCAATAAAAGTAAATATTCAGAAACTAGTCCAAGTAACTGACTCTTGTATTAGTGATAAGGTTTGGGGTTTTTTACTTCAATTTCAGTGATCCAGCATTTAAAATTTGGGAGGGGGATACTAGGTACTTGTGGAAGGATCAATGCAGAATTTGCAAATCTTGCAAAGAATTTGACTGACAGGAGCCAGTGACAGACAAGCTTCTGTAGGAAAGGATGTGCATAGTGCACCTCACCGATGACAAGGTGGGAAGGGATGGGATAGGTGCCTGGGGGTTGGCATGGGAAACCATGTCCCAGCAGGGTGCCCACATACAGGGCCCTGGGGGTCACAGACACCTCCTCCAGCTGCACAGATATCACAGCCTCACACGCCAATGCAGCTGACAAGGAAAAGAAACCATTTCCCAAAAAAACACATCCAGGCTGACGGAAGCTACAGATAGCAAGTGAGACTGCAATGTGGAGATGGCAAGCAGCACCAAGATCAAGTGCATTTGGAGTGATTAATATACAATTTCATGAAACTTGACAAATCTCAGTCTGCCCGAGCAGGATGCTCATTCTTTCTGAGTCAGGCAAGTAATGAGTATTCATCAAATTACTGATCAAGCTGAAGCCATCTTTGAACACTAGAAATTTTGTTCTTGTGCTACAGGAAGCTTCTTCACCTCCTGAGATGGGCTGCTGCAGGGAGGTCTATGTCACTGCAATGGGAGTTCCTGGCACAGCTGGGATCCTCACAGGTGGGTGGCTAAACCTGCTCATTGTTGGTAGAGCCATACCGGTGGACTAATCAGCCATGTGGCCCAAAGAGCAAAGCATCATTGTAAACACATGAGCAATACCAATTCTGAGACAATTTCAGAAAGCTGAGCACATGATAGGATCTTTTAAGAGCCCAATTCTGTTCCCAGAAAAATCCAAATGCATTTTTTGCCATTAATTTTGTTTGGAGGACACAGTTCTGCAGAAGAATAATCAAGTTCAAATTGTTTGCAAGCTTAACAGTTTTAAGGCTGAATGATGAACATATCCAAACCTTTGGGGAAAAATTCTGCTTGCTCTTTTAGTCCAAAAATGACAATTAGAGTTTAAGCGGCACAGTTGAGCAGATCCAAACATCAGTTTAAAATTCAGTCCAGTTCCAGAACACATCAGCCAACTGAGAAGTATCTAGGGACATCCAGATTAGACCAAAAAATTTATAATACAAACCCAGTCTTTATTTAATAATCATAACAAATGTTAAAAAGCAAATTAATATAAAGCTGAAACAAGTCATTGCATTTACAAAATTCTGACCAAATTCTACCACAAACAAGTTAAATCTGAGAAAGACTTAAACTGAGTTTTCACTTCATCTTGAAAAATTACTGGCTGAACAGCAGAACTTTAATTTTCAGTAGCATATAATAAGAAGAGTTCTGTTAGAGGGGAAGACCTGCATCTACTTGAAAGTCACTTTGGTGCTTTTTTTCCAGCACCAACATAAAGGAATGAAGATTCACAAAAAAAAAATCTTTAAAGCCAAAATGGTTTTTCTATGATTTTAATTTAAACTGTATCTCAATTTTAGGTCTGTTACAGAAGTGGAGGCAGTCTTTTTAAGATGAGCTTAAACCCTTATGCACAAATATTTCTCCATTTCATTAATCAGATGGGTCTGTTTTAAGACAATAAGATGTGACAGGTAGCACATTTGAGGGAGATCAGTGGTTCCCTTGGTTGCTCTGCAAGATGCAGGTCTAAAGGCAGAGTGACATCAACCAGCCGATAAGTGCAGTAATCTCCTGGGAGTAGCTGTCATGTCTCATTGTCCTTATGAAAGAAAAATGGTAAACAAGGAAGCCAGTCTGCAATTATGAATTTATGGATGTTTGTTACTGAGTATCTCAGACCTAGTCAGACAGCTCCTTTAAGAGTATTTTTCAAATTTCACAGGCTGTTTCAGAATGGTCCTTCAAAACCAATTAAAAATGCCACCATCATTAGATTATATGAGAAAAAACACACATTAATATGTTAACATAAATACACTTCAAAAGCCTGGGGAACATACACCCCTGGTAAGTTTCAGGCATCAGCTCTTTCCAGAGAATAAATAATCCAGGAATGAAAAAACGAGGAGAGGGAGAAAGGGATTTAATTCATAATGGTACAAAAAAGAATGACCCAAGAGGACTTTAAGGACCAAATTTAATATATTTCTTGTTTAAGCCACATGGATAAAAATGAGATATCAGAAATCATACATTGTGATTTATGCTAAAGGAATCCTTCAGAAAAATTGCCAGACAATTACACAAAAAGATAATGAGGATAAGATGACACAATTTAAATGCAGATCACCCAGACAGACACCCTCTCGGCCATTTTCTAAGTCCAGACAGATGGTTCTTGCAGCAGTTCTCTAACTCTAAGTATCCTTAAAATCAGGGTAATCACTCAGTAAAAAAAAAAAAAAAAAAAAAAAAAAAAAAAAAAAAAAGTGTCTTCTTAAAAAAATCTTTTTTTTTTTTAATATTAATTTAAGGATTAGAATAAAATAGAACGTAATTAGAGCAGGAAAAGATTAGGAGAAAGAGAGAAACACTGACAATTTATAATGAGTACTGGTACCAGACAGCGGAGTAGGGTTGGAGTGGCAGCAGATAAGCAGTTCATAAAATTGTCTTGGGCTACAGGTCATATACAATACAACACAATATCTTTTTTATGGGAAGGATTTACCTGCATGTCTGTTTAAACCTTCACTACATGTCTTAGTATACAAACGATCCTTAAGAGAGGTACAGTGCTGTTTCATATATGGTGTTAAATGGTATCCAGGCACTAGTCCACAGTTGGAGTTTTAAAATTGATCAGAACATATTTCCCCCAAATAAAACTAATTTTTCCACAGTTTTTTTGAACAACAAAGGCAAACAGCCACTGAGCTACCTGACAAAGCCTTAGGAGCTGAAAATGCCCCTGAAAATGAGATGCAGGTCACAGAACGATGCTTACTCCCATCAGCTAAGATGCAACTAAGCTTTGTCTGAAACCACATTTCATTTTCCTGCATTGGGCAAACCCATTACTACTCATTCATTCGATGTGTTCCCCTCACTGCAAATTAACACAAGTGCTGCACAATGCACAACGCAAACCAATTTCTGAGCAGTATGTCAGTAAACTCGTAGACATGATGCAATTCTGGTCTAAGGACGTGAGGCCCAGTTTACTCTTCTGTATTCACTATTTGACTCCAAAAAGTAGTAAAAGGGAGGGAGAGCATGGCATTGCAGCTTCAATATATTTCTGGTCACCAGTGAACCCTCTCTCCCCAAAAGCATCTCTGCAGACCCTCCATCTAGCAGACACCCCGACGGTGCTCACACACCCACAGGCTGAGCACAGTTCAGTTGGAGATCTGTTGTCCTCACTCAAGCAACTGAAGTGACTTTGATAGAGCCACTGAAGAGCTGAGTGAAAACGAGACATTGAACTTCATGGAGCAGTCACTAAAGTGGTCACTGCTCCAGCTCAGTATCTGGCAAAACCTTGTCACCATCTGCTTAGGAAACAATATTGCCCATATAGATAAAAGACATGGGACACAATGCTGTTCCGTATCTACTCATATTTACACATTTGTATGGCACATAAAAATGATCTGATCCAAATATAAATATTTCTATGTAGCACTATCATAAGTGACTCAAGGAGGAGATGCATTAAGTTTCTAAAATGGTCTTAGTTATATAATCACAGCAAACTCTAGTGCACATCAAGAAGAAAATATGTATTTGGAGAATTTCATGTGTAATTACATGACTTATGATTAAAACATTACGAAACTAAAACACAATAAAATGTTAATAATGTATATTTTAGAATTTTAAAAAAATAAATTAGTACGAATGATCCAAAACAGGACCAAGGAACTTACATTTCTGTAAGTGATACTATTTTATCTAGATTCAAGATATCATAGGAAAAATAACAAAACATTTTAAGAATGTAAGGTTATAATGCTTGAACATGGCCTATCCCAACTCTCTCACAGCATTTGATTTAGGTACAAGTACCTTTCTTTTTCAAACCTCAGATATAAATGGAACAAGGGAAATGAGATATCTTCTTACTTAACAGTTGTAGCTGTATATAAGTTGCTGTGTTGCAGATGTTTCTACTGTCATTACACACCCATTTGAGCAAGATAGAGTAGTTAATTGTATAAGCTCCAGCTTATGTCAGCTCAAAGAAAAGGTTAGTCTTCATCAGTTGATTACACCAGGGCATTTTACTTTGCGCCAGAAATAAAGAGGGGCACTTGCACTGCTGGATATGTCATTGCAGTTCAGGGCCAGAAATCAGTGTTTTGTGGGGTAATTTCTAAAACAGCTTATGCCTGCTCCATACAAAACCTAATTTGGGTCCATTTTCATTTTGGTTGTTGTAATTATATTTTTAAGTTGAAGACAGTAACCTGGATGTCCCTTTCTTGCTACAACAAACTCACTATCTTCTCTTGTTACCAGGGAGCTATGAAGATATATCTGCTATTGTCAAAAAAGTAATTTTTAAAGGCAAATTAATAGTATCATTTATAAAGGAAGTTATCCATATCAGGAGACCTCTAAGTCCAGGATTTTAGAAAAATGAAATTAAGAGTCTGCAGGTTAAAGCATAACCTTTGTTTCACAAAGCACCAGTATTTTTCTATTTGTTCCTATCTCCAATAAAGAGTTATAGTTTCTTGAACTGCTGGTATTTACTTTATTGCCAGCTTCCAGAGATATAAGTCAAGAATCATTCATATTGTGAGGGAGTTTTTGGCGCGGGGAGGGGGGTTTGTTTTATTTTTGACATTTCTGGGGTTTTTTAAAATAGTTATCTTCAACAAGGATCTGCAACAGTAAATGCACAGTGCACAAGCTCAAGTTGTACTGGCTTTAGATATAATATAGTTAAAGAGTTACCAAGCTCCCAGCACCGACATTTTTTCCCCTCAGAACAGGCAAAACTATTATGAATATTAGGAGCTGTGCACTGTCTGATCTTTCTATTTAAATCAAAACCCTTATTCCTAACTTCAAGGATGATGAACAACTTGCTGAAGGCGTATGACTACAGACTCGAGACAAACCTTATAGGGAAAACCTGCCTCTACAGTTTTTGATCACTTTGACTTAATCAAGCCACAGAGAATGTTCTTGTCGGAGATGTGCATGGTCTTTGCAGACACAGTGCATCATAAGAAACAAAAGCAGAGTTACCAAATGGAAACTGTCTAGACAGTCAGCAGAAACTTGAGCATTAGCAGGAGGCATCAGCGTGCCCCTGAGCCAAGGCAGGAGAGGGGTTTGCTTTTTCCCCAGAGACACTCTTCTCTTGAGCAGAGCTCCCACCTGTGAACAAAATGTGTAATCATAGCATTTCTAAATGCTCTTGTCAGGTCTTATCTACTGCCTGAGCTCAGGCATCATGTGTGAGAGACTGTATCCCCATTTTGAGGACACAGACACAGGATTTAACTTCCCACACCACCCAGCTTGGCTGTTGCTGTAGCAGTGTGCACAGAGCAAAAGTGAGGGAAGCAAAGGGCTCTCGTTTCACATACTGCTTTCACTCTTGTTTGGAATAAAGGGACGATAGCATAATGATTCCTGAATGTCCTAAAGAAAGAAATGTAACAGTGTCCTAAACTTCCTAATAACTCAAGCATCAGATTACTTCAATTCTAATCACCATTTTTGTTTTATAACCAAACCTGTAACTTAATAGCAGTGGAACCACATGGAAAATAAACTAAGAATGCTGATATTTAAAAACTATAAGCAAATAAATATAATTTGATTCTGGTTTTATTTTTGTTACTCTTAGTATTTTTTAAAAAGGCCAGTTGAGTTTCCATAAGTATATTTCTTTTGCAAAAATTGATTCTACAGATGTTTACAGAGTTAGAAAAGTAAAGAAAGAGTTGCAAATCAGGCTTGGGAAAAATCATCACAGACTGCTTTCATCAGCTGCATCACAGAAACACTTTAATATTGAGCCTTCACCAACTATAAACTATAGGAAGTATCTAGTGCATTAGCTGTTTCCTGCTGGTACCTAAAGTTTAAACATTTGTGCACAGAATGTGTAACTTGACAGTAGGCTGACTCTACAAAAACCAGTTTGGATAGATTGCTTAGGTTACAGAAACGTTATTTGACCTATTAATTTTTAAGAACATTAGCATAATATTTAAATATATTCAAACTGCCTTTTTTTAAATCTGAAAAAGTCAGCAGTTTACTATCACTGGCAGTTAAAATTATGGTAGTCTCAGTGGCAGCATGCCTAACCTCAAAATCATCGAGGTTCATAGCTGCAAGCAAGCCACTAAATCTCCTCAGTGTCCAGTGGGGACAATCAGAATTGTGCTGATTGAGGAAACTACAACAAGGATACAAAAGGGTCACCACACCTAAACAAACATTGTGGCTGAAGGCAGTTTCAAAATTTCTAAGTTTTGTAAACTAGAGAGACTTCTTTTTCCAAGGAGAAGCAAAATGAGATTCAAGTCTTCCCATTTATTTTCTCATAAATCATCTGGTTTTCTAGTGTTTTTTCTTTACACCCTGCCAAGCAATATTATAATTTACAGAAGTTTTTGCTGATAGTAAAAAACCTGGAAGCCCTCTCCAATTCCAAGTGACAGCAGTTTAGAGAGTTTAACTGGTGAGTAATGCACTGATGAAATACTGCAACGCAAATTTGTTTTCAAAATATTTAGGACTTCAAGATTACTTGCGGAAATGGTAATGTTTCCTAACAAATCAAGTGTTTCAAGAACAGACCACCCAAATGTATTATCATAAAAAGAAGTCCATTACTTAATTACATAATAGAACAACTCATTTCCACATTTCTACTTTAATTCTCTATTTTACTTTTTTAAAAATTTTATTTTAACAAAATGTATCCTCTCTAGAGAGTAAAAGATTTACAACAGGAGACTGGTTGAATTAATTTGCTAGTAACTAACTTCCTCATGTTCCAATTCTTTAGGAAATAGTTTAACTTGAACCGTGATACTGTACATACAGCACAAGGGAATGAAAACACTACCCTTTTTCCGCATCTGAAATGGCTTTACTGAGACCACCTACACTGACTTTAACTGTGCACACTCTCAACTAAATTTAAAAATTACAGAATGATTTAGGTTGGAAAAGACCTTTAGGAGCACTGAGTCCAACCACTAACCTGTCCAACCACTTGCTGTCAAGTCCATCATTTCTGGACCACTTTTCTGGTGCTTGACAATTCCTTCACTTTGGTGAAGAAATTTTTCCTAATATCCAATGTAAATCTCACTCTGGCACAAACTGAGGGCATTTCCTGCCATCCTATTGCTAGTTGCCTGGGAGAACAGGTCAACTTCCACATCACAGTTCATATTTTCAAGTAGTTGTGGAGAGCGAGGTCCCCCCTAAGCCTCATTTACTTCAGGTTAAACACCCCCACCTTCCTCAGCCATTCCTTATCAGACTTGTGTTCCAGATCCTTCCCAAGCTCCATTGGCCTTCTCTGGACTTGCTCCAGCCTCTCAATGTCTTTCTTGTTATGAGGGACACAGACACAGGATTTGAAGTGCAGCCTCACCAATGCTCAGTACAGAAGGAAAATCACTTCCATGGTTCTTCTGGCCACACTATTGCTGATCCAAGCCAGGATGCCATTGGCCTTCTTGGCTACCTCGGCATACTGTGGGCTTACATTCAGCAGTTGTTGACCAACATCTCCACTGGCTTTCCAGATACTCTGTACCACGTCTGTAGTGCTGCCTGAGGTTGTTGTGACTGAAGTGCAGGACCTGGCACTTGACCTTATGAAACATCAGACCACTGCCCTCAGCCCTCGATCCCAATTGTCTACACCCTTCCATAGAGCCTTCATACTCTCCAGCAAATCTACAGTCCCACCCAGCTTTGTGTCCTCTGCAAAGTGACTTGTGAATGCACTCAATTCCCTCATCCAGATTGTTGATAAAGAAGTTAAACAGGACTGGCTGCGCTACTGAGCCCTGGGGAACACCACTAGTAACTAACTGGATGTAACTAACTGGATGTAACTAACTGATGTAACTAACTGGATGTAACATGATTACTTTCTGGGCCCAGCCATCCAGATAGTTTTTTACCCAGGGAATAATGCAACCATCTAAGCCATGAGCAGTCAGTTTCTCCAGAAGAATGCCATGGGAAACCATGTCAAAGGCTTTCATGAAGTCCAGATAGACAGCATCCACAGCCTTTCCCTAATCCACTCGGCAGGTCACCTGATCATAAAAGGAGATCAGGTTGATCAGGCAGGACCTGCCTTTCCTAAACCCATGCTGGCTGGGCCTGATCCCTGGTTGTCCTGTATGTGCCATGTGATGGTACTCAAGATGATCCGCTCCATGATCTTCCCAGTACTGAGGTCAGGCTGACAGGCCTGTAGTTCCCTGCATCCTCCTTCTGGCCCTTCTCAGCACCACATTTACCAGCCTCTGGGGAGGTCGTCTGGTGTAGCAGATTAGCCAGAACTGCTGGTAAATGATGCAAAGTGGTTGGTAAGCATTTCCACCAGCTCCTCCAGGTTTCTTGAGTGGATCCCATCTGGTCTCATAGTCTTGACTGAACTGGTCTTACTAATAAAGACTGAGGCAAAGAAGGCGTTACGTACCTTAGCCTTTTCCTCATCCTTTGTTACTATGTTTTCCCCTGCATGCAATAAAGGATGGAGATTCTCCTTAGTCCTCTTTTTGTTGCTAATGTATTTAGAGAAACATTTTAATTGTCTTTTATGTCAGTAGCCAGATTAAGTTCTGGTTGGGCTTTGGCCTTCCTAATTTTCTCCCTGCATAACCTCATAACATCCTTGTAGGCTTCCTCAGTTTTCCGCTCCCTTCTTTCAAAGGTCATAAACTCTTTTTCCCCAGGTTTCAGCCCAAGCTCTCTGTTCAGCCAGGCTAGTCTTCTTCCCTGCTGGCTTTTCTTTTGGCACATGGGGATGGCCTGCTCCTGTACCTTTAAGATTTCCTCCTTGAACAATGTCCAGTCTTTGTGGACTTCTTTGCCCTTCAGGATTGTCTCCCAAAGGACTCCGTCAACTAGGCCCCTAGATGGGCCAAAGTCTGTCCTCTGGAAGTCCAGGGTGCCAGTTCTGCTGAACCCCCTCCTCAGACATTAATTAAATGACAGAATTAAAAAAACTTCTCAATTACATGATCACTGTGCCCAAGATGGCCTGTGATCATGTCACCACCCACCAGTCCTTCTCTGATCACAAACAGCAGGTCCATCAGGGCATCTTTCCTCAGGGGCTCATACACCAATTTGTGAGAAGTAGTTCTCTTCCACACACTCCAGGAACCTCCTAGACTGTTTCCTCTCCAATGTATTGAATATCCAGCAGATACGTGGTAAGTGGAAGTTCCCCACAAGACTAAGGGCCACATTGTGTGACTTCTCCCAGCTGCTTATAGAATATTTCATCTGCCTTCTCATCCTAGTTGGGCAGTCTATAATAGACTCTCACCATGGTGTCTGCTTTGTTGGCCTTCCCCTGATTCTCACCCATAAACACTCAATCTTATTATCACTCTAGACATTCAAAATACTCCCTAACACAGAGGGCTACCCCACTGCCTCTCCCTCCTAGCCAATCGCTTCTAAAGGGTTTATAGCCCTCTACTGCAGCATTCTGGTTGTGGGAGTCTTCTCACTATGTTTCCATAATGGCAACTATGTCATGATTTTTGTGCTGTGCAGACTTCCAGATTGTCCTGTTTGTTGCCCATGTTATATGCATTGGTGTAGATGCACTTCAGTTTGCCTGTTGATCCCACCATGTTTTGGGGAAGAAGAAGCCCTAACTGCTATGTGACCTTTCCAAGGCACTTCCATGGTTTCTAATATATCAATAATTGCATTTGCTGTTGCACAGATTTCCATCCCCTACCTCCACTGAGACAGCAGACCAAAACATCTTGCTAGCATACAAGTAATACAGAGTATTTTATATCATTTTCCTCACAAAGATTGGTCAAGAACTACTATATTTCTGTGGTCTGTGCAGACAGTGAGACATTTCTGGAACTACTTCACAGATTTTACAACAGGCCACCTAAATATCATATTTTTCAGACTCTTCTTTGACAAAACATACAACTGAAGATAGCTAAACCAGTAAAATGTGAACTAGAAATAATTTACATAAAAATTACTCTTCCTGATGATGGGCTATCCTTTATTTATGACAGACTGAATAACTTACAGCCATTCAGACCAGGTCTCCTACCTTGTAACACAAATAAAAGTTCTTGTTAAGACATCACAAGGCCTTCACAATACTGCCTTAATGCACACATATATTACTAAAACTCTCCCACTTCTCTTAACTATCCCTCAAAATAAGTAAAAATACTTTCCCAAAATGTATGCAGCAATACTACGTCTAAATGTTCAGAAAGTTATCTAATAGCAACATGCCTTAAACTCTGGGACAGCCTTGTGAATATTAAGCAGACACAGACTTTATTTTTCTATTTGAGAGCAAAGTGCTGAAACAACTACTTTGTACTTCACTATCTATAATACATATTGTGTCTTCATCACCATTTTACAGAATAGTGAAGTCTACTAAAGGGACTATCAGTATCTGATGAGAAAGCAATATGTATTGGCAATACATTAGAAAAGGGTAACAAAAGGACAAAGTATTTAAATAATTGAATTTCACAGCAGATAACTTTAGTGGGTGCCATAAAACGTGCTATATCTGTAAAAACATGAACATACTGAAGGGGAACATGGAATAAAACTGGATCAGAGGTGCTCTGGCAAAGAAAGCAAGGAAAGAATAGGGATTTTGTAAAAGAATTCAGCACTGGTCCTTCTCCTTTTCTGGGCAATTTCCCTACATTTCCTTCTGGGACTGTGACATGACATTTGTTTTTTCTTTCTTATTTTATTGCACTGCAGGCCTACTTTGAACATATTCAGTGGATGCATATGCACATTTTTTGGGTGGCTGTCCCACTGGTGTACTTTTTACATGAACCTGAATTTGAGGGGATCCTATACCTCATCTGAAACTAATCTACCGTGCAAAGAAACTTCTAGTTATCTCCTCACCGCACTAAAACTGTTTAAACCAGATGTGTCAAAGTTATTCTGCAAGAAGGGGCTGAATTCCATGTTTAATTATGCCCCATGGAGCAGGTCATAAACCTCATGCTATCACTGACAAACTGTTTTTTGATCCCTCTTGAAGAGAAGCTGCTTTGGCCCAATGGCTAAACACAGAAAACAGACCTATAAAAAAAACTGGTCTAGCCTTGCTTTGTAAACACCAGGAAAATAATTGGAGGAGAAAATGCTATTAGATGTTAATGTAGCATTGACTGACAAACATTTGGGCTGTATAACAGGATAGAAGACAGCTACCAGCGTGGAAGCAGTTTTCACTTCTTGGGAAGTATCCCACTTATCAGGTTCTGCAACAGAATGACCAGAAGAAATTTCCACCCTTTCCAAGTTACAGCACAGTATGGCTGCATGGCAAAATGGACCATGTAGACACCCTAAAAAAACATCTCTCCAAAAAGATAGAAGGGTACATCAAAGGATGCAAAATTTCAGTGATTCTGTTTATCACAAAGACATCTCTACCCTCCAGGTCCAACATCAGTGTTAGTATAACTACCAGGAATGAAAGCTGCAGCTTGGAAATGAGTAAAAAGTGACCAAAGACAGGGCTAAGGGAAAAAATGGGGAAAAAAAATGAAGGTGTTTTTTTAAATCCAGTATGTAATCTAAACTATCTCCACTGACCTTTTCAACCCATGTATCACTGGAATCGTTAGAGAATTTTTCATACCTCACTGTAGTGCATAGCTCCCAGTTGATCAGCACCACTTCATACCTTATTTATTGTTGACAAGCTCCCACAAAATGTGCTTGTTCTTAAATTATTGGCTGGTTCAAGTAAAAGAAAGTCAAAATTTTTGCTAATACTGGTGGGTCTGCATGAACTTGGATCACTGCTTTTTGAACACTTTCTACAACAAATCATGTGACTTGGGCTGCTATAATTTAAACCCTTTTATGTTTTGAAAACTTCCTATATATTTTTCAGAAGCAACACTAGCTCATTCCTTATTAAACATGTAAATAAAAGACTTTTGCTTTTCGTGGATAAGGGCAGTCATGCCATCCTATTTTCTCTCCATTTTCACTGGTTTATCAACAAGCTATCACCTGAGACATTCTGCTAACATCAAAAAACTCTATTGTTACAAGAATGAGACAGAAAAGACTATGTGTAAATGACCTCAGGAACAGAAGAAAGAATAGAGAAGCCCACCCAGGTTCTGCTCATGGGCATCAGTGAACCCCAATCTCCATGTGACTTCAGGCAAGAGCCTGGAATAAAATCATCACCTGGAGGTCAGCTGTGGCTTTATCTCCATGAGTCTTGAAAATTCTGAAGAGAGATTCCATAACTCCTGCAACCATGCTCTCCTGGGGAAGATTCCTTCCTAATGTCCAGACTGAGCCACCCAAGCCACAACTTCTAGCTATTACTCCTTATGTCACCTGGCTCTAACAAGAAGAGTTTGATTTCACTATCTTTCTAACTGAATCTCAAGTAAGCAAGTATTCTGGTTGCGCTTTAGCATTCTCTTTGCTAAGCTGGAGAAGCCTAGTTTCCTTGCAGCCTCTCTTGCTAAGAAGGTGGGTCCTGGCTACCCTTTTAGCTTGCCACTGGACCTTCCTCACTTTCTCCACACCATGCTGACCTGGGAACTCCCTAACTGAAATGCAGTATTCACAGAGGAAGACAAAGGGCACAGCACTTGTATGCAGCTCCACAGAGCTTCTGCTAACACCCAGAACAAAATTTGGACAACCCGCTCATGGTACTAATCACTCGCGCAATCTGTGCAACAAAAATGCAACCAGAAAGAGAGAGATCCAGATGGTAGTGGCTAGAACTGAAATGTAATTAGTTCAGTCAATACAGTAGTGTATTTTTAGACCTTCCACTAGTCAAAACAAGAGATGTTGCTCAAGCAAATTTAACATTGCTTTAAAAAAAAAAAAAAATTAAAAAAGAGATTGCAAAAACTGTATGCATGTCAATTCTACAGAGACTTTTTTTCTGACAACTTAGGCAAGAGCTGGAAAGCATATTTTAATTCATATGATGGCTAAAAGTAAGAGCACTGCCAGAAAATATGATTTGGAACAATTCTTGGAATACAGAGGTTCATCTGTTTTGCAAAAGAAAGAATCAGAAGCACATAAGTATAAGCAGTTATTTTAAACTTGCCTATTAAGCAAGGACACCAATAGCTAACAGATGCGGTTATTTGCAAATGGTTTCAGCAAAACATACATACTACATATGACAAGACTTCCCCCCCCACCCCACCCCAGTTGAAACCTCTGTCCTGGTAGAGGCACAACAATAATACAAACCTGCCTATTAAACTCAGCATTTGTCTGAGGACTATTACACTAGATATTTAATCATGTTTTGGTAACAGTATCTTTCAGATGATTTCACAGAAAAGTTCAAATGTAGAAAAATGAATCTAGATTGTCATTTCCCAGAACTATTTAAACCATTCAACAGAAAACTTGCTTTTGTTGGAATTTTTCAGTGTGGACTAAGAAAAACTGTTCTTATTCTGCAAAAACCAGACTTAATTGTTTCCAAACACACCTCAGAATACGGAAGAAACCCAAACTTTTGCAAAGTAGTTTTAACATCCTGGCTTTAATTATCATTGACACATAACACCCA